>CM053771.1:354370336-354398128 GCA_028658325.1 Potorous gilbertii
GAAAGTAACCTTCTATGGTCTTATTTTTTTCCCCTTTTCTGGGCATTTTCCCAGCCAGTTACTTGACTTCTGAGATTCCTCTCCACCCCTGCCTAGATCTGCCCAACTAGTGTTGGGGTCTGAGATTCAAATGCTGCTCCCCAGCCTCAGGGCTTTCAGCGGGGGGCAGGGCTGCTATTCAATGTGAGCTTAAGTTCTGGTGCTCAGGTGGGGGCAGGGCTGCCTGGCAGGGCTCAGTTCCCTCAGGGGGTTTATGTGGAGACCTTCAGTAATGGATCTGAGGTCCTGCCTGCTCCGGGAGCCCCTGGCCACCTCTGCCTCTGCTCCAGCCTCCCGAGGGGGCCTGAATTATGGAGACACCCCGCTCCCCTCTCAGCCAGCCCAGAAGTCTCTCTCACTGACTTGTGCGCCTGTGGGTGGAGGGACATTCGTGGCTGCTGGAGATTCCGTCCCTGAAGCCTGCTGGGATCTGCTCCTCTTGGTGCCATGCAGCCAGGGCAGGGCTGGGCTCTGCTCCTGTCTGGTGTGCGACGGACCTTTGGGATCAGTTTTTCAGGGCTCTCTGGAACAGAAATCTCCTCCATTCCATTGTTGTGCGGCTTCCACTGCTCCAGAATTTGTTGGGACCCCCTCCTTATAGGTAATTTATGGACTGTGCGTTCAGAGCTAGCATATGTGAATCTTTCTACTCCACCATCTTGGCTCCTCCCTCCCAAAGGACTCTTGAGGCAAAATGCTATACACATCCAGAGAAAGAATTATGGAATCAGAATGCAGAATGAAGCAGACCATTTACTCTAGTGTTATGTTTTGGTTTGGTTTGGTTCTTCTAATGGTTTCTCCCATTCATTTCAATTTTTCTATGCAACATGACTAATGTGAAAATGTGGTTAATTAGAAAGTATGTGTAGAATCCATATAAGATTACATGCCATCTGGGGGAATAAGAGGTGAGGGAGGGGGAAAAATCTAAGACTTATAGAAGTAATTGTAGAAAACTGAAAACAAATAAGTTAATAAAACTTTAAAATTTTTTAAAAATTTAAAAAAAAAGAAACAGAATGACAATCTATCTTTCTCTTGGCACTCATAAACCTGACTAGATTTGAGATTGCTAAGACAGGCTCAGAGTATGTCATGCTAAATGCCAGGCTGAATGAATCAAAAGCTGGAATTAAGATCACCAGGAGAAATATCAACAATCTCAGATATTCAGATGATGCTACTCTGATGGCAGAAGGTGAAGAGGAATTAAGAAGCCTCTGATGAGGGTGAAAGAGGAGAGTATAAAAACTAACTTGAAGCTTATCATAAAAACAAAAATAAATCACAAAAATTTTGGCAACCGATCCCATCACTTCCTGGCAAATGCTGCTGTTGTTCAGCCTTCATTCTCAAAGAGGATGAATAACATCAGAAGGGTGGTGGCTTGACTTACAAGTGAATTGGATTTAAGTGAGGCAGGGCTGTGCAAAGTCATCTGCCTCACTATCTCCTCCAGAGTTGTTAGAGTCCAGTGGCAAGATATAGGTTAGAATGACTGACAATGGCCCCAGAGGTGACCTGGCCAAGCTTTTAAGCTAAGGTCTTTGTCAAGTCCCAATTTGTCTGAGACAACTGTAATTAAAATTGAGGCAAAGGTGACCTATTTTGCATAGATGGAAGTATCAATCTGGGAGGGAAAGACCCCCAGAGTTTCTGCCCAGAACAGAAACATTCACTCTGAGCCACCAAAACACAAACAATAAGAAAGTGAGGCTTGGGTTAGGACCTACACCAACATCCTTATTCATAAATTGGCCACAGATCCTGGTACTGTGATTAGTGGCAACCACCCCAAGACTGTCCTAAGCAGTCAATTATTGACCAATCAATGAGAATGAGAGTGATTTGGGTATAAAGGCATAGATCAATAGCTCTATATGAATTCCAATGGATGGGATTCAATCCCAATCCAAAAATCAAAGCATGATTTTTCAGGGTTGTATTTCAAGAAATCATAAATGAGAACTACCTGAGACAAAAGTTTTTAAAAGAAATTGGAGCAGTGTCAGATTATATATTCTTGGGCTCAAAGATCACTTGCAGACAATTGCAGTCATGAAATTAAAAGACACTTGCTCCTTGGAAAGAAAGCTATGGCAAACCTGAAAAAAATACTAAAAAGCAGAGACATTACCTTGCTGGCAAAGGTCTATATAGTCAAGTTATGGTTTCTCCAGTAATGATGTATAAGTATTGGACTATAAGAAAAGACAAGCATTCCAGTGGCCCTGGAGAAGACTCTTGAGAGTGCCCTGGATAGCTAGAAGACCAAATCAATCAATACTTAAATTAATTCAGATTGTTGACTGCAAGGTCAAATAGCTGAAATTTAAATACTTTGACCACATAATGAGAAAATAAGCTCACTGGAAAAGCCCCTAGTGCTGGGAAAGATTGAAGGCAAAAGGAAAGCAGAGGATGAGATGGATAGATAATGCCATGGAAACAATGAACATGAACTTGGATAGACTTCAAGTAATAGTGAAGGATAGAAGGGCCTGGCATGCTCTGGTCATGATCACAGAGTTGGACATGACTGAATAAAAGCAGACAAGAGATAGATAAGAAAGAAGGAGACCCTTGTTCTCTGGACTGCAGAAATCTTTTAGAGACTAATTAGAGACAAAGTTTGTGGCTGTTAAATTTCTAAGTTGTAACATGCTTTTACAAATACTAAAATATCTTCATAAAATTTTAACTAGTTGGATATTGCAATTTTGGGAAAGTCCCTTCCAGGGATCCCATGTCAGCATATCTGTAGGAATCACCCTGAAATAATTAAATATATCTTGGAATCAGGGGAAGCTGGGAGCATGTTATTAAATTAGGTGCTGCTGATACATGCTCACCTTTTTCTGATGGCTTACCTTCACCTTTTACCCCACCTTTTTCTCCCCCTACTATGAAAGAACTTGAACATGAAGTACTCACTGCTGGTATCCTTCCCTCCCTAAACCAGCCCAGTAGAATGATGCCCATTAGACACACTAACCTTTCAGTCACTGTGCTCTCTCCAGAGACAGATGCCCTTTTATGATTCTGGAGGGGAGAAAATATAGAACTTAAAATCTTGCGGAAGTGAATGTTAAAAATTAATTAAGAATTAAAATCTTTTTTAAAAATAATTATTCAGGAGAGGGGATTCTTTCTTGGGCTTGTTGTATTGTCTGTATCTTAATATAAACTAAAAGCTGCCAGCAAGTATATGTCTGCCTTACTGCCATTTGTTTTCTGTAAAATAAATTAACTTTTTTTTCAGCTTTTCTTTCAGATAAAGGGTGTTTCTAAGTAAAGTATCACTGTATAAAATTGAGTTTTAAAGAGTGGGACATCTGTAGAATACTTCTACACAGAAGTGTAATCACGGAAAAAGGAGAAGTATATAAATCAGGAAGAAAAATATATGAGAGTTTTAAAATCTTCACAGACTTATAATTCTCCTACAAATATTTATGACATCAAACTAGAACTGCAGCTGTACATGGCTTGCCTATACCCACATGGCCACAGAGCTATAAAATAAAGATCACCTAAGGTGAAAGATCATTCTAAGTAAGACGGGAGTTGTCTGACAGTGATAATGAAGGGAGTGAGAGTTGAAGGAATTCAGTTTAGGAAAAGGCAGAGAACTGATGAAATCAGAGTAAGGAAGAAATAAGTAAGATGCATTTTTGAAGGTCTTTATTATAACTGAAAGATTCAGAACAAACTGCGGGTCTCCCTCTCTCTCCTGAGGGACAATGTAAATTCTGGTAGAGGTCATTTCAAAGGACTTTATATAAGTGGAAGAGAAAAAAGTTTAAACAAGTAGGGATGAGAAAAGGTAGGATGCTAAAATAATTAAAAAGGTGGCATCATATGAGTTGAGGTTAATGTGGAGGGAAGGATTTGGAGTTGGGAGAGAGGTTTGGGGAGATTTAATTAAATTTTTAGAAGTGTCTCTTCGACAAGTACTGGATGTCTTCTTCAGAACTTCCCTTCTCATCAGTTTAAGGTTACAAATTAAAATTCCTGGGATTTTGAACATGTCCAGGAACTCCCATTTCTTTATCCTGTCTGAGAAGATACCTAATAAGAGCCTAATAAATTCAAGTTAATTAATTGTTAAAGAGGATATAGTTTTCTTTGGTCTGGTATGACTAGCTATGCTAAAGATCTTTGTAAAAAACAAAAACAAAAACAAAAAAAAGAAGTAACTTTTCCTAGTCTAAGTTCCAGGGGCTCTTTGACCTTCCCAGGGTTACAACTGAAAAACCTTGAGGTAAGATATCTAGGTAGGATTAGGCTGAGGAAACAAGCAGAATTGCCTTGACTATTTGGACTATTTTAGTCATTCTTATATTTAAAAGGAGGAAAAAAGCATCACCACAAAAATTTTGAACCTGAGTTAGCTGCAAACAGTAGACCCTTGGGGAAATTGAGATTTAAATGTTGCCATTAGTGGTTACGAATCCATATTTGATTTGGTTGAAATTTGTTCTGAAATTAAATTATAATGTGGTCTTGCTTACTTTGAAATATGTTAAAGTAATTGTAGTAAATCAGAATATAATGCAAATCCTCTTTTCTATTCAGCATTAAAGCATTATGCTGGAAAGTACACGGATCAGAGAACCTGAATGAAAATGCATTCTCAGAAATGTATTAGCTGTGTGACTTTAACAAGTTGCTTCACCTTTTACTTCAGTTTCCTAATCTGTGAAGGGAATGAAAATGAAATCATTCACCTCCCAGTGTTGTTGTGGGGAATCACACAATTGTGAAGTGTTTGCCTGCCACGTCACAAATACAACAAAAACGTTGACTATTGCCACCACAATAATTATTAGTATGTCTTTAATTGAATGTAATTACTCCATGCTGGGTATTAGATGTGATTAGTATAAACAGCTGTTGGCACAGTGGGTACAGTGCTGGGCCTGGATTAAAGAAGACTCATCTTTGTGAGTTCAAATCTAGCCTTGGACCCTTGCTAGCTGTGTGACCGTGGACAAGTCACTTACCTCCTGTTTGCCTCAGTTCCTTAACGGTAAAATGAGCTCAAGAAGAAAGTGGAAAACCATTTCCATATCTCCACCAAGAAAACCCCCAATTGGGGTCTTGAGTTGGGGTCACAACTTAACAATGACTTAACCACAATAAAAGTGCAGATACCAAAAATGATAACATGAACGATATTCTATGTGACATGAGTTGTAAATGCATTCAACTGAATTGATGTCATCTGACTGGTAACGAGTTTGTTTCATGTTGCAAATACACTATGTTGTTTATGTCGTCATTGTGCTTTTAAAATATTCTCTCATATTGCAAAATTTAGTAAATCTTTGTATCAGAAATAATATTTTAATCCAGATGTTGTTAGCTTATGAATTGAGCTGTTAAAAGAAGGTGATCAGAATGTTTAAAAACTGTTAAATATTTGATGGAATATATTTTTCTTTCAAATGGATAATACTAATTTACTGTTGGGAGAAAAAAGTAACAAAGTCTTAAGTTAATGCTCTTCTGTATATTCCTTGGGGCTTTCTGCTTGGGTTGGGTCACAAGACCTTATCAGCCCTGCTGACCAGGTAGGACCACTCCCAGTTAGAATGGGAAAATTTGCTAGGTTCTGTTATAGGAAAGAGTGGGTTTCATCTAATGGATTATTTGGTTATCACTTACAAAATTTATTAAATTGTATGTTAATAAAAATAGTATTACTGAAATGACATTTTGAGCCAGGTAAGTAATTGCTTAAATGCAGTGATATTTTATTTTTCCTTAGAGGTTAATAGACAATATGGATCTGTTGGTCAGGAGGTCTACGATAATCCGCATTTTCCTTTGATTTTGAGTCAGCTATCAAGTATTAACTATATATGTTCAGAAGATAATTATTCTTAATTTGTATGTGAAGGACAAATAAAATGCCCATATATAAACATTGCTAACTATTTTTATAATAATAGATAGCCCAGTTCTAAGTTGTGGTTAGTGAAATTTTGCCATTTGAGGTGAATTCTCTTGAGGCAATAATTTGATATTATTTTGAGTTTGATTTCCAGTATGGTTGTCTGAAGTGTTATTAAACCAATAATCTACCATTCAAGGGAAACGTCCTGGGGTGCTGTATATGAAATGCTATAGTTAGATATCTGTCTCTGGGGAAAGTTGATGGTATGGACAAAAGTGGAAACTTTTTGACTCAGTTTCCTTGTTATGCAAGTTCCTTTCTAAACAGGAAACATTACCACGTGGTTAATTCTGAGCATGGCTATAGTACTCTGTGAACAGACATGGAACTGTGCTACATGACTGGCTGTTACATATGACTTACGCCCAGGAATCAGAGTAAAGAAAGTTTTCCCTATTATGGCTTATGTCACATCAATCTGTTGTTCCCTTGAGGGGAAAGTCTTGATATTGTCATAAGTATGTCCCTCTTTTTATCTTTCATAGCAAATTTCTATACTCAAGGAAGGTGACCCATAGCACCCATTTGTACCAGTGTCAAACCTATTGATATAGTTATCAAAATTAAAATATCTGAGTATTTTAAGTTCTTCTGTTTGCCATTCACTTTTTACAGTCATTTTTGACCCTCTCTCAGTAAAGCACTCTTCTCCTTATGCTGAAATCTGTTACTTTACCACTGTTTCATGCTTCCTGATGTCTCTTTGTCCCCAGAGATTTCTGAGGACTCTCTTTACCTTTTCTACAATTCCCCTAAGGTTTGGGGATTCCTGCAGGTAGCCCACTCTGCCCCAGAGTTTCTATCACCAGTTAACACCTATTAGGTATCCCCTAACATGCCTTCCAAACTGTGATCGATGCTCATTAACTAGCACTTCACTAACTGGAATATCTGTATCATACTGTTTTTGATAACACAGAGATAATTTCTCTGTATTAAGGGGGGAATTAAGATTCATTGTACTTAAAATTAGATGGCCAGTTGGGGTAAATTTTCTCGTTCAGTATTGAACACTAAGACATCTGAGTTACTGAGGGCTCATATTAAAAATACTAAGATACCAGTAGGTGGTATCAATTCATATCTTAACCAGTTAAATTAAAAAGTTTTTGGAACTTGTCATCTCCTTAAGAATAGTATGCTCATGTATGGAAATATCCAAAATTGAATAGAATGGAAGATTTATTTTTTAAAGCTTAGCTTAAAGAGATTGAGAGTCCTACCTTTCATGATATTTTAAACTGTTTAGTTTTAGGTAAAAAATTTTTACATTCAATATCTATGATAAAGGCTTAATTTCTAAAATATATAGAGAACTGAGTAAAATTTATAAGAATGCAAGTCATTCCCCAACTGACAAATGGTCAAAGGATATGAACAGGCATTTTTCAGAGGAAGAAATTAAAGCTATCTATTGTCATATGAAAAAATGCTCTAAATCACTATTGATTAGAGAAATGCAAATCAAAGCAGCTCTGAGGTATCACATCATACCTGTCAGATCGACTAACAAGATAACACAGGAAAATGATAAATGTTGGAAATGTGGGGTAATTGGAACACTAATGTATTGATGGGGTTATAAACTGATCCAACCATTATGGAGAGCAATTTGGAACTATGCCCAAAGGCATAAAAAATTGTTCATACCCTTTGACCCAGTAATACTACTTCTAGAGCTGTATCTCAAAGAGATCATAAAAATGGGAAAAGGACCAATGTGTGCAAAAATATCTGTAGCAACTCTCTTTGTGGTGGCCAAGAACTAGAAATCTGGGAAATGCTGAACAAGTATGAATGTAATGGAATACTATTGTACTATAAGAAATGAAGAACAGGCAGACTTCAGAAAAAACTGGAAAGATTTACATGAACTGATGCTGAGTGAAACAAGCAGAACCAGGAGAATATTATACACAGTAACAGCCACAGTCTATAAGAATTGTTTCTGATAGACTTAGCCTTTCACAGTAGTGCAAGGACCTAAAACATTCCCAAAGGACTCAAGGTAAAAATGCCATCCACATGCAGAGAAAGAACTATAGAATCAGATCTCAGAATGAAGCAGACTATTTTCTCTTACGTTATGTTTTGGTTTGGTTTGGTTTTTCTCATAGTTTCTCCTATTCATTTTAATTCTTCTATGCAACATGACTAATGTGAAAAAGTGTTTAATAAGAATGTATGTATAGAACCCATATGAGATTGCATGCTGTCTCAGGGAAGGAGGGGAAAGGGAAGGGGAGAAAATTTAAACATATAGAAGTGATTGTTGAAAAATGAAAACAAATACATTAATTTTTTTTAAAGTGTTGTAAACTCCTTGACTGTAAAAAGAAAAACAATGAGCAGGCGAACTTCAGAAAAACCTGATCTATGCCTATTGATTCCTAAAAAACTCGTGGTAGTTCAAAATGATTCAAATTTCTTATTCACAGAATTTTTACTTCTACAATCATCTTTACTATAAACATTATGGAGTGATAGACATACATGATTTTTACTGTGTCTTGATTTGTAACTTTAGTCAGACTAAGTGATTCATGGGAGGCATGGCCTTCCAAGAATCATAGGGCAGAATTGTGAAATTGAAACTTATTTTTAATTCTATTTTGGTTAAGACTTAGTCAAGTCAGATTTAATATTCCCCCTTGTGCTTCCTTACCCTTGCAAGTTTACTCAGGTAATCTCAGGTCACTCATGTATTTTCTGCCTTTCTTTTTTGTTATTTGTGTGGATGAATGAGTTGATAGTAGTCTTCTAAGCAAATAGAGTTTGATTGCAAGAGTCAAATTGGCAAGTGAAAGCTAGAGCTTTTCTACCCACTTACCCACAGAGTAGTAGTATTTAGGGGAGGGGGATAGAGGTATAATTCTAGTCCAATGTCTATGATATAATGACTGTGACACATATGACATATGACACAATGTCTATAACTATGTTAGCCTTTGACTTGATTAAAGTACATTACATAAGCCTAAATTCCACAATGGCCCTATTTCCTAATGTGACTCTGGCATAAGGTGCTATTGTTTTTATCTCCTTTGGCTTGTGTCTGCTCAGAGCTTCTATACTGCTCAGAGAATCTGCAGGCTTTTGACAATCTTCTTGGATGTAGTGTTGGATGGAATGGAAAAGCTAATAATTTTCTGTTTGGCTTTATGTTTCACTCTTCCTTCTGGTGACTATTTAGAACATCACTTGAGCTTTCAAGAGAATTAAGAGATCTGGGCTCATCTAGCTCCTATCACATCACCTTAGTTTAAGTCAAGAGAAATTCACTAGGTTGACTAGAGTGATGACTCTCTAGTTGCAGATACTCTTGGACACTTTAAGACATTGCCATTGAGGTGTTTTTATCTCTATCAGTAGAGGTAGTATAAACAAACTTGTATAAAAACCCAAATGTATTCCTTCAGTTTTGAATAAGGTATCCCCTTATTTCTCAAGTCTCAGTGATGGATATGGTCATATTTACTTTCTTACATTAAGATCTTTAGTTTACATGTTTTTTCACGTATATTCTACACATAAAAGATGGTAAGAACTTCCTGGGAGACCCCCTTATATAACAAGCAAACAGAAAGAGGGTCTTGATTCTAGTTTTGATGATGTCTCCTCAGTGGAGCATAAACCAGCCTTGCACTCTTTATTCTTTGGTTCATTAATAACACATTTGAAAGAAGTTAATTAATTTATAGTCAGTTTTAGAGCAGTTGAGCTACACCCTAGAAATGACCTTTGAAAGAAAAATCACATAACAAGTGAAACATAGATGAGAAGCAGGACTGAGAGAAAGAAATTGGAAAAACACCGACTTCAGTTCCTGGAGAGATGTACATTAAGGAAATTAGTTTACATTCAGGCTCTGACCAGAAAGAGTCCAGAGATAAGTGAACCTATAACACTATGACAGAAGATGCCCTAGCAGGGATGGAAGCACACAATGCAAACATTATCATGCTGTAAGAAATGTGTGTGAATGCAGAGAAGCATGGAAAGACCTGCATAAACTGATGTAGAATGAAGTAAGCACAGACAAGAAGACAATATGCACGGTGACCACAGCAATGTAAAAAAAAACCAATACACCAAAAAAAAAAGTGAATGTAACAAAATTACAAAGATCCAGTAAGACTTGAATGAAGAGATGAAAAGACATTCTCAACCCAACCCTTCATAGAAATGGGAGGTCCATAAGAGTTACACATTGATCATGTTTTCAAACTTTTTCAACATTATCAATCAGTTGTGCTGACTTTCTCCCCCTCTCTAAAAAACACTATTTGTCATATGAGAGGGCTCTCTGGGAGAGGATTGGGAAGGGATAAATGGGATACTATGTTCATGCAAGAAATAGAAAATACCAATGAAAACTTAAAAAAAAAAAAAGTAGCTTCACACGGTACCCTGATTGGCAGAGTTTTATTGGGGAGTTGGTATGGGGAGACTTCATCACTCTAAGCAAGGACACTTCCGGAGAACAGTTCAAAGTCTGCAGCTTTGATGAAGACTATGAGGGGAGCTAAGTACCATTATCTCTGAGTGAAGACACAACAGGAGAAGTAGAAATCAGCTGAAGGAACAAGACAAAACAAGGCTGAGATCTCACTCCTAGCTGGAGAATTCATTCACTCATGTATTTTCTTTTTTGTTATTTGTGTGGATGAATGGACTTATGGTAGTCTTTGAGTAAGTAGAATTTATTGTGCAAGAGTTAAACTGGAAAGTGAAAGCTAAAGCTTTTCAATCCACTTGTCTATAGAGTAGCAATATTTAGGGGGATGGAGATAGAGATATAATTCTAGTCCAGTATCCCTCTGAGAGACTGGAGGAAAGAACACCCAATTTTGTTGTCTTTCTCCTGTTATAAGAATGAACCACAAAATCTAAAAAAGTTCAGAAAGAAATTTGTTAGGTATTTTGGCAGGAAGAAAGCCAGAAGAAGGCTCCTTCCCAAGTCTGAGAAGTTTACATTATATAGGATTTCAGAGATCCGCCCAAGCATTCCCTAAAGCCAGCCTACTTCCCTAGGAGTTGAGTCTCTGAAATCAGCCAATTTCTAGCCGCATCGAGATAGGTTTTCTGAAGAAATATAAAACATTTCCCTATAATCCCCTTTTGGGCTTATTAAAGCCCAACATTCTCGTAAGCAGAGAGCATAATTACAGATGCAGGAAACTGGATTATGGTTTCAAAATGAGTTCATTAAAATAACCCAAATCACTGGCAAACACTTCACTACCTATCTCATTCAGAGCTTGATAGAGTTCCTTTAAAGAAGGGATAGTAGCTAGATGGTAATAAACTTCTCAATACCTCATAGTAAGAGAGAACAATCCAAGTAAGTCTCAGGGGTTTTTAGACAGGAGACTTCAATTGACAGCAGGAAACAAGAACACTATGGTCATGAATATCACAAAAATCATAATCCCATGCTTCATTCAATGTCATAAAAGTTAAACAAACTTACACTGATTCCTTAAGAGGAAAAACCTATGGTTAAACTAAGTCAGTTATAGATTGCATTATCTTTACAGCATTCATAATGGACTCACTGAGGAGAAAGATTTACATAATGTTCAAGGTAACCAAGAAAACTCAGAGTCAAAGAAATTCTCCCTTACATAGTTAGCAAGCATAGCTGACAAATAGCTAAATTACTTTAGGAAGCTCAAATTTTCATTCTATAAGTTAGAGTTTGGTCAAGTGAGATCAATATAAACAGAAGATAGATTTTTATTTAGCCAAAAAGTTCCAAAACAATTAATAGCAGGAATTCATGCATTCCTCTCTTGCACACAAACATGAACATCATGAAACATAAAACCCAAATTAATACAATAATGATAATCAATATCAAATAATATTTCCTTGATCCTGATAACCCACTTCCAATATCTATTTAACCTACATATTTCATTTTGAATGTTAGCTATCCCATGTACTTGTCTGGTCTCTGGAAGCATCTTCCCTTGGAAATTCTGAAATAAGCCTTGAGTTTTCAGGGTAGCTCTGGGACTCCTCCTAGCAACTCTGCTTCTCTTCTTCCAAATGACTTGTGCAGGTTCCTTATTTGATGTTGCTAAATCTTTCCAGTTACACGACTCAACAAAATTTAGTGCAACCTCCTAAATTTGGTTTTCTAATAATTAGTTCATGTGCTGAAAACCAGTTCAAATCTTATGGAACCAATCCTGTTAACAGCTACAATGAAGAATGCCAAATTAGGAACCTATAATTCAGCTGAAAGTTCAAAGTATTTCAGTTTTTAACATACCACTTGCTCTTTCTGTCTTTCATGGACCTGATATGGACAACTGCATCTACAGACTGAAGAAAGAATCTTAAAAAGATCAATGAAGACCTGACAATTATCAGACAGACTTCAAAACTAGGGGGGAAAGGATTTAAAATTTTATTTACAATTATTAAAGTGATTTTATATGCAAAATACTAATTTAATTTTGAGAACTTATTATTAATGCATATTCAAAATCTGTACATCCCATTAGAAAAAAATTGGAAGCCAATCTTGTTGTTTTCTAAAGTGACATTTTCTACTCCATTAAAATTTTTGCATCTTTATCCTATCTTCCACTTTTGGTGATATATATATTATCTTTTATCATACCATTCTGAAAAGATGATTCTTTAAAGATCTATCTATTATTAAGGGGCTGCAAGCCTGTAAGTTCATTTACCCTAGTTGATTAAGATATAGAGTTCACCACAAATTCAGATTAAAAATTGTAAAATCATTTATACTTACATCCTAACATAGTAACTCAGAAATTTTGAGTATTGCAATGATAAAAACTTACATTTCACTGGCTCTGATTTTAGAAATGTGTTTTGAAAGGAAAAAAAGAAGGACATGGTTATGAAAATATCAAAACTGTCTCTTTGAAGTCACAAATGGAACCAACGTAAGTATAACAAGGGAAAAATTCCCTTTCTTATGTTTGATTCCAGGTAAGAGTCCTAATTAACAGCCAATTATACGGAAAAGTTCCACTTTATTCACAGGGTATCATAACCATTCTCAGAATTAATCAGTTGGGAAAATTTCCTGCTCAAAAAATAAATAGGACAATGGGAAAATTGAGTCAAAAGGATCCGATCCTCACCTAAGCAAAGTCATCCCCTCAACTTTCCCAGGCACAGACATTTACCCATAGTAGTTCTCAGACCACAACTCCCTTGGGACAGCACATGACATTTCCCTTTGAATGGTGAACTATTGGCTTAATGACAACTCAGAAAATCATACCTGATCCAAACAATTATCAAATTACAGTCCCAAAAGAGTTTACCTCAAATGGAAAAATTTTACTGACCGCAACTTAAGGCTAGGCTATTATTACTTTTCTCATACTGTTTTAATAACAATTAACAATAAGCACACATGAAAACATAAGCACAAAAAAGGTCTTATCTTTTTCATCCTTTCTAGTTTAAATTAATGATCAGAAAAACATTAGAATTTAATAACAACCACATTTCAGAGAGTTAATTCATTCAAAAACCTAGTAAAACACTGGCTACATAAGCTTCCAGAGTTCAGGAGTGGGGAACATGCACCCTTGAGGCCACATGTGGCCCTATAGGTCCTCAAGACTGAACAAGACAGAACAAATTACCTCAATAAAAGGTTTTGTTCTATGAAACTTGGACTCAGTTAAAAGATCACACCCAAGGACCAAGATTGAAGCCATAGGTTTCCCACCCTTAAGGCAAAATAAAAATCTTTAAAATTAAGGTTTATTGTTACTAAATTGGATTTTGAAATGTAACTTCAATACATACTATTCCAGGTACAATTCCATAATTTCCAAAAATGATGGCCAATCTTTCAGGAAAAAAAAAATCACTCTTTAAGCAAAATGGTAAATTCTTCTACTTCAGCTGTGAGCTTCTAGTTTCAGAGTTACTTTAGAGTTTCACAACCTGTTTTATCAGCAACACTGATAAAACTTTTATCTATTTTAAAGCAAAATAATGCCCAATTAAATATTTAACAGTTTTGTGACCACATCCTTTATCTGTTCAGTTAATAATTTTACAGCATCCAGATTAAAGAAGAAATTACTTTCCTAATGATAAATTACAACATCCTCTGGATATCATTTTTTTAAATTAATAGCATTTCTTTTACAATTTCCCAAAAATCATAATAAAATAAAAATTAGAAGTCTAATATTATGGAGTTTGTTTTTTTAAAACACAATGAAAAACTTTTTGCCAGTCAAATAATATCAATTTAGTTGAGAGTATTTACACAACTCTGGGAAGAAGGTAGGTGCTAGTCTTAACTTTACAGATGAAAATGAGGAACACAGAGCTTAGGTAATTTGCTCAAGGTCATTAGTAATCATCTGAGTCAGAATTTGAACTGAAGTTTTCCTAATTCATGTACTTTCTAAAAGTATACTGCCTTAATGCCAATTATCAAGTATAATTTGCAAATAAGTTCTAATTTACCACAATTATCCTAATAGAACATATCTTGCTTAAATGAGGCCATATTACAATTTAGTTACAAAACAAACATTCAACCAAAATCAGATGAGAGATTTCAGAAATAAAGACAGAAAAAAGGGAAATATTTTTCCTGGTTTGTAGAAATTTGGCATTATAAAGTAATAGGAGACAAAAATTGCAACTGAAATGTAACCTACTTACTGTAAATTTCCAAATCATAGCTAAAAGATTTTTGTAACTGCTAAAACATTCTAGTGATCTTAAGGAGGTTTGGGGTAGGATTATCTCTGTAATCTCTGATCTGATCAGGGTTGTTAAAGTAGAGAAAAAGAAAAAAAAATTTCACAACTTTCCTTTTCATTTCCCACTGAAATTCTAATCAATAGGTCAATGAATGTAAGGCCCTGCATAATTTTAGGTATGGAGATTTTATTAATTTTCTCCATCCTCCTAAGCTCCCTTTCTGCACTTACTTAATTGTCTTGTCAACCAATATTCACAACTCCAAAGATTTGAGTAGTAACTCATTTTATTACAAGAGAAAGCAGAAGACATACATGTTGGGTCTCCTTTTGTACAGAGTACCATGGAGGCCAATAATGCAGGCATTTAAGGGTTACAGCAGAAAGGGGAAATCTCATGGGAGAAGAAAAATGGGACAGCTATGGGAGGGGAAAGGGAGCAATAAATGAAGAAGGAATGAAAGGGAACAAGAGGGGACATGGAAACTTTGGGACCATGGCAGGAGAATGTTCTACTCATCTAAAAGGGTCTTAGCTTGCATAAAAAGTTTTATCAGTCTGAGTTAAAATGTCTAGAGCAAGGTTTGTAACTGACTCACCTTCAAGGGCACACTGAGAGTTCCATTAGGATTGAAAGTAGCAAATCATGTCAACTCAGGGAGGGCTTCATCCTCATTCCTGGCCTCCAGTGTTTCAAGAAAATGTGGCAGCTTAAGAAAAATAAATTCAAGGGGACCCTCTACAGACATTATGGATGACAAGGTACTCCCCTTCATATATGAGTGGCTACCAGTAGGTCACAAACCAGGCATACAGGAGGACTGAAAATCAAGAAAAAGAAAAAAGTTCTACCAGAAGGACAAAACCAATCTAATTTTAACCAGATTTTTTAGCAAGCCCTTGAGTGATCGAATCAAGATTACTTGTTGGCAGATTAGGGTGGCCTGGGCTAATTCTAACCTTGAGCTAAAGCCAAACACAACTCCATAATTTTCTGGACTGCTGGAGTCCTCAGTACTAACCCGCTAAATCTGAGCTTTCGTCTGACTGTGTCCAATGAACTCCAGGGGATTTACCACCAAACAATATCATTGTTACCATGTACAACATTTTCCTGGTTCTGTTCACTTCACTATATATCAGTTCATGTAAGTCTTTACAGGTTTTTCTGAAATCTTCCTGCTTTTCATTTCTTACAGCTCAATAATATTCCATTATAATCATATACTATAACATGTTTAGCTATTCCCCAATTAATGGGCATCCCTTTGGTTTTCAATTCTTAGATACCCCAAAAAAAGAGCTGCTATAAATATTTTTGTACAAATAGGTCCTTTTCTCTTTTTTTGGATGTCTTTAAGATAAAGGGCTAGCAGTGGCATTGCTGAATCAAAAGGTATGCACAGTTTTATAGGTCTTTGGGCATGGTTCCAAATTTCTTTGCAGAATGGTTGGATTAGTCCACAATTCCAGAAACAATGTATTTAGTGTTCCAGCTTTCCCATATCCCCTCCAACATCTAACATTTTACTTTTTTGTCACCTTTGGACATATATAAACCCATATGAGCAGCATGTATCTTCTCTCCTACCCCCCAATTTTTTAATCTAGGGGGAAAAATGCCATATTTCCTTAAAGGTTCAGGACTCTTGCTTACAAAGTTTTCTTTAACTTCCTAGTTGTTAATGTTCTCTTTTTTTCTCCTTAAATTATCATGTATATACTCATCTGATGGCATGTTATATGTAAACTCTGTAAGGATGGGGATTGTTTTTCACTTTAGTTTTGTATACCCAGTGCCTAACACAATCCCTTGAACATAGCAAGCAGTTGATAAAGTGCATTTAATGGATTGGATTGGATAAGAAGAGAATAAAAATACCTTTCACAACTATGGTTAGGGGAAAATTAGTAGCCAAATAAAATAAAGATTATCATAAGATGAAACAGATAATTCCATTTCTATAAAATTTAAAATCTTTTGCACAAACAAAACTGATTTGGCCAGAACAAGGAATGAAAACACTAGCTAGATTGTGTCAAATATAAGGATCAAAAATCTGATATTCAAAATGTCTTTCTAAGACTGTAGGAGAGAAGGTGCCAAACTGCATCAGGAAAGAGATTTCCTCATCTGAGAGTTGTGAAATCACAGATCCAATCCTTATACCTATCCAAAACATGTGGGAAATAGGCACAAATATATAAAACCAAAAGACATTCTCCAACAGAGAAAAGGTCAAGGAATATGAATAGTTTTCAAAAGAATTTCAAACTATTAATAAAGATAGAAGAATGGTCAAAATCACAAATGGCAAGAGAAATGTAAATGGATGGAAATAACCAGTTATTATGAGAATTTTTTATTTCCTTTCATTATTTGAGACTTAGGGCCATTCCTCCTACAAATTTTGATTAACTTAAAGTCTAACCTCACCTGACTAAAACCTGTCCCAATAAGAAAATTTATTTAGGACCTCAAGCATGCCTTAAATAAACCTGAGAACAAATCTCAACTGTCCCAGACTCTTTGACAACATGTGAAAATCCTCATAATTGTTCAAATTTTATCTGGTGTGAGAAATAATTCATTCAGACCCTTACTCTATTCCAATCAGTGTTAATCACCTTGATATTTTACATAAATTATATAGGGATAGGTTCTTAACATAGGCCTCAAACTTTAATGTAATGTTCACTATTTGTGTACCAAGTTATGAGACTTACTCATATAAACACAAGAATGCTGATAAAGATATCTCCTTCTTGTCTTGCTCAAAATCCAAACCCAGTATGAGTGAGATACTTTGATGATCTGAAAAGTCCCCCAACTTATTTCTGTACCTCTGGACCATTCTCTCCAAGCAGGTGACCATCTTACAACCACTTGGTCAATTTTGATGCCCCATGCTTTGCCCAATCCGAGACCCCACTGCTGACATACTATTTCTAGCAGATATATCATTTTGGGTCTATGAAGCAAGATCCATCAGCCAATGGGATTCTGACTTTGTATGGCTTCTTTGGAATATTCAGGTATCAAATCTGACATCAAGTTTATAAAAAATAAAACTCTGAAAGAAGGGCACATCTCAGCTCATGAGACAGATTTGAGGTCCACTTCATTAGAGGGAACCATAGACCCTTTAATAAAGTGCTGTTGGCTTGGAGCTCTGCCTCAGTGGTTTTTCTTGCAGGTCTGGCAATTTTAATTCCCACAGAGCTCTGACTATGCTTGAGCATAGTAATAAAACCTGGTGTGGTTTTTTCTTCCCCAGTTTCTGCATTCTGATAAATACATATTTGGCAGTATTTACCCATCACATGAACTCAGAGGAGATGTTTCTTCCATAACACAGTATTTGAAGGTTTGCACCCTTTGGTGGAATTATGAATTGATCTCCCCATGATGGAAAGCAATTTCACTGAAAAAATCACTGAATTATTTTTAGCCTTTGACCTGGAAACCTCCCTTAGGAACTCAGACAAAAAGTCCCCACATTCTGCTATGTACTCATAGGAATTAACACTTTTTGGTAGAAAAAATCTGGAAACAAAGTGCAGAGTGGCTGAACAAATCATAGCATAAAAATGACTTGGAAAATGTCTGTGCTGTGAGAAATAATGAATATTGGGAGTATAATGAATCGGAGAAATATGGCAAGGCTTTGAAGTAAGCAGAATCAAGGAAATAATATTCACAATGACTATAAATAATAATGCAAATGAAAATAACACTAAAATACTGCAAAATTCTGATTAATCATGACCAATTTTGGCCATAGGGAGCAAGTGGCGAAATACACCTCCCCAGTCTTGGAAAGGCAGCGGAAGTACAAATATGGCACAGACCGTGAGAAGAGTCGCTGTGTCAATGGGTTTTATTTAACCAGTGTTGTTGTCGTCGTTAATGTTGCTGTCACAAAGAGAGTGTGATGGCAGAGGGAGGCAGACTATGAGTGTCAGTATCAGCTAACAATTGTAGCTCGCAAAAGTTGAAGAAAGTCATCTCAATTTAGAACATTGTTTCACAAATTTCTCAGGGAAATCAGTTAGGGAAAGGGGCATTATTAGCCTGGAAGCCCAGAGACTTGGGTTCTATTCCCAGATCTCTTCCTAAGGAGGAGTTGCCTTAGAAGACCAATAAGGCATCTTCCAGGTCTAAAATTCCATAGCACTGTACCTTGAATTGTCTAAAAATGGGACACACTCATTGAGTCTGAATGTTGACTCCACCATTTATTCCACTCAAGCTCTCTAAGCCTCAGTTTTTAATCAAGTCTTAAGTTCCTCATCTATAAAATGAAAGGAACATCATGACACAGTAGGAAGACAGTGGTAGACTAGAAGTCAGGAGATCAGGGTTTGAATCCTACCTTTACAACTTACTCAGTTGTGTGGCCTCATTTAACCTGGATAAGCTTTAGTTTCTTCATTGCTTACAAAATGAAAGGAGTTCAACTAATTGACCTATAAATCCCTTGTAGAACTATATCTATGATCTGAAAATGGGGATAGCAATACTTAAATCGTCTGCCTGGTAGAGGTACCATCAGGATAATGCTATGTAGAAGGTCCTTATATAGAATGCACAGGTCTGCACCACATACAGCCTGTGGGTAGCTTATGACCCGCCAAGGGATTTGGGGCAGCCTATAAAGAATGTAGAGTATGTAAAAGAAATTAACGATGCAACTGAGTGCTTTGTCTATGCTTCACTTATAATCCACTAGTCATGGAACTTGGTGGGTGGGTTGCCACTGTACACTCTCTCCTGTTTGTCACATGACCCATGGTAACCAACCATTGTCAGTCTGTCTGAGAGGAATGAGAGTCTTATCTTTTCACAGCGTTTTCCATTGTTACTGGTACTGAACAGGGACAAAGTGAATGCAACCATGCAGAAACGCAGCTGAAGCCCTCTAAGTGATGAGCTGCAACTCCATGAAGGCTTTTTCCCTTCCCTCGTTTTACTGACACCATCCAACAAGTTATATCAATGCCTGGTGCTCTCTCCAAGGTCAAACACTCAGTTCAGTATTTCTTTGTATTTGAGCAGTTGCTGTGGAGATTTTTTGGTTCTAACATTAAAGTTTTTTGTGGTTACTTTGTAAAATGGGCAGTAAAGAGAAACAGAAGATCAAATCAGAACCCAGAGTGTTTCATCCAGAGTGCATAGATAGATATTTACTTCACAAGAGACAAAATAGTGTGCCTTGTTTGCTGGGAAACAATAGCCGTTCTGAAGAAAATCTTCATAGCCATTTCAAATCAAAATATCCTGATTTAAGCAAATTGGACACCAATGAAAAACAAATTAAGGTGTCCAAATGATTGAAAAATCTCAGTGGGAAACAACAATTTTTCAAGAAAGTAAACTCAGAAAATGAGGCAGCTACTAAGATTAGTTTTCAGATTTCTAAAGAAATTGCTGCTGCTGGGAAGTCTTTTACTGATGTTGATTTCATAAAGAAGTGTTCGCTGATTGCAGTTTCTGGATTATGTCCCAATAAAAAAAAAAGTGTTTTTGAGAACTAGTTTAATCATTAATTATACTTTTCTTGGAAAATGAGCCACTAGAAACTTATCTGCATCCCAAAGAAGTTTAGCCTATTTTAATTTTGACCTCTACCTACTGCCAAGTTGTGCAGGTCTGCCCTAAAATCTTAATGTAGTTGTTAAGCTATTAAATAAGCTTAAAGCAATTATTTAAGCTATTAAAGCTTGAAAATGTACTAAGACTTTTTAGAGTTGTTAGCCCCAACAGTACTAATAAGATCAGGTTAAAGGAAACTAAGGCTTTGTATAATATAAAAAAATATAATGTGATTCCTCAGCTCTGTGTGTGGCTTTTAAAGTGTGTCTACCTTGTACAGAAGCATAGGCCTGCTAGCTCCCCCCACAGTGATTCTGAATTTAAAACCTGGGCTGTGTATTTTTTTTTCCAAGTATAAAAAAAAAATAAAAGCATCTGGAACTCATTAGTATTCCTTATTTCCATTTTATGACTTTAAGAAGGCAAAATATATTTTCTTAAACTGTTCAGGAAAAGAAAGGAAGCAATGACTCTTACACTGAGGTCTCATACCCTGAATTTTAATCCCAAGTGACGTAGTATAAACACACGAAACAAGGAGTTCATGAGGGGAATGTTGACAGAAAGAACTTCCTGAGGGAGGAGGGGTACAACTCCAATCAGGCCTTCTGTCACTACAGAGTGATCACACTGCGTGCTTTATCATCGAGCCATTTCGAGTATTGGACACGACCCTTGAATACAAGAAAATCAAACACCTGAGATCAGATCTCTTTAAAACATGTTTAGATTTTTTTGATCTTGTGTCCTATCCTTAGGGGATTTCAGCTGAAGTTATGGAGAAACACACTTGGAAATACAGTGAAGGCTAGTTTGACTAGACCGTAATACCCTATAGGAGGAAAAGTAATGCCTGGAATAGGAGAACCTCTGAGTTGTGGACTAAGTTTGAAACTTTTAGGTGAATTTATCACTAAGCAAACACAAGTAAAATCCCTTTATGGGAAATCCCAAAGGACAGCCCAGGACCTTTGCCTTATTGGTGTTTATAGCTGAATATGTTGCTAGACATATCATTCAAACTTGTACCCATTGGAAAAAAACGTCAGATGATTCAACTCAATAAACTCTGATGAAGTTCATACTGTGCGCTTCTATACCATGGATTCAAAGATGGAAAAAACAAAAAAATACAATGAGGAGTTCACCATATAGTATTACAAAAAAATCAACAAATCTGATCAACAAAAAATCCTGGAAAGAGGGGAACCAAAGATGATTAGCATTTTCACTGCAGGAATTATTGTTGCTATTCAGCTGTGTCTGACTCTTCATGACTCCTATGTGGAATTTTCTTAACAAAGATATTGGAGTGGAGTTGCCATTTCCTTCTCCAGATCATTCTACAGATGAGGAAACTGAGGCAAATAGAGTTAAGTGAGTGGCCCAGGTTCGCACAATTAGTAAGTGTCTGAGGCTAGATTTGAACTCACAAAGGCGACTCTTCCTGACTCCAGAGCTGGCATTGTATTTGCTGAGCCACCAAACTGCCCTGAACTTAGACAAAGCAACAGTAAAAAGAGAAGTGGTTAAAAGAGATAAATAGGAAAAGTCTCATAATGATTCAAAGCATTGAGGACAATGAAATCATATCAAGATTTAATATATATTCCCCAAGCAGTATAATATCTAAGTATTTAAATGAAAATTTAATTGAATTACAGAGAAAAATCAATAATAAAACTGTAATAGTTGAGGACCTAAATTACCCCTATCAACCTTATATCAACCTAACAAAGAGATTAACAATAAATAAGTTAAGGATGCAAAAAGAATTTTAGAGTAGCTAGATGTGAAAACTCTAGTAACTAATAAATGGAAATAGCAATGAATATATATATTTTTCAGCTATGTATGCACTTTTGCAAAAATTGACTACACACTAGAGTATATAAACATCATAAATACAGAAAAACAGATATAAAAAATTAATGTCCCATGAAACACAAATTTGTGGTAGCAAAGAATTGGAAATAAAATAGATAAAATGGAGAAATAGCTGAACAGATTGCAACACATGACTATAGTGGAATATAAGCTTCTTGTTCTTATGTTAGGACTAATGTTCATGCTAGAAGTCATCATACACCAGGTAGAGCCAGCAGCAGCTCTGATACCTCACCACTTATATCCTCAAGGTGGTAGTTTCAATGCACTCAGATTAAGGAGTGACTTCAACCCTTCCTTCATATACATTGCATGGGCCTTTCTTCAGCTAATTTTCCTTTTAGTTCTTTCTCTATGTCTGGTATCACCAGAATTTATATACATTCTGAAGGTTATGAAAGTGTCAGATTCATTTTCTCTCTTTGACTGTGGCCCAGAAAACCCAGTTCTCACTGAGGAGGAAATATTCTACTCATCTTTTAAGGAATGAATTCCCCTTCCCATTCTCAGACTATATGCATTCAAAACCCAAGCAACTGCAATAGTTGGCATGTGTTTTTAGAATATTTTCACATAAGGGCAGCTAGGTGGTGAGGGGAATGGTGCCTGCCCTGGAGTCAGGAGGACCTGAGTTTAAATTCAGCCTCAGACACTTGACAATTACTAACTGTATGACCTTGGGCAAGGCACTTAACCCCAATTACCTTGCTTTCCCTCCTCCAAATAAAGAGCATATATGAGCAATCAGAAAAACAATTCAACAGATTTATGTTTGCACAGAGATCTGAACTACAAGGAACAAAACTTGCCTTTCTAGCATCTCTTCTTTTCCTCTCTCCTCTCACTGATGGGGACATGTGATAGTGACAGAAATTTAGTTTAGATTAGTAAATAGAGGGTGAGTCACTCTTCTAAGAATAGAAATGCTGAAAAGAAAAGGTGTCAGTAAACAGGTTTGTCCATCTTACCATCCTCTCTACAGTCTACTGGCTCCTCTCATTGCTTGCTATACATTTTCTCTACTTTATTCTTGTCCGTACCTTGGGCTCCATAACCTATGTTCAATAATGTCAGTCAGGTGATGACCACTGGCCATGACTCAGCTTCCTGCTTAGACAACTCAGAATATAGTGCAGGCCAAGCATCTATCCAGACAAACTCCCTCATCTCACCTGTGCTCTCCAGAACATTAGTTTTAAAATGAGACACTTAGGGAAACCCAGGCTAATGTAGGTCCACCCATGAATAGTCATTTGTTGATGACTCAGATTTCCATAGTAATGCCTCTGGGAAAGGTAGAACCTAGGGATACAGGAATATTGTTGGATTCAAAGAAACATGGGAAGACGTAAAAAATATAATGAACTAAAATCATGAAACAATACACATACATTATCAATATGTATACATATATGTGTGTATGTATGTAAATATGTTAAAAAGTATAATAGTGTAAATGGACAAAAAAACAGAAAAACACTGTTGTAATTATGACCAAGAAGCTTGACCATAGAAGAGTTGATAAGATGTATCTGCCTCTTTTCTCTTATAGGTGTGGAATATCAGATATACTGTGAAGTTCAGTTGGTATCTTGGTTGGTTTGATGAACTTATTCCCCTCTCCCTTTCTCTCTTTAGTTTTTTACAAAGGATCTCTGGGTAGTGGAGGAGAGGGGGGGTTATTTAGAAATGAACTGATAAAGAATTGGAACCAGACCCGTGATTTTATTGACATAGGAAATACCAGAATGAAGAAACACTCTGTACCAATGCATCTCAACACTTTCTCTACTGCTAGAGTCAGAAAATCGCCTAGAGAAGAGGTGTCATAGAAACAGCACCCCTGTTGGCTGCATATCAACTTAGAAAACTGCAAACTGACTTTTTGATTCCTTAAATATTTCCAAATTACACCTTAATGTGGCCTGAGGGTGACACCTGTGGTCTAGGGCACTGAGTTTCATAATTTGCCCAGGGCTACATAGCTAGTATATGTAAGAAGTATAACTTGAACTCGCATCTTCCTGGCTCCAAGGCAAGTTCTCTCTTCACTTTACCATATTGCCTGTCTTCACAGCACATCCAGGAAAATACAAATACATATGTTCTTCTCCAGATCTAAATTTAATTAAATATTTAAATGCAAAGTAACTACTCCTGGAGTACATACAAAATTTATTTGAGATAGAGATCTTGGCCTAAGAGACCTTACAATCTAGTACAGGGACACAACACACACCCAAATAAAAGAATACAGACAATAAGTATACATATGTGTATATGTATACTCTGTATGTATATGTATATATACGTATATCTACATAAGTATATATGTATACTCTAATAAATGTATCAGAGAAGTACAGGGAAAGTACTATGTAGAGTTCTTGGGGGAGGAGGGGAGAGTTCATCTGTCTCTTTTCAGGACACACACATAATGCAATCCTCCACTCCAGGGACTTCTGGGTAATTTTAAAAGACATTGTTAGTATTAGTGTTAGTTAAGCAATACTTTTGTAAATGAAAGAGAGAAAAGCTAAAAATGAACTAAACTTTCCTACCGGAGTATGATTGTGGACTACCTGCCTTTTTTTCTCTTTAGTTTTTCTTTTATTATAGACTCAAAATATTAAAACTTAAATACACAGTAGAGAAAAAAGTTATAAACAAATATTGAAACTTAAATACAAAAGAAGAAAACAGCATGTCATGTGCACAGCAGAACATATGAGAAGATTGCAATAAATTTCCAATTCAAGAAAGCCTGTATAGTAAATATTATGTGCTGCATGGAGAGCTGTCCATTTTTCTATGCTTCCTTGGAAGTTTTCTTTTGTTCTCTGCTGTGCACTTTTTACTTTCTTCTTTTTCCTCCCTTTTTCCCCCTGCCTCCCAAGGCTACAATTAAGCTTAGATATATTTATAGAGAGATATAGATATATTCACACATAGAGAGAGAGAGACATATTTTCCCTCACAAATTCTACTCCTGATTTTTATTTTTATGTTTGCATGTCTCTCTTATTTCCCATCTCTCCTGACTCCTCCACTTCTCCCTGCTACTTTGCCTCCTGTTACTTAATCTACCTCTTCTCCAAGGACCCCTCCCTTATCCTCCCATTCCCATAAACCTAAACACCTTATATACCTCCCTTTAACCTATTTCCTCACCATCCCCTCTAGATATCCCTCCCTTATTCTCTCTCCCCCCATATCCCCCTAGCATTTTATTTCTTTCTAAATTTAGAAGACTTTTATACTCTTCTAGATATATATTTATTGTTTCCTCTTGAACCCACTTCCAATGAACATAGATTTGCAGAACTACCAGTCCTCCTCCCCATCAAACTCCTCTGTCAGTTCTTCCTCTTGCATTTCATTTGTATGAGATATAGCTATTCCTAAATGGCTTTACTTTTTAAAGTCATATCACACTCAAGTCAGCCACAATCTTTCTTACAAATGGTCCAATTACTAATAACAATGTTAGACAAACATTTTACATAAAAGGTACACAGCCTGTCCTTCATGAGTCCCTTGTAATTAGTCTTTGATAGTTTTTGAAATTTTATGGTTTTTCCTGGCTCTTGTATGTCAACTCTTCTTTTAAATTCGGATGCTTGTTTGTTTGCTTTTTAATAAAGTCATGAAAGTCAGACAGTTCACTAAATGTCCATTTTTTGTCTTCATTCACGATTATGTTGAGTTTTTCTGGGGGTGATATTTTCTGCTGGAACCCCAATCCTTTTGCTGTTCAGTATATAGAGTTCTAAGACCTTTGGTCTTTTACTGTCTCTGCCGCTGGGTCTCGTGTGATTCTAATTGTAGCACCACCGTATTTAAACTGTTTGTCCTTGTTGCTCATAATATTTTATTCTGGAGCTACGGGTTTCAGAATTTCACTATAATATTCCTGTGGATTTTCCACGTAGTGTCTCTTTCAGATGGTGATGAATGAATTTTTTTCTATTTCTACTTTCCCCTCTTGTTGGAATGCTTCAGTACAATTTTTAAAAATTATTTCTTATATTATCGTATCAATATTCTTTTTTATCATAACTTTCAAGTAGTCTGATTATTCTTACATTTTCTCTTCTTGATCTGTTCTCTAGATCAGTTGTTTTTCTTATAAGAAAGTGAAATCAGTTGGTCCAGTTCGGAGACAGTGGATCCCTAGTTCCTTCTCCTAACTTCACTCTATCTGGATGGACGCCAATCAAAGCTAATAAAATTTGGAAGTAGACTTGGATACCTCCACCTTTGGATGGGGTGGAGGTCAACTTCTAGCACTAGCAGGATCTTCAATCCTTCCACAAATTTACTTCTTTATTTTTACCCTCATAGCCTGCCCAGGCAAGGATTCCTCTAATTTTTTTTAAACAAAGAATAGACTATATGAATAATGGAAGACTGAGTGTGAGTGTTCAGTGTTGTAATCAAATAAAACTTCGTTTGACACATGATGAGTCTAATGGACTATTTGATATGAGTTACATCTCCTATATTTATTCTTGTATCTTGGATGTCTTGTGCAATTCCTACAATAGAAGAAATAAGTAGTTATCCAGAACTTGATACCCATATTATATATATATATATATATATATATATATTGATACCCATATTATACATATATATATATATATATATATATATATATATATATATATAATGTGTGTGTGTGTGTGTGTGTGTGTGTGTGTGTGTGTGTAAACATAGTACCCATATTTTAGGGAAAGTTTAGATATGAGATCTAAATTTTGTTTTTGAGATTTCCTTGGAGATACTTCAGGGTAGGAGCACAACCAGAGATACAAAAACCAGTCCCATTAGAGACTCATACACTCCCACCCCAGGTACAGCCAGTGAAGTATGCCAGCTTAGAGTTACCTCTGAGAGGAGACAACCAGGGCCTGGGATACATTAAGTGTTGTGGAGCCCTAGAATACAAAAACAAAACCTCTAGTCAAAAGGATGAGAAGTTCCTGCAGAGCATCAAGCACATTTTCTATAGAGTTATGCCACCAATGACTCTATCAACCAAAAATTGGCAAAAAAAGAAAAGAAAAGAAACAAGCCAACCAACCAAAAGAGCCTCAGAAAAATGTTGTGTTTGTCCCTGTTGCCATTGTGGCCGCATTGATGAGATGCACTCTATCTGCCTATTATTCCTGGGATATCATTGTCTGGAGGGTCTGGCAAACGTCTTGGACAAAAAGGATGATTCTGACTTTGACCTCCTTCCTCTTAATAACAAGTTTACAAGCCCCCTCAAGACAAAGATAATCATTCGAACTCATCATGTAAGACACTTAGGTCAACCTCAATTTCTCCCAGTAGTTCCTGACAATGGGAAAAGGAAAGACATATCTCAGTCCAAATCCATTTGTGGAAGTGCAATGGCCTTAGTGACTTGCTGTTATTGAAAGCAGAAACTGGAAATGACATCAAACTCTTTATCTGATGGGAACATGATAAGGTGATGATAGTAGCCGATGGAGATGTGTCCTTTATCAGCATAAAACTCTCAATGAATGGGATTCAAGGCACTGGAATGGAGTGAACTGGCACCATCATCT
>CM053771.1:354398628-354423282 GCA_028658325.1 Potorous gilbertii
GGGGAGAAAATTTTGGAACCCAAAATCTTGTGAAAATGAATGTAAAAAGTTAAATAAATGTATTTAAAATAAAAAAATATAAAAAATAAAAAATACAGAATTTCTAAGTAGATAGATGTCCTTTAAATGCGAATTGCCAAACAAATGGTAAGAATTAAATGTAATGAAATGTTTACTGTTCTCTAAGAAAAAATTAAAATATTTAACAAAGAATAGAATGGGAAAACATGCAAACTAATATAAAATGGAGAACCAGGAAAATAATATACACAACTATAAAAATGCAAACAGGGGGAAAAAACCCTAAATAATATATTAGATAGTAATTACAATGACCAAATTTGGCTCTCATGAAAAGATATGGGAATGCACTTCTTTTCCTCCTTTGCAGTGGAGAACTTGAATAGTTTTGCAGAACTTTTTCTCTCTTACATGACAAAGTGTAGGACAGAATGGAAGAAGGGAAACCAAGTAACAGGTAAAGATTAACTAGATGTTGGAACGACCAGAGCCTAGTCTCAAGTAGGAAGATGCTATAGAAGAACCAAGAGATCTTGATAACAGAATAGTTAGAGGACACAATGGAATTAAAATTAGTCCCGCCAAGAGTGCCGGGTTCAAGTGTTGTTTCAATATCCAAGGCAGAAGTGATTAGTAATATCCAAAAGCGGAGAGAGAACATTATGGGTTGTCACTTGTGGTTACTTTCTCTTTCCCACTGCTGTTCAAATACAGAACAGAAAACCAAGAACAGCAATGACCAAAGCCTAAAAACAAAAACCAGCCTACATTTGGATAGCTGACCACTATCAACTTATATTTATTTCTAAAAGGTATTTAAAGCAGAGCTAACATTAACAACTAGAGCATGTGCTTGTGCCCCAGCCTTCACAGACCAACTTTCTAACCTCTCTGGAATAACACCACCACCCCTCAAAAAAATAAAACTAGAGAAAAGCATAGTCTGATTAAAATTATAATAAGTGAAAAAAAATCTTCCAAATTAAAGTCACAAATCTGAACCTCCTTCCATTATGTACTCTTGAGGTTTATTGAGGAATGAAATAAGATAAAACTTACCATCTGAGGTTAAATTTAATGTTTCCTTGCTTCTCCAGCTATCAAGTAGGTCCCACAATCTCACTGTCTTATCCCAAGAAGCACTGGCAAGGGTGGATTTCATTGGGTTAAAACACAGACTGCTGATGGGGCCCTCATGGCCTGATAAAACCTGAAGAATTTTTAATTTACAAAGAAAAGGGAAATGAATAGTAAGAGAAGAGGGTAGGGTAATGTGATAAGCAAATTTAATTCTATTGTCCTATGTCAAACAACATGACTTAACCATGGATATATTCAGATTTAGAGATACAATTGTTTTTGGCTTCCTGGAAAGTCACAGTTTCTTCTACCATATACTTTCTTCATTTTCCACTCCCTGTCTCCCTCCCTCTCTCTCTCCTTCTCCCTCCCTCTCTCCCTCCTTCACCCTCTCTCTCTCTCTCTCCCCTCTCCCCTACACCCCACCTCATTCCTTTTCTCTTTTGTCCCTACCCCTCTAGAATGACAGTACATCCTAATTCCATCTAGGGAACCTTCACAGAAAATTACACAGTTAATAAAAATAAAATGTTGTATTTACCTACAGGTTAGGAGCTATTAAAAACACCAGAATTTTCTGAAATTTTGCCTTCTCTACACTACCAGCCAAGAAGAATGAGAGCAAAGAATTTCCTCTTGCCAATCTAATGTTGCTCTCTCTGTTGCAAGTGAGGTAATATGAACAAGAGGCAGATACGTTCTTGTTCATTTACAACAATCATCCCCTCTTCAAAACCCCACACCTATTTTACATGGTACTTCAGTGTCAAGAGTTTTATATGTTAAGTTCTGTTCCTTACATCTAAGAGTCTACCAGTCTGCATGGACCATATAAAGATTTCAAAGGAATCCTGAGAACCGGCAGAAACAATTTCACCACTGGAATCCACAGCCACACAAGAAAACTGGGTCGGGCGAGGAGATGTGAATGTGCGAAAGTTTCGGTATCTGCAAGAGAAAAAAATAAAGGGTTTAATGTCATTGCTAATTTACAGACACATTTTCACAATTACTAGGTGGGCATTGCCATTAGGAATATCTAGCATGGTATGTAACAATGAATCTCCAAAGATTTCTCAACAGACTAGAATGATAGGCTGAATAGGGACAGACATCAAGCCATACAAATACTCAACAAAACCAACTTGACAAGCATAAGATGAAGGAGAAAACTAACCTAGCCAAGTTTGTGAGACAAAGTTCTAGGGCAGAGGTGGCAAACCTGCGGCCTCCAGGATACATGTGGCCGTATAAGTCCTGGGGTGAGACATTTTAACCCAGGCCAAGACAAATCCTTTTATTAAGGGGATTTGTTCTGTGGAGTTTGGATTCAGTCAAAGGGTTGCACTTGAGAACTTAGAGGGCTGCAGGTTCCCAACCCCTACTAGGGGATTAGTGCTACATGAGTCAGTCAGGTGACACAGTATCCAAAACCCTCTACCTGACTTGGGCATTAAAAGCAGCACAGGATCCAGAGCAAATAGTGAAACAGTCCCGCTGTACTCTGCTTTATTCACCCCACATTGGCCATACTGTGTCCAGTTGTGTAAGCCACAAATAGGAAGAGATTGATACACAGATCAGTATCAAGGGCAGGGTGACCAAGGTGGTGAAGAACAGAATGAAGAGACCTAAGTTGTACTCAAGTACTTCTAGGACTTGTGTACAGAAGAGGAATTCTAGTTGTTCTATTTTGTGCCAGAGGACAAAACCTAGAACTGTGTGGTAATTGTAGAGAAGCAAATTTAGCTTAGTATAAGGAAAAGCTTCTCGGGGGGGTATGCAAACAGGGAATAGGCTGCCCCTGGAAGTCATAAGTTCCTCTTTACAACAGGCTCATGTTCCAGAGGGGATTGCTGTTCAGGTATGAAACAGACAAGATGTTCCCCGAGTTTTCTTCCAGTTCTGAGATTCTATGACATTCTTCTGGTTCTATTCTCAAACAACCTGTGTTTCAGAACAAAAATTGTGGTACCCAAGAACTCTGACAGGCTACTTTTTTTTTTCCATCCTAAATTTCAGCTAATGAGTAGAAAGAAAAATAATTCAGAAAAGATGTTCCAGAACTTTTTGTTTTTCATCATCTATAAAATAAGAATTGTACTAGGTCACTTTATTGTACTTTTTAGTTCCAGAATTCTGAGTTTACATTTTAATACAACATAAGAATTTATTACCTGTGGAGATCAAAAGCTCGCACTGTTCCATCTAGAGAAGCGCTAACAATAACATAACCTGTGGAGGTGAATGCCACGGCTGTGACTCCACTGGTGTGCTCTGTGAATGTGACAAAGCAGAACCCACTCAAGGTGTTCCATACTTTCACCTGCAATAGAAAAGATTTGTGGACTTTATAATACCCTCACAAGTTCCACTCACACCTCCAAAAGAGCAATTAACGTTCAATACTGGATTTAATTATAGATACTACCTATTTAGCTGTAACTGCTGTTTAAAAGGGAGCTCATCTCTGTATTTTTAATTTAATTTTAATTTAATTTCAGAGGGCTTCTTTTACATCAGAGTATAGAAAATGATAGCACTGAAGAACTGAGTTCACTAAAACACATACTCAAATTTCTATAGCATTAACTCTGTCACACCTGAGCCACCACTGTCAGACTTCAAGTCAGTCAAGGTCAGAGTTGACAAAATGGGAAGAGAATACTGTCCCTATCTTCAATCACCATCTACCTTGTCCTCAGCATCAACTAAAACAAAAAAATAATGCCAAAAGGTTTTAAAAGAAAAAAAGGGCAGAAAAATTTGTCTAACTGAAATAAATAAATCCATCCATAACCTGAAGCCTAAAAGTAGAAACTGTACTTTACCAATGTGTGGTGACTCAAATGGTGATGCTGACCACAGATAATTAAATATAACCAAATATTGACACATACAAGACTGAATTTAAAAGGAATATATATTTCAAAATATATGAGTATTTAAATTAACCGCACAAAAGTAAGTTATTAAACTGTTTCTTTCTGAGAGTGGAAGAAAATACAAGGAGTCACTTATTTCTTCTTTCTATGAATTAAACTAGAGCTATATGACTTCAGATTCATGGGATGATGAACAGACTGCACATACACACTCCTCAAGGAATATCTGTGAATTATTTATCTATGAAGTAGTTAAGGATCTGTGAATTAGTTAAGTAACAAGAGGTGAAACAGTTCTTTCAGAAGAACCACTGGAATGAGCAACTTACATTACCCTGGAGCTAACGTTAGTTTTAATGACAGCTAATAATAAAACCCCAGCTTACTTTTCCGTCAATGCCGCCGGTCACTATGTACTGTCCGTCAGGAGAGTAGGCCAGAGACACCATGCTATTGAAATGACCTTGCTGCTTCAGTACGTAGGACTCACTTTGCCATTCCCACACCAGCAGCTGACCCAGACCTGGAGATAACACAACATTACAAAAAATTGAGTACATAAAGAATAGACTTCTGTAGTAACTTCTTACTCTTCTACACTAGAATCAGGCACCAGACACATACATATGTATACATGACTGATACTATGAAGCATGCCTCCTACCTCTTGGAAAAGAAGAGACATCAATGAGACTATCAATCACTGTCAGAAATGGCTTATGTCTGCTTTGTTTGACTATACCTGTCACAAGGAAGAGCTCTGATTGGGAGTGGGGTGGGACAGGACCATGTTAAGTGGCATAGGAATAGGTGGGTAATGACAGTGATGAAAAGAAGAAAGAGAAGGCACCAATGAAGTTTTTTTAAATGCCCAGAAGAGAGACGAAATTAGAAGGGGGCAGAAAAAAGTGGGACCATGGGGATACTAGCATGTTAAATTTAATATATACTAAAAAAGAAAAAACCCACAAAATATATGTTAAAAAAATTCAGTTTCACATAAGATCATTTTCTGTACTTCTTTTGGATACTGAATTGTTTGATATGTTAATTTCATGACAAAAAAAATTCTTGAAAATAAGCAACAAAAAGCTCTAAACTTAAACTCTTGTCATACGCAAAACCTCCTAACTGAAATCAGACATAACTCCCCTCAAGTCCTGCTCAAATGACTGTTAATATTAACAGAATAGAAAGATCTTCCCTTCACATTAGTAGGCATAACACAGGGAGCCTGTGATCACATGGAGCCTGGGTCACACAGAGCTCAGACTGGGAGGAACTAGCCCAAGAAAGAGACAGGGAAGCACAAGCAGAGTGACAGCAGGCAGAGCAGAGAGAGAAAAGCGAAGCTGTGAGTGAGCAGAAGGAGAATTTGTCTAAGGGAACTTGTTTTTGTGGGGAGGCCAGAAAGGTTTAAGATGTCAGCATCCCCTGGATTAGTGATAAATACCTCTTAAATCTTACCTTTCAGTATTCTAATGATGTCCTAAATAAATATTTTGATTTTGCTTTTGAGGAAGACAATTTATTATATTTCACAAATTTACCTTGGAAATACACATATTCCTAGAGGCTGCTATGGGTATCACATTGGCATTACAATGACGAAGATGGTAAAGGAAATCACAACCACCTCTTGGGTATTACCTGAGCTTTTTCTTAACAGTAAAGGGTCTATGATTTGGCTTATGCTCAAACTATGCTAACTTGAATGACCATCTAGCTCAAAGCTTCAACTTCAGCCCCAGCAACTAAGCCCAAGTCTGTTGGGGACAAGTGAATATTCCATATACAATCTGACTCCAGAGACACAAACCTGGACATCCAAAAGCAATCCAGTCTCCGGTGCTGTTGATAGAAATTGATGTGATCTTCTGATCTGAAATACTAATGGAGAGACCAAAATAGAGATAAATAGGGAGAAAAAAGAACAAAGGACAATTCTAACTGAAGTTTTCTGAGATCAAGGTAATTTTTGTGGATTATATACTTTACAGGGCACATAAGTGGAAAGAACACTGGCCCTGGAGTAAGCAAAGCCTCAGACACTTAACTAGCTATAAGCCTCTAGAAAACAAGTCACTTAACCAGTTCTTCAGTTTCCTCATTTGTAAAGCGGGGTTAATAAGAGCTCCTAATACTTACAAAGCTATTTTCAAACCTTAAAGTGCTACATAAATTCTAGCAATAACGATGATGATGATGATGATGATGCGACTGTCTACATATTAGATTATCAAATTCAGCAATGATCCAGTGGGCATTCTAAGGCAAAATGAATGAAATGCCTATACTCTAATTTACTTCAGAAACTAGAAAGTGGTACTAACAGAAAGAAGACAGAGAAAAGAGAAGTGAGTCTTGACTCACTGTACCACACCAAAAATGTCACTAAAAAAGATTTAAGGAAATAAAAGAAAAACTAAACTCACTGAAAGACAAGTAAGTAAACTTACCAATCAATATTTATAACCAAATTTCTAAATCAGAGATTACCTATACTGCTGTCATTGCGCAAAATATATGCTCTAATATGGGACATTTTAATAAATAGATTTAAGCAACCTGACAATGTGCAAGCTTTGAAATCTTAATTCTCTTCAGAATTTATCACAGAATGTAGAATTTATGTATATAAAAATTTTTTAATATATTTTTTTACACTTCATGGGCTTGTTGGCTTGACTCCCTAACGGTTTCATTAGAGGATTATTCCTTATTACAGAATTCTGCCACAGAGGAAAAGAAAACTTTATCATGTAGTTGGAAAAATACCAATGCCAGAACTCGCTGGTCTGAGTACTCTCAGCTAACTCAAAAGCTCTTTCATTTCGTCAGCACCTTTTGCTATAGTAGCCTTTCCAATATACACCCACAACAACGGTTACAAATGAATTACCTCAGGGAGTGGATCAGGTTGAACTCAGGTAGTTCATGTAGATGAAAGATTCCAGAAGCAAAGCCAGTGACGAGAAGGTGAGTTTTCTTGTGATATGCAGCAGATGTAAGATTGTTAAAATCTCCCTCTTTGTTGAAGAAGTACCTAAATCAATGTAAAGATCAAAGTACCGCAGTTAGGAAAAGATTCAAGTGGCTGTGCACACACACAAACTCCCAATACAGTTGCCTCAATTATTTGGATATCTCAAGTCACAGTATTTTTTTTTTGTACGGACAAAACCCAACAAAACAATTCAATTTAATAGAAGATGAATACAATTCTTATGACCAGGCCAAACGAGGCAGCAGTGATGATCTTCTATTGTCATTTGTTTTTTCCTTCTGAACTGCTCACGGTTAAGGTGCCTTCTCCTATGAGATTCCAAATGAATTGGAAATCCCTTTGCAATGTTTATTATCTCTCTCTCGTTGGCACTACTACTGGCACCACATCACAACTCAGATCTCAACTGTGAGATCAACTTTCAAACTGTTCTTCCTCACCTGCTCCCCTCCCTCAAGAAAAATTATGTGTATGTAAGGCAATGTGCACTAGAGTCTTGGGGAACAAAGGGAAGTAAGACCATGACCTCCAGAAATTTACGACAGAGCACTGTGGAATAAAGTGGACTCTTTTTGGAGTCCCAATCTATGACTTCATCAGTATGAGCAACTCCTGGTATGGAAATTCTACCACTGTTACAGACTGGAGATTCATCTCTACCATGTGCTCCTAGGAGAGTGGCCTGGGGCACTGAAACATTACTTTATTTACTTACGCCTGATCCCAAAACTACCATGTGTCAGAGACAGGACTTGAAATCAGGTCTTCCTGACTATATGGCCTGGCCCCTAGCTACCATGTCCTGCTCTTCTCAAGGAATACATAAGTAACTACCATATAAAGCAATATTTATTAAGACCCACATAAGTAGAACAAACACAGTACAGGGTAGGTCTCTCAGTTATTTTGAATTCATCTCTCCAGAATTTATTAGTTTTGGGGCTCAGGATGTCTGGGATAGTCCAATGGGATCTTAGGAAAGCAGGTCCCAGTCATCTAGAAAGAGAGTGCTAGGAATTATACTGGACACAGGATCATAGACTAAGAGCTGGAAAAGACCTTACAAGTCCCTTGTCATCAAGTCACCAAGTCCAACTCAGTTATTTTACAGATGAAGTAACTGAGGAACAAGCAGCTAGGTGGCACAATGGATAGAGTGCCGGGATCTTTCTGAGTTTGAAGCAGTTTGAGAGGTACAGGGACTCCTCCAGTACCAGAGTCCTGGACAGAGTCACCTGGAATAAGCTGGCAAAAGTTTATTGTTACACTTTACAGCAGGCAAAAGTTTTTAAGGAACTTGAGACCATAAAGAGGTACAGTTAAAGTTTATATAGGATAAACTATAGTAAAAAATGTGCCAAATATGCCAACTAGGTGATGTGGGGCAGGATTAGGGACTAATTAAAGAATAGTCAGTTCTTAAAGGAACATAAACTTTTGGCATCTACTTTTAGATTTTACCCAGAGTTCATCAGGAAAAGCCCAAGGGGAGGGTGACAAGGAGGTGTGGTCTTTAGGTCTGCTGCATCACTAAGTCAACTAGTGAACAGGGGCAACTGAGGAATGCCCAGTCTGCCACCCACCGATGTCTTGTTTGACAAGACAGATGTATGGAGTATACATATGTCTTAAGTCTAGAATATACATAATGAGGAGTCCAGGATGCATATAATGAGGTAGAGAACTGATATAGATGGTCCAGTGGGTACAGGATATCTTTATGAGCTAGTACAAAGCCAGGTCAAACTAATAATTCTTACTGGTGCAATCTGTCACTGTACCAGGGAGAGAGAAAAGTATTTCACTGGAGCGCTCTCATGAGTAATTGCTAGGCATGGTGTCTTTGGGCTGGGGAGATACTGCCAGGGATAGTGTTTTGAGGCTGGAAAGAAATCTGATCTTGGAATTGTGGTCTGAGCACAGGCATCCAAGCATCCCATCAAGTTCAAATCTGACCTCAGACACTTCCTAGCAGTGTAACCCTGAGCAAGTCACATAACCCTTTTTGCCTCAGTTTCTTCATCTGTAAAATGAGCTGGAGAAAGAAATGGCAACTTCACCAAGAAAACCTCAAAAGGGGTCACAAAGAGCCAACACAACTGAAACAACGAAATGACAAACGGAGGACCAGAGGTTAAATGACCTGTCCAAAGTCACAGACACAAATGGCAGAATCTGAACCTAACCCAAGTCCTTTGCCATCCAATCCTGAGCATTTCTACTGTGTCATGCTGTTTCCCTTAAATACATCTAAATGCTACAAAAAATGAGTTTTGAAAATAATAAATGCTGAGATGTTATTTTCCAGAACCTTTCCATGGTCTACACTAGTAAAGAGTAAGGTACAGAGCATGGCTTCAAGGTGACACGTAGGCTAGTCCAGTGGGTCACAATGCTATTTGGGGTCACAACCCTAAGTTTAAGAAACACTGCTAGCCAATGCTCAGTATTCTTTCATAAAGCTCCTGTCTCCCTGTGTTTTTCAAGTCTCCTGCAATTCCATCATGAAGAGCATTCTGGCTAAGATTTGTGTTCCTGCTCTTTCCTCACTTACTCAAATCCATTTTCAGAAGTCAGAGTGAAGGCAGAGGAGAGAAAAAATCTGAAACTCACAATTTTTTTTAAATGAATGTTAAAAATTGTCCTTATGCGGCATTGAAAAAAATACTTTTTTTTTTTTAGAAGTCGGATAAGGTTCCCCCTCCCTCCTCCAAGATTCCTCTGGCCACTTCAGCACACATTAACTTCTTTAAAAATCTTACCCCCATGACATTCCCTTCTTGTACAACACCATGTAAGCAGTTTATGCGACATTGTACTATTTTTAAGTCTCCTTCTTAAGAAATGCTTCTAAGTATTCCCCACAGTGCCTGCATATGGCACTACATACCAAAGAAGTGTGGCACAAATAACAACTGATTAAAGTCAAGGCACTCAATTTATAGATTTCCTTTTCAATCACCCTGAACAAGCAACAAGGAACTTTAGAATGTTAGTGATAGACGGTACCATTACAGAGGTCATCTAATCCAATGCAATCATTTTATAGTTGAGGAAAGAGATCCAAAGAGTTGTTAAAAGAGGACCTTCCAAAGGTCCTCCAGCTACAGTAAGAACTGAACTCTGGGCTGCCTGACTCCTAAGCTTTTTTCCACACTGATTCAAAGAAAAATTGCTACTGGAGGAGAGATGATGTGGAACAGATGGTATGGAGAGCACACTGGAGAATAAAAGGACCGCTACATGAGGGGAGAGTAGAGATTACATATCATAACTGCAGCGAACAAATATAGGTTCCTTTAGTGGCACTCAGAAGCATGCGAGTAGGGAGAGAGTTGTATGGAAGAAATAATCTGGGGATGGGGTTTGTTCAGGAAAGAGAGGTCGACAGCAATGAACAAATGTGGCAAGTTGTACACTGTCACGTTTTGTTCTGTAGAGAGCAAAAGCTTGCTTTCTTCCCCATACCAAAGTAGACATCTTTTTTAACAGAACTATTCGCTTCCCTATCATGTCATTTTTGAAGAAAGGTGTTTGATTTAGTTCATCAAGATGTTTTTTTTCCATGCTCAATCACATTTTACAGTATCATAATGAGGCTGACCTGCCCGGCAACAATGAAAGCCAAGCCTAAATCTAAATCTACCCAGTAACAGGGGGCTCTGTTAACAAGAAAACCTTGCTATTTTAGTCAATATCCTGCGTACATGACTAACCTTTATGGTTTGGGAGTCTGTCTTCAAATGTTACAAGTTAAGTCCCCTGTTTTATGACCACATTCTTGAACTGTTTTGGATATACCCAATATATCTGCTTTCCCTTCCTGCCTCTCCTTCCCTGTGGCTAACTTCCCACATAAGGAACATACCCTTACTCCTGACTGAGTGCCCAAGACTTGTTTATAAAAGCAAGTTCCTGTCCTTTCCCAAATTGCTAGTAACCTTAAGGACTAGCCTGCCACTTTTGCATAATAAAGCTCTCTTGACTAGGAATATACATGCTTTCTGAATTCTTTCCAGACAACTTGATTCCAAACCTCATCAATAATAGAAGCTGACTGTAAATGTAGGTAATATTAAACTGTCCTGTTGTAAATTAAAAAATAAAAAAGAACAAGGAGTCAGGATTTAAAGGAGTGGCTTGGTGAACTACAGCATTAAAGTGTTGAAGGGAAAAATGTGAGGCCGAGGAGAGTTACTAGGAATTGAAGTAAAGAATAGTTGCAAAGGAAGTGTGACACAGGGAGAGATGGAAGGGCTTGAGGGTCATCCTCAGAGGGATGGATTTCAGAGACACAGACTGCATGAATCAGAAGTAATAAGAAACCTTAGAATGTTAGTGATAGCAGGTACCATTACAGAGGTCATCTAATCCAATGCTCATGTGTTGGTCCTTCATTGCTGAAAACCACGCCATCCAAGAAATAATGACATGACCTGCACTTGACTTTTTTTTGAGTGAGGGAGGGCTGTGCAGGTCACCAGCCTCACTTCTCCCCAGGATGAGGCAACTGGGGTTAAGTGACTTGCCCAAGGTCACACAGCTAGCAAGTGCTAAGTGCTTGAGGTGAGATGTGAACAGTCCTCCTGACTCCTACACTGGTAATCTATCCACTGCACCACCTAGCTGCCCCTAATCCACAGCAATCATTTTACAGTTGAAGAAAGAGATCCAAGAGGTTAAAATGAGATGTGGGAGATGACAGCCCATCCCTGAGCATGGCTGAATGGAGGAAAGGTACAAAGTATAAGACATAAAGAAAACTGAGGAAGTGGGAAACAAAGGTATTTGAGGGGCCTCAACATGCAAACTGAATTCTGCATGTATAAACTCAGGAGCTGGGATGGAGAAGAAGACTGAGTCAGGTACTAAACTTAAAAAAAGAGAAAATAACCTTGTGACTGGTAGCTAACTGCCTCCAGGATTTAAATAGAGGATGAAATAGATATCTGGATGGAAGGAACCTCAAAGGAGAACCTGCCAAGTGTTCCTGATAGGGAGAAAGTACAAAAGTGGTAATGAGAAGCAACAAGTCAATGTGGTCCTTCCTCCTGCACAAGTGCAGGGAGCACAAGAAAAAGCACTTCACGTACTTGAGGGAGTGACCAGGGACACTCTATCCTCTGGGGAAAGTGGGGTTTCCATCATTGCAAGAAAACAGAAGTAAAAAAGGAAGAATAATTCATTAGGAACAGAACGGGAATTCTATAATGGACAATGGAAGGGGAGGATAGAGAGTGACAGAGGCTTAATGCTGTACCAGTTACCATACGTAGAAATAGCTGGGCATATGAGTTACTCCATTCTGGTCTAAGAATATGAAAGCCCTCAAAGGGCAACAATCACAAGAAATGCCTCAAATACCAAAGCTTTCAACATCTGCTTGAAAAAGCTACTGAATTTAATTCTTTGAACAAGAACACGGAGGAGAGAAAATCACCTACTTTGCCACATGTGAGTATTTCACTTTATCCGTTTTCTTTTCATCATCCGGAACGGTTTTTCCATGAATGGTATTGTCCTCTTTCTCTATGTCATCATCCTCCTCCTCTTTCTCCTCCTTATCCCTCTGCAGTACATCTGCTCGCCAGCCTTTGGGAGCTTTCAACTTCAGGCCATCTAGCTCTGTGTCACACTGCCACACACAGAGCGCCCCATCTTGGCTCAAAGTGTACAGCTGTCAGACAAAAACATACAAGTTACCAAAAAGGCAATGCTCTCCTGCAAGCTGCTTCCTCTCTCCATGGAATTCACAAAGAAAGGAAGTAACTGCGATAAGAAATCAATTCATCAGAAATTAAGTATCTATTAAGTGTCTGCTTGTATACACACATCCAAGCTTCCACCTTCAAAGAAACAGGCAACGATAGCATCCTTGTGACCTCCTAGTGAATAGTAGATCAAATTATCCCATCGTTCTGCTCCAAACACCCAGGATGTCATGTCCTTGCTCCCGATCACAAAGCACCTTTAATCACAAGAAAAAGCAACAAAGTCTTTGATCACCATTTTATCACAAATATAAAATCTCCAGGAAATCTAATGGAGCTCAGAGGCCACCAACCATAATGGAACAACTGTCTCCTCTATAACCTACCTGATAAGTGGTTATCCAACTCCAGCTTGAAGACTTTAGTGAGAGAGAACATTCTACTTCTGGACAGTTCTACTAGTGAGAAAATTACAAGCCTAAATTTATCAATTGTCAACCACTTTCCTCTTTCTGCCTTCTGAGACCAAGCATAATAAGCCTAATCCCTCTAAGATATCTGAAGACTTCTGCCACGTTTCCCCTAAGTCCTGTCTTCTCTATATCACCAATAATTTTCATATGGCACATCCTTAAAGCCCTTCACCATCATAGCTTCACCACCATCAGTGGTTTCTAGTTTGATTTGTTGTTTTCATTATTAAGGGGCCATCCCTTGACTCATTTCTTCAAGGAGGCCTATTCCTCACTTAAAGTGGGACCCTAAACAGACCTTAGCCTAAAAGGGTCAGGGTCTCCCACTGCATTCTGGGCCATCTCTAATTGTCCTAATGAATATCTGGCCACCAGATCCAGATGGTTTTGGAGGAGAAAGTGAGGCTGGTGATCTTGCACAGCCCTTCCTCCCTCAAATTAAAGTCAACTGCAAGTCATGCCATCATCTCCCTGATACTATGGTCCTCTTCAAGAATGAAGGACAAACACAACAACGACAACCAATAAATAAGCAATTTTCCTAGAATGGGCGGGGAGGGTGAGAGTGGGCTAAGAGTGTAACTAAATAACATTTCTTTAAAAAAAAAATTCTGAGTAGAGACTTCAAGATCAATAAGAAGCAGGAAAAAAAACTAAGATAATTTTAGGCTGTATTAAGAGAACTAAAGTAACCAAAATGTGGAAGACAGTTAGTGACCAAGGTCACACAGGTCACATACACATATGTCAGGAGCAAGACTTAAACCCAGGTCTTTCAGATTCCAAGGCCAATTCATTAACCACTTACTATCTACTGGTTTTTACATATGAAAATAAACTATCATGTAAACCAGCTTCCAACTAAAGTAAGAAAGAAGGGAATTAATCTGACAGACAACTGAACATCTGCCTCAAATCTCTAGTCTGAAAACCGCTATGTTAAATCATTATACCAAGAAGTACGATAAATGTGAAGGTGCAGGTGTTGTTTTAAAATCTCTGCCCCTCACTCTATATACTACACAGCACACCACCATAGGGAAAAAAACGCTCATTTTGGAGTATCTGTAATCAGTTTGGCATGACATTACCTTGAATGCCAGCTCAATTATGCACTGTGTTCAGCTTTCTGTGACTCAGTTTTCTCACATGTAAAATGAACAGGTCAGACTTAGATGACTTGTAAGATCTTTTGTGACTTTGTATCTATGTTCTCAAGAAATGTTGTTTATGGTACCAATATTTTGAAAGCAATTCTATTACACTCAGGGAGCATCTAAACCACAAAACTTACCTGAACACTTCAGGAACCTGAAATGAGACCTACTGATCACAACTACAAATTAAACTACAAAACTACACATAATACAAAGAAAAAGATTCAGATTTAAAGTATGTCTATAACTAAAAGAAAAATCTAGTTTTTTCCTACCTGATGCAATAAAAATATTTTTCAAGCAAAAATACTGCTGTTACCTAGACATGCTAGTTAATTAAATTAGATCCAAATTGTTGTGGTCTATTTGCCAGGAAGTTTGTCATCAGACTAAGGCAACAAATGGCATTTTAGTAATATGTCTCATCCTTCTTCACCCAATATAAGGTCTCTATCAATGTTCATCATCAAACAATGCACAGAAATACTTACTTAGAATCATCAGTCCAATCAATGAATGTGGTTTCATCATATGGCCCATAGTAAGTTTTGTCCAAGACAAAGGCATTAAATTCTCGCTTCTTTCCAGGAGCGTAATACATTTGGGCAAGGTTGTCTTTTGCCACCACAAATCTCCTGCCAAACGAATAGTAAAAAAGATATACATACAGCAAGTTTAAAACAAAAACTTCAAAATTATTGCTATTGTTGAGGTTAGAATAGATAGCTCAGTTCAGTAACTGTGAACTCTTACTAAGATAAACATGCTAGCAAGTGCCTTAGCAAACCACACAAATGACTCCTGTTACCAACCATCCCCTAATTCTGTCTATAATCCAATGCTGACAATGATACAACTGAAACATACGAAGAAGAAATCCAGCAGAAGAAATGATCATTCTAAGTACATGATCAATTCCTGAAATACGTGAGGGGACTGTATACAATCAGCACACACTAGTTACTTCTCTGACCATGCTCTAAAAGGTGTCTTGAATCTCATCTTCAGCCTCAATCACCACTCTCTTAGCTTCAGAGACACTGTTGGAAAGGACACCCTTAACTCTGAACATGTTAAGCAACTTGACTCTCAGTTAATACTGACGAATGCTTCTCTACAGAAGGTGGGCCTAGCAACACCAGAGGTGAAACTATACCAAAGACAAATAATCACCAAAGCGTTTAGAGATTGGTTAAAAGAATAAAAAGCTGATCAGTGGAACAGATAAGATTCATGATATATAGAAACAAACAAAAATAATAAAATAGTAACAGTGTTATATAAACCTAAACATCTCAGCTCCCATTATTCGGGGAAGATAGGGAAACACTAAGAAAACTGGAAAATTAGGCAAAAATTAAGTTTAGACCAACAGCTCACACCACAGGCCACAGTAAGTTCCAAATAGACACATAACGTCTGCATTAAAGATCGTATCATAATCAAACTAGAGACACAAAGATGTCTTTTAGAACCAAGGATAAAGAGTTCTTGACCAAAGGACAGGGAGGCTCAAAATGCCAACTGCTGAAAAGGTTCTGTGACCTCACCAATTTAAAAGTTCCCTCCAAGAATACAGATCACAACTAATCCACATCTGCACCTCCAGTCAGATTCTTGTTCATGTCCTCCCAAAAGTTCTCCTCAGGAGGTCCCTCCAACCTAACAGAGGCCTTCCCAAACTTCTCCTAAACTCTTGAAGGTAACAGTAGAACACTCAGGCACACTACCCCTCCTCTTTGCCATCATGTGAGCAGCTCATCTTCTCTTTCTGTCATACACACTCTAATGACATCCTTTATCCATGTTCTCTGGAGTTCCTCACTGGTTACACATTAAAGGTAGCTCACACCCACTAGGCACCTTTTCACTGCTCTATGGGATGCTCATTTTTAGTTCTTCTGAAGCAGTGGTATTCAGGTGGCACTGCCATACAGCAACATGGTAAAGTATGTGAATTAAAAAGATGGGCTGAGGACTTCCAGCCTCAAAGGTTACCTGGAGACAGTCTACCCAACTCCTCAGCATCTACTACAGTAAAAACCTGAAACTCACACCAGACCACAAAATGATCAAAAAATCCAATGTGAAATCACTGACTTTTTCAACTCCAGAACTACACAAAAAAGCAGCCATCAGTCCATGGGTAACAGGAAAGTGGACCACTAAGAAAGCCAGCTTCAGAGCAAGTAAATCAGACTACAGTTTCCCAAGACAAGCACAGAAGGGTCTGGAGTCAGCAGGTTTCTCTGTCCTGAGCAGAGAATTCCACAGAGAAAGTCCCAGGTAACAATAGCAATCAGTACCAATACTGCTCAGACCAGGACACCAAAGTCTCCATCACCTGGTCCTGACATGGCCCAGAGGGTCTTTAAGATGCAGAACCCTGAACTTCAAAGATCTACAGGTACCTAACCCTAGGAAATAGAGGGAGTTTATTGCAGGAACCTAGATGACTCAAGGTGGGATCAAACAGCACTGACTACTTCATTCAAAAGCATATCCAGAAGTGGTATTTGGCCCTGGCACAAAGCCTTAATTTAGGAACTAAGGTTGAAAGAGTAAACCAAAGAACACTGACCACCTGGAAAAAAAAATTTTGCAAACTAAACATTCTAAAAAGGAAAGCAATTGTTAACAACTAAAGAGATTCAAAGGAAAAAATGGATTTTCGAGACAGAAAATATGATTACCAAGAAGAAATTCAATAAGATATGAAAAATGAAATAAAAGCTCTTGAACGAAGAATTTAAACAATAAACAATTTTTAAGAGGAAGCAATAAACCTTCCCAGAAATGGAATTCCTGAAAATTTAGAATAGACGTAACAGAAACCAATGACTCCAGGAGACAAGAGGTAAGAGCATAACAAAATCAAAAAGTTGAAAAAATAGAAAAAAATCTAAGATATCTGGTAACAATAACAACTAACCTGGAAATCAGGACATGAAGAGATAATTCAGGAATCACTGAAACTGAAAACCATAAAAAAAATAAAACCCAGACATTACATGTCAAAAAATCCTAAATGAAAACTGCCCAGATCTATTAGAACCAGAAGACAGAAAGAATCCACAGACTATTTCCTGGAAATCAGCTATGACAGGTCCAGCCATTCTGAAAAGCAATTTGGAGTTATACCAAAACAAGTCAGTGAAGCGTGTATACTCTTTGACCAAAGTTACTATTACAAAACATACATCAGAGAGATCAGAAGCTGAGAAAAGGTCCATATGTACTAAACTATTAATATGCACTTGTTGTTGTAGCAAAGATCTGTATTCAAAGTGGTTGCCCTTCAATTGGGCTAAATTAGGGGTGGGCAAGCTGCGGCCTCAAGGCCGCATGTGGCTTTCTAGGTCCTTGGGTGCAGCCTTTTGACTGAATTCAAATGTTATAGGACAAACTCTTTTATTAAGGGGGTTTGTTCTGGGAAGTCTGGATTCAGGCAAAGGGCTGCACTTGAGGACCTAGAGAACCACATGTGGCCTCAAGGTTGCAGATTCCCCACCCCTGGGTTAAACAAATTAGGGTATAGGAATATAATGGAATATTATTGAGCCATGGCTGAAAAAGGGGAGAAAACTAAAATTTGTGTGAATGAATGCAGCATAAATTCAGCAGAACAAGGACCAAAATATATTCACTGACTACAATACTGTAAAGAACAACAACTCTAAGATTAACAACTCTGATGGATGCGCACTGACCAACCATGGCAACCCTCCCTGACACATGAGGTGATAGAAAGGATGAAGAGGATGGTTTCAGGAAAACCTGAGCAGACGTCTACGAGCTGATGTCAAGTGAAGTGAGCAGAACTAGAAGAATATCGTACACAGTCAGAGCAATGTTGTAACAACGACCAACTGAGAAAGACTTAGCTATCCTGACCATTACAATGATCCAACAAAATTCCGAAGAACATGTGATAAAAAATGCTGTTCACTTCCAGAGAGAACTGATGAACTCTGAAGAGTAACTTTTTCACTTTATTTTTCTTGCTTTTTTTTCTTTTGCAACATGGATAATATGGAAAGATGTTTTGCATGATTTCACATGTATAACTGATATCTTATGACTTACCTTCTCAGTGATGGGAAAGGAGATGAAGAGAGGGAAGAATTTGAATTTTTTTTAAATGAACATTAAAAATAAAGAAATAATGATTTTTTTTAAAAATAAAATATTTTTAAAATATCCAAAGGACAATAAAAGACATAGCTTTCTTCCTCGCTCCAATAAACCTAGCATCCCCTTACCTGCCATCTGGGGAAAAGGAGACACTGTGAACAGAGCCATTGAAGTGGAAATGATGCAGCACAGACTTGCAAACCAAACTGACAAGCAAGGCTGCTCCCTCTGAAATTAAAACAAGAAATAGTTGACAGAATATGGAAAAAGAGTATCACAGAACCTGAAAATTGGAAGAGAATTCCATAGCCATATCCAATCCATAGACAGAAGTAATCCCCACTATAACATACCTAAGAAATGGTTCATCCATCCTTAAAGATCTCTAAGGAAAGGGAACACCCCCTGCCACCCTCTCCCCCACCCCCCACCTCTTGAAGTAGCTCATTCCACTTTTGGACAACTCTTAATTTTAAGGAAGTTTATCTTGAAATTGAACCTAAATTTGCCCATTTTTCAGCTTCTATCCACTGCTCCTATTACACCTTCTAGGGTTAAAAAGAAGAGTCTGACCCCTTTTCCACAAGAAAACCCTTCCTTCAAATAACAATGATGATGATGACATAGTACTAGCATTTATATATGGCACGTCAAAGTTTCCAAAGCACTTGACAAATATTATCTCATTTAACACCCTGGAAGATAAGTGCTATATTATCACCATTTTACAACGAGGAAACTGAGGCAGGCAGAGGTTAAGTGACTTGCCTAGAGTCACATGGCTAGTAAGTGTCTAAGGATAAATTTGAAAGGCAGAGTACTATAGTAAACATAGAGTCAACCTGGAATCAAGAAGTCTTGGGTTCAAATCCTGCCTCTGATAAATATATACTGGCTATGTGACCCCAGAGAAGTCAATTAACTCCTCAGTACCCCCAGGTTTCTAGGATGCTAAGTTGTATAACATATGCCAATTCACACTGATAACTTGCACTAGATTTGCCATGAGGTAAGCATTTTGTAAACTTCAGTCTACATGATTATGATATTCATTATAAAAGGACTTTACTCATGCATTTCAACTTAGTGTCAGGTTACCACAAAAGACACAAATGGAGTATATGATAACTTCGGCCAAAGACTGGATTTACTAACATTACATTTCCTTGTTTTAAGAAATTGAAACATATGCTAAATGATTACCTTCATCAATGATGATGGCAAAGCAGCCATCCGGAGAGAGTCCCACACACTTAATATTATACTTGGTCGCCAGAGGCAGGGTTTCAGACTTGTTACTAAAAAAAAAAAAATTAAAATAAACAACCAAGAGAGAGAATACAAGCATTCTTTAAACCTCATAGCACAGAAGTAAATGACAACATAAAATTGTTTTCTCTAGTCCTAACCCAGAGTCTGATCTGAAAGCCTAACCATGTCAATCTAATCAATGGACAAGCATTCACTGAGAAATTATCATATATTAGGCACTGGAGTAGGCACTGGAGATATCAAAACAAAAAGACAACAGTCCCTGCTCTCAAGGACCTTACATTACCTGGGGAAAGACAACATTTACACATATACATGTAAGTATTAACAAAATGTATACAGGGTCATTTTGTGGGGGAAGTCATTGAACCAAGCAAAGAACCAAGAAAAAGGTTCATGAATCAAGTGGTACTTGAGCAAAGTTTGGAAATAACACAAGGAACATAAGAAGTGGGAATGAAGATGCATGGAAGCCTATACAAAGGATGGGATAGAAAATGGGGCGTTTTATACAAGGAACAGCTAGAAGGCCAGTTTGGCCAGTCTGAGGAGTCTGTGAAGTCGAATAACATACAATAAGGCTGTAAAGGGAGCCTGAAACCAAGTTGTGAAGATTTTGAAATGCCAAACACAGGAGTCTGGATTTGATCCTAGAAGTAATGGAGAGCCTTATTCAACAAGGATATGTAGGAAAGTAAGATAGAGCAACCATAAAGATCAAGTTCATAGGATGTTAACCTTAGACACCTCTATCTATTTTTCCTTTATGAAATGGAAAATGAGTATAGTACAATTCAAAAGAAAAATGAGACATCAGTCATACCAAAAGTTGAATTCCAATAAATTAAATTCTATAAAATTTGAGAGGGAAATGACTTCTTTGAGGAAAGCAACTTTAAATAAGAGTTCATCTCTCCCATATTTTAGTTGAAGAAACAGAAACCAAAGAAAAAATATGATGATTTGCACACAATCATAGAATTTGGACAAGAACTAAGCTGTTAATTCCCAATCCAATGCTCTCCCTACCACAACATGGGATCTTGAACTTCTTTAATGTTAATCTGTTTCCTTTTTTACCAATAAATGTATAACCTGGTCCCAGTTGCATGTAACAACACCATGCTGCTTCGTCCAGATCACCGATCATCTGTCCTCTCTCATGTAGCCATAGTAAAAATAGTCAAATCTAAGAAACAGCCTCTCCTTGCTACACCATCAAATCTAAACTACTATCCCTATATATTTTCTTAAAATTACATAATATTGTTTTGTATATTCCAAGAGCAGTACAAAAGGACTTCATAACATGGAATTTTTGTCAAGAAATTAGCATGAAAGGGGTATGAATTCTGACACCTCTCTGAGACTGTCCCCTGTAAAATGCAGGTGAAATAGCTCAATTCACAACTTTCCTGTAAAAATTAAAGTGAGTAAAAAGAGCTCTGAAATCCAGCTATGCCAGCAGGTGTGTTATAAAGGCAGAAAGTACTACTGTTGGTATTCCAACATACTCACTTCTTCAGATCAAAGACAGTGACTCTATTTCCCACCGGGCTGATGACCGAATATCCATCAGGAGTAAAATTCAAGTTCCCACAGCGATAGACTGTTCCCAGCAAATTGGAAAACTGAAGAAAATAAAATACATTTGCCTTAAAACCAAGATTAGGATCTTGTTATCCCTAAGAGGTCTTAAATATTCAGGAACACAGCAGGGGGTGCCATGGTACTTCCAAAGAGGAGCTGTACCATCTCCCTAACACACCTTCAAAATCAAGCCTTCCCTTATCTATATATAACCTCGTTTGGCTGCTGCTGCTAGTGAAGATAAATCGTGATTTATCGTAACATTGATACAGGACTTCCTATGTGCCAAGGACTGTGCAAAGGCATTTTCTCCTCACCACGACCCTGAAAGAGGCATGGCAATGATCACCCCACGTTTCTGCGTTCGTGGCCAAGTGTCCACCCCGAGCTCCAGGACAAGTGACATATGGTTACTGATGGATGGGCTTGCAAAGTGTGAACACAAGGCACTGGCTCAGGCACCTCGGGGCACAGCGGGGACCCCAAAATAAAATGAGAACGCTGTTTGACCCAAAGCTCAACATGAAGCCGCAGCTCGGGTTCCCATGGCAATGAACGCTGCGCACGTGCTGGGCTGGGAAGCGGGGCTGCCCCAGGCCGGGCCTCCTCCCCCCTCCCCCTGCTCCCCCACCCCCTCCACCGCCTCGGGAAGCCTCGTCCTCGCGCCGCCCGCGGCTCCGACCCGCCCCCCCCACGCCTCCCGGGCGCTCCCCGGCACGCGGCGGCCGTCCGCACGCTCCCTCCCGGTTCCCCCCATCCCGCTCTCCAACACGGCCCATGCGCGGTGAGTGCGGCGCCGCGCTGCGCGGGGTGGGTCTAGGGCTGGGGGTCTCCCCCGGGGCCCTTCCGCGCTCACCCGGTAATTGAACTTCATCTCCGCGGCCCCTGCCTGGGAGTCCCGCCGCCACGAGGTTCAGCCGGGCTCGCCGAGACCCGGACTTCCGGTGAAGCGGAAAGGTAGGCCATAGATAGGACTCTTGTTCGATTGGGAAGGCGCTGCGCCCCCTGGTGGCTCGGAGGGGAAAGTGCTCCATTCTTAATAGGCGCTCTCTGCAAAGAGCACTTCAGGCTCAATCTCTCGCATTGATTCGGCGCTTTAATCTCCTTTGAGCCCCACCACAGCCCTGGGAGGTAGGAGCTATGGAGACTGTCCATGGAGTCAGGAAGACTTAAGTTCAAATCCTGTACTTACTAACTGTGCCACCCTGGGCAAGTCTAAGTGACTTGTGTGTGCCTCAATTCCTTCATCGGCAAGAGGGGGAGCGTTATAGCGCCTCATCGTAAAACTGTATAAATATTAGCTGTCTTTTGTCATCCCCATTTTACAGATGAGGAAACTGAGGCAGGCAGAGGTTCAATTGATTTGGTCAAAGTCACACAACTAGTAAATGCCTGAGACAGGATTTGAACTCAGGGCTTCCTAACTATGTCCAGGTTCACCATTCTACCAAGCTGCCTAATAGAAGGAAAATAATGCTATAGAAGCATAGCTTCTTTTCATAGGCATCATGCTTATATCCTTGCCCCTGTAAGGGTCAGTCCTCAAACTTGTTGGTCTTACACATATAAAAATTGTTGAGAACCTCTATAATTATTGGGAACACATTTACTGTATTATGTGTTGAAACTATATTCTTCTGGTCCTCCTGACTCTCTGCCCCCTTCTAGTTATATAGTAAGTTTATAAGTAGCCAGTTTAAAGTAAGATCTTAACAAGATCTAAGATTGCAAAAGGAAACAGAGAAATCACTTACAGATTGTCCCACAGATCAAAGGAGTGTAACAGTTACTTGTATCATGTGTTAACTAAAATGCACATCCTGAGACTATGTGCTAAATCAGAGGAAGTCAGCTAGATCTTGCTGTCAGAACTTTTTGGTCCTGCTAACTGCCTCTGTGTGTGTGTTTGCCCTTCATTGCCAAAAACCATGACATCAGAGAAAAAAATGACATGACTTGCACTTGACTTTGTTTTGAGTGAGGGAGGGGCTGTGCAGGTCACCAGTCTTACTTTTCCTTCAGAGCCATCTGAATCCAGTGACCAGGTATTCATCAGAATGACTGTAGATGACCCAGGATGAGGCAGTTGGGGTTAAGTGACTTGCCCAATGAGTGCCAAGTGCCTGAGGTGAGATTTGAACTCAGGTCCTCCTGACTCCTGCACTGAATGCTCTATCCACTGCACCATCTAGCTGCCCCAACTGCCTCTGTAAACCTCAGATAAGTTCCAGATAACAGAACACCAAATATTACTAATAGCTTTAAGATGATGTGGATATATTAATGAACTCAACCTAAGGTGGCATGGATAAAAGTCTGTCTGCCACCAAACAGAAACTATAAAAATGAGATCTCAAATTGCTGACCTTCCTCCCCTCATCTTCATTCTTCCATTTCCATCTGGATGCACACTGCCAAATGTTCCCAACTCTAATCTATAAGTGACTCCCCCTCCATTCTCTTCCCTACGCTGCCTGACTTTCTTCACCACCCCATCCCCATCTGCCTCTATACCTCCTCCAAGCCATTTGTCTCTGTACCTTCTGTGCCATTTGCCCCATATCATCTGTGCCTTATTCAAGTGTGATTGAAGAATTATTTCTTTTTGCCATCATGGTCTTTCCCAGCAAGTCTCCAAAGAACAGGGCATGCTTGCACCCATGTAATAATTCCATAAACGATAGCAATTTAATTCTAAATAAAAAGATGCATTTTAAAATATTTATTAATTCATTTAAAAAATAACAATAGTAAATGCACTGCATGTTAACATTACATAGTTTTATGAAAATTAACTGTTTTCCAAAGCAAAAAATTTGTGAGAATGGCATTGCTTTACTTATTTTTGCAAATCCTAATGTCTTGCTTAAAAGAAGACATTATTATTACATGAAGAAGAATATTAATTCTTTGCGGGACCTTTCAGCAAAACGTCATTTTATCTTTTTAGTCAGATCTGGTTTTGCTTTTACTTTGTCTATGATTGTTATTGCTTGTCTTTTTTTTTACTTCAGTGCAAGTGTAATAGATTTGACTTTTAACGCTGTATGGATCTTTCTATTTTAAGTGTCTTTCTTATAAATAATATCTTGTTGGATTCTGGTTTATAATCCATTCTGCTGTTCTCTTCTGTTTTATGGGATAGCCATGCCATTCACATTCATAGCTATGATTGCTAACTATGAATTTCCCTGTACTATATTCTTGTATTCTTAGCCTTCTTTTTTCCCTGCCCCCCTTTTAGATGTTTTACTTCCAACTAATGCTTCTTTTAATCTACCTTCCCTTTTACTCTCTTCTTTTCCCTTAACCCTTTTCCTTCCT
>CM053771.1:354423782-354473746 GCA_028658325.1 Potorous gilbertii
ACCTGTCTAACTTGATTTTCAAAATCCTTTTTGAGCTCCTCCATGGCCTGAGCCCATGGGGTATCTATTTCAGATATTTGGGATACAGAGGCTTTGACTCCTATGTCTTTACCTGATGGTAAGCATATCTCTTCGTCGTCCTCAGAGAGGAATGGTGCAATCCTCTGGTCACCAAGAAAATAACCTTCTATGGTCTTAGTTTTTTTCCCTTTTCTCGGCATTTTCCCAGCCAGTTACTTGACTTATGAGAGTCCTCTCCACCCCAGCCTAGGTCCACCCAGCTAGTGCTTGGGGTCTGAGATTCAAATGGCGGCAGGCCTGACTGCTCTTCAATGGGAGCTTATCTGCTGGTTCTCAGATGGGGGCAGGGCCGCCTCTCAGGCTCCGTTCCCTCATGGGGTTTATGCAGAGATCTCTTGCAATGGAGCCCCTGCCCGCCCCGGGAGTCTCCGGCGGAGCTGAGCTGCCTCCGCCTCTGCCGCGCCAGCCGAGTCCCGGAGATACCCTGCTCCCCTCTCAGCCCGTCTCTCTCACTGACCTGTGCGTCTGTGGGTGGAGGGACCTTCGAGGCCGCCCGGAGATTCAGGTCCCTGATGCTTGCTTGGGTCTGCTGGCTCCTCTCAGTGCTGCGTGGCTGGGCAGAGCTCCGAGACCGGGGCGGGGAAGGGGAGCGCTCCGCAGGGCAGGGCTCCGCTCCCGTCCGAGGCACCTTTGCGTCCGGGGCACCTTGCGGTCGGTTTTTCAGGGCTCTCTGCAACGGAAATCTCCTTCACTGTGTTTCTTTGCAGCTTCCACTGTTCCAGAATTTGTCAGGAGTTCTTTTTAGAGGGAATCCATGGGCTGTGGGTTCGGAGCTAGCAAATGTGAGTCTTTCTACTCCGCCATCTTGGTTCCGCCCCCCTACTTACAAATTCTTTACCACATACCTAGAAGGTGGAATGTTTGGGTCAAAGCCCTCAGGGTGCATATGTTTTTTGGGAAACATGCAGCATGAAAATGTAGCTGATAAACTTAATATGTTCCTAGGAGTGGTAAGGTTAAGGAAACTTACCTAGGTATGCTCTAGGAAAAATTCGAGGCTGATAAATAAGTTGTACTAGACTGTTTTCCTGAGCAGAGAGCATGATTAGTGTGGACTCTGGTTCTGAGTTTGTGTTCTTTCCCTTTTCAGTTCTGGCTGTGACTTTTCGGCCAGATGGTGTTGAACTGGCAGTGGTCACATTGAATTCACAGATCTCTTTCTGGGATTATGAAAATGCTGTGCAGACAGGATCTATCGAGGGCAGGCATGATCTGAAAGTGGGCAGAAAGGAGCTGGACCAGATAACAGCCAAGCACGCAGCCAAGGGAAAGTAAGTATGTCCTTCTCTGGAGACTGGACTGCGGTGAATGTCCTCACATGCTGGTTTGTGTGTGGCAATGTTTATCTAAGGGAAGAGTGCTGAACTTGGAGTCATGAAATGACTTGGGCTGGAGTCCTGGCCCCTGTACTTGTTAACTGTCACATGACTGTGCACAGGCCACTTAACTTTGCTAAGCCTCTGTTTCCTCATCTTGTAAAGTGGGGGTAATATGTGTAATATCGTAATATGTGTAATATCCACCTCAGTTTCGTGAGGAAAGCACTTTGCTTCTAAAAACTTCTAAAGTTTCCTATGTAAAATCGAATTATTATTTGTAATAAATGGTTTTAAGATGATGCCCCAAATGGCCAAGTTAGTGATTTACAACTACTCTTCTATTTCTGAGAGCAATTAATACTAGAAGGAAAAAAATTATAATTTTACTTTGAAAGTCCTATTTCCCTTTGCCTTATAGGATTAAAAAAAAGTGCTACATTTTTGCTTAGATACAGCTTTGTTCTCCAAGGTATTCTTAAATTCCAGTCTATCTCATGCTAAGTGTGATGAAGTGAAAGATCTTTGGAACTGCAATCAGGGGACCTGGGTCCTAGGCTTTCTCTGTAACTAAATGAATGACTTTGTCACGTAACTTCCATTTCCTTGGTTTTAGTTTCCTCCACTTAAAGGGGAGGGAGTGGATTTGACTAGATGATGTTTAAGGTCCCTTTTATCTCTGTCATGATTTTAATGCTTAAAATCATTGTAATCACCTGAACAGTCAAGTTAGAAAACTGAATCAGCCTTGGAGAAAAATTTAGAAGCCTACTCAATTTTTCCTACACCCATCTCATACTCTCTAAGCTCTAGGATACTAAGGGAAAAAAGCATAGATATAAAGATAATGTATTAATCCTAACCATACCAATTTTGAGTTCTTGGTATAAAATCTTCAGAGAATCTAAAACAAATGAATAAAAATTTTCTACGGTTTTTAAGCTTCAACTTTGCACTCTATCAAAGTCACTAACAAAGCAAAGTTCAGAATCTTGCCTCCTTTCATTGTTGCTTACAACATTCTGATAGGATATAATTAATGAATAATAAAATGCTGAGAAGATTGACAAAAATATGAAATTATGATAAGCATTGGACCTAGATTGGATAGTTTAACTTCACTTTTAAAAAATATCTAGTGGCCCAACTTCTGATTTTATTTGGGTCCAGTCTCATTTTTTTTTGGTCCCCAGACGATGGTTTGGGAGAAGGAAGATCCAACTAAGTAAGTGAGCTCATGTCGCATGCATGGTAATGCACTTCTGTTACATTCTCTTGCTAGCTAATAGCCACTTCTTTTTGAACTGATTGCTGGATTGTTGAGGAAGGGGGATGCCTTGTACGTCTTATCCACTTCATTTTCTGGTACTATTTAATTGAAGTTGTTATTTTGCCTTTTGGAAGAAGGACCTAACTCTAGTTTTTTTATATTGTAGATATAGATAATACCTACTTGATTGGATATAAGTCATCTAGCATTTAGCAAAAGACAATCCCTGCTCTCAAGAAGCTTATAATCTGAAAGGGAGATAAAATATAAACAATCATGTACAAACAAGAGATCTACAGGATAAATTGGAACTAATCAACAGAGGGAAGGCACTGAGGTTAAAAAGGTTGAGGAAGGGTTTCTTTGCAGAAGATAGACTTTAGCTAAGACTTAAAAACAGTCCTAGAAGCAAAAAGATGAAGGTGATGAAGAGAGAATTCTCAGCATGGGGGGCCATAGGCAGCAAAATGCTCTGTCAAGAGTTGGAGAGTTTCGTCCAGTGCATGAAAGTTGGAGAGACCTTTGTTTCAACAACAGAGAGAAGGCTGGATGGAAGAAGCCTCGATAGGTTTTGTAGGACTGGTAAAGATGAAAGTAGGGCAACATATGCTCCAACCCTCAGAAGGGCAAAGCGTGACTCATGTTTGGGTAATGGATACAAACATTTGTTTTTAAAGCCTTGATTTGTGGTCTGTGTCTTTGCTGAAGTTTCCTTTTTCAAGTTTCCACTGACCCAGAGGAAGGAACAGTATAACAATTTAAAGAACTTTTCTCTCTTCTTTCTTTAGATCTTTCACGACGCTGTGTTATTCAGCAGATGGCCAGTGTATTCTGGCAGGAGGAATGTCCAAGTTTGTTTGTATTTATCACATTAAGGAGCAAATTCTCATGAAGAAGTTTGAAATATCCTGTAATTACTCCTTGGATGCAATGGAGGTAAGCTAGAGTGGGGAAAATGCTATTGTCTTCATTTTCCCTAGCGTGGTTATTGTGATCAGGCAGATTGACCCAGTGTGGCAACAAAATCATGTAGGCCCAGATTTGCATGGAGCACTTAAACAACTGATGTTTCATCAGATTAGTTTGAAAACAGATTGCTGAAGTAGTAAAGAATGCTGCACAAGTACACTCTGGATGATAAATGTCTAATACATGGTATTTCAATTTCATTGGTGCTCCAACACAGAAGCAGTGTTTCCTGAAGCATGATTTTTTTTTCTGGTTACTTACAGATAAGGTACCTGAACAGGGAAGGGGCAGGGGAGAATATTCAGTTCAGTGTACTCGTTGAGCATCTCTTCTGTGTGATTTGTCAAGTTACTTAAATATGCTTCTGTTTCATAAATGGGATTAATGATACTTAAACTCTCTAATAGCATTTTTTCTTTGCAAAAAATGCTTTGAAAACTTTAAAATACCATATGTATGGTATTGTTAGTCAAATCCAGTCGATAACATTTATTAAGTTGCTTCTAATCTTAGACATTGTGCTAAATCTTGAGGATACAGGGAAAGCAAAACCAGTCACTACTCTCAAGGAACTCTGAGTAATGAGGGAGAAAACATGCAAACAACTATGTAAATTGGAAATAATCTCAGAGAAAAATCACTGGCATTAAGGGAAATGCTTCTTGCAGAAGATGGTAGCTGAGACTTGAAGCTTCCTTCAAACTAGGGAGACAGACAAGGAGGGAGAGCATTCCAGGCATGAGGGGACAGCCAGTGAAAATGTTCAGAGTTGGGAAGTGGTTAAAGAAGATTGGAAAGATAGGGAGGAGTCAGGTTATGAAGAGTTTTATCCTGGAGTTGATAGGAAAACACTGGAGTTTATTGAATAGGGATGGGAGTGGGGTCAGAACTGTGTTTTAGGAAGATCAGTTTGATAGCTAAGTGGAGGATGGACTGAAGTGGAGAGAGATGTGAGGCAGGGAAACGAACCAGTAGGGAGACCACCCTCACTGGGTATGTGAGGATCTAATGACGTAGTGTCTGTAATACGTTTTTCTGTCCTTCAGAGTGATGTGTCACTCACGGAGCCTGCAGTACTCCTGAATGTGGCCCAAACCAGATTAAAATGTAATGCAGAAATAGTTAACAAATTACATAAAAGAACTGTGATTTCATTCATTTGTACTTTAGTCTTCATGAATTGTGATGATTCACATAAAGCCATCTGGTAATGAGTCTTTCAGAACTTGGGTAACTGGACTATTGATCAACAGCCCTACATTCTGGCACAAGTTCCATCCTTGGAGCCTTTACAGCTCGTGAAGACTTGCCAGACTATGCTTCATTAGTGTAGCCTTTGAAAGCCAGGTTACCTCCATGTCCAGATAAGGTGTCAGAGCAAGCCTTTAGTGTAAAATTAAACATCTGTGGGGTTTAAAATCAGTGAAATGAAAGTGTACCTTGTTAGAGAAATTAGGAGTGGCATTACAGGGTCAGGGAATCCTATATATTTAGAGAGTACTTTTCCATTGAAGAATTCTTCAGAGAGTAAATGATCACTTATTTTGAATAACTGGAGAGGAAATTCACAGATTAGACTAGATGACCTCTAAGGTCCTTTTCAGCAGTGAGAGAGGTCTGTGAAACACCCACATCCTTCTAGGGATTATATCCACGTTCTTGTAGGTAATTCATTGGATACTGCTATATCCTGTTACTGTGACTTGAGACTTGATGACTTGTTTCTTTTCTGTGAAGGAATTTTTGGATCGCAGGAGAATAACTGAATTTGGAAATCTGGCATTGATTGATCAAGATGCTGGAGATGAAGAAGGCATTGCAATAGCATTGCCAGGTGTAAGAAGAGGTAAAAATCTTGGGAGCCTAAGATTTCTTTAAGCTCCCTCCTTTTTATGTTGGATCAGAGGCGTTCATGAAATAGATGTATTTGTTGGTGGACATCCTGGGTTGTAGTTTCAGACTAATAACAGTATGTCATACTTGTATGTATTTGGAGGCCATATGGCTTTGTGGACAGTGTTGGCTTTGGAGTTTGGAGTCAGGGAGACTCAGATTCAGATCCTGTCTCTGAGTCTGGCCAAGTTGCTTGACCTCTTTATGACTCAAGAAGATAAGCTACAAATCATAGACAGTTTATACTTCAGTCTTCATGAATTGTGATGATTCTGGTAAAGCCATCTGGTAATGAGTCTTTCAGGACTTTGGTAACTGGACCGTTGATCATCAGACTTTAATGTTGGAGAAAGTTCCTACACCAGGAGTTCCCCATGCTGTTGAACTGATACAAAGCCTTCAATTACAGTTTTATCATGGTGCTTAATATGGTGTTGAGATGGGCACATAGTTCATTCTTAAGAATATTTGTTGGCTGACAAGACTGGTGAGTTCAAAAAGGTAATTGCTTACATTTTCTAGGTGAGAGAATGAACTTTACTAGTGGTATAGCCACTTTATGACATATTTTGGACTGGAACTGCCTCAGGCAACTCTTGACAGTCTTTTTCGGAATTCCATAAATTGTGTGTCATACTCATGTTTTGGTTTGGGGCATAAAGGCCTGGCAGTCCAAAGTCAGGAGATTTTAGGGACCTTGGGGATCACTTACTGAAGGGGGCAACTGGTGGTTCAGTTTATGGAGCCGTGGTCAGGAAGACTTGAGTTCACCTCGGCCCTCAAGACACTAGCTGTGTGACCTTGGGTAAGTCACTTAACATGTCTCTGTTTCCTCAGCTGTAAAATGGGGATAATGAAAGCACCCACCTTCCTAGCGTTGTCTTGAGGATCCAAAGAGGTAATATTGTAAAGTGCTTAGCCCAGGCCTGGCACGTAGTGAGTGCTCTAGAAATGTTAATTGCTGTTACTATCGTTAGAATTAGTCTAACCTAATGAAAGTTGAGCTTTTGTTCGTGATCATCTAGGACTCAAGCAGAAGTGCAGCTTCTGAGGCCTCGTTCTTATTTGTTTATTTTTTGGAGGAGCGGTGATTGCACTGTTCATGCTTATGGTAGCTTTAAAGATAGAATCGCAGAGTGGTCAGTATGTAGCTTATTATAGTAAGATGTCATTATATGTGACTGAAACAATCACAAATTCAGTAGCATGAAGGATAAACAGTATCTAAGGCCTAGTTCTAGGTCTTCGTTACTTGCCTCCCTTCTAGCTTAAACATGTGTAGTGCCTGTGACATACAAGGCACCTTGCTTCTTGCGGTATGGCATGTACTTACATTTTCCGTGCTAGGAAAAGTTGAAACTCTATTGTCTGCTTTGAATTGGATGAGCCAGAGTGTAACTCAATCTAATTGATGCTGCCCGATTCAAGGTGGGCAAGTCTTACTGTTTTCTATTAAAAATAAAACAAAATCCTGAATACTTACATTTGCTTTTCACAAATCCCAGGTTAATGTTATAAACATATTGTCCAAGGAATTAGAAGAATACAGACTTTGAGAAACATCATTTCAGTGGGCATTTTAACGTGTCTCTAGAGACTGAGTTTTTGATCAGATAAATGCCATTGATCTTATGTTTGCTGGCCTCTTATTCTTCACCTGGTGAGGATACCATTTTGAGTGTGGGTCCCTGGACTGTGGCCCCAACTACCTGAGAAAACGGCAAAACCCTTTCTTCACTTCCCCAATTTCACTTTTTTGTTGTGTTAACTTTTGCCCTTCCAGTTTTTGTATAAGAACTTCTCTACTAATTAGCTTCTGTAATTACTTACATATTTTTCTGAATGTAAGCCACACTCTTATGTGATGATAATTCTCTTTTGAAAGGAAAAGAATAAACAGGATGTGTTATTATACATGGAAAATTAATTTTTAGAAATTACTATATTAAAAAATTAAAATCCAGTTTGGAGAAACCTTTTTCCCCCCAAAAAGCATAAGTAAGTGTTTTTTGTTGTAAAAAATTAAAGTCAAAGCTAGTGGGGAAATTTAGAATGACAAAACCAACATGGAAATTTAGTCTTATTCCCATCCTCCTCTTCACACACTCCCATCACTCCCTGTAACCAATTGCCACCTTCCAGCCTTTTCATTCCAGGACACTGAGCTGCCTAACCCAAAACACTAGCGTCAGCTAGGGGTTCTTTCTCTATAAAAACAAAAATCAGTGTACAGCAGAGCCTGGCCTGCAAAGAAAGTGAGGAAAGGGGCTGCTAGGGATCAGCACAGGGTGAGGAGTGGATGACCACTGGTGCCAGGACCCAGGCTCTGTCTGATGCTTTCAGGGATTCAGGTAGAGAGAAACCTACAAATGAGAAGGATCTGGAACCTCTTCTGGCAGCCCCAGCAAGGTCTCTGACATAGACTCTCAGAATTTGATGTTGTTGCTCTGACCAGTGAGGTTTAAACTCTCTCTTTAGTGCTTAGCTTGTGCTCCAAGGCACCACTTGTGTCTTGCTCAGTCGTTTCAGTTGTGTCCAACTCCTCGTGACCCCATTTAGGGTTTTCTTTGCAGAGGTACTGCGGTAGTTTGCCATTTCCTTCTCCAACTCACATTACATATGAAGAAACTGAGGCAAACAGGTTTAAGTGACTTGCCCAGGGTCACATAGCTAGTAAGTGAGACTGGATTTGAATTCAGGTCTTTCTAACTCCAGACAGTGCTCTATCCACTGTACCACCTAGCCACCCACTTGTGCCTTATGCCATCCATATTTGAGAGAAGAATGGAGCCTGTATTCAGACTAAGGAAGTCATTCAAGTCAGTTCTTACCTGTCCCAAGATACTGTTGTGACCTCTTGAGCCATCAGTTTAAATATAAGAATTCACAGTGTTATTCAGTAACTGAAATGATTTTATTTCTTTGCAGGTGATATGAGTTCTCGGCGCTTTAAGCCTGAAATCAGAGTGACCTCCCTTCACTTTTCTCCCACAGGTAGGAATGGATAAGATGTTTTTCTAGCAGTAGGATGATGACTTTGATTGAACCTTTGAGACTGTAAATCCTCTATAAGTCATGGATAACTTTCAGCAGATATTCCTTAAAAGTACAAAACAGTATGGTAGATGTTGGAAATGATAGAAAGATGATACGATTTCATTCTTCTCTGCACTTTTGGAGCTCACAGTCTAGTATGACTGGTACACAGGCAAGCTAAATGAAGCATGTTAAGTGCATGGGAGAGTTACAGACCAAGTGGTATCCAAGATTGAGGATGAAGGAGAGGATCATGACTGAATGGAATGAGGATGAGAAGGCTTCATGGGCAGATGGTCTTTGATCTGCATGTTTAGTAGAATTTTAAAAGGTGGAGTTATGGGAGCTGTATGAACAGAGGCATGGATCTGGATCAGGAAAACATCCTGAAACATGGGGAATTGACCTAAGAATCTGGGGGGAATTGGGAGGAGTGAAGGGTGGTGGTGGAAAATACCATGAAATAAAATTGAAAATCATTTGGATGTTGATGGGGTGGTAGAGGGCCTTACATGCTAGGCTAAAGAGAAGAACTTAAACTTCATTTGGGAGGCAGTCAGAAGTCACTGTGGGAGTTTGAGCAGAGCCCTGAGTATTAGATCTGTGCCTGAGAAAGATTGTCTGGTGGAAATGTGAAAGATAAATTGGAATGCGGATGGCATGGAGCTAGCTAACCCATGTCCCACAGCTCTGGTTATTAACAGTAAGGGGTGTCTCCCACTTCCTAGGCAAGGGGCAGCTGGCATGAGCTTTACAGCACTGAGCAGAGAGACAGGAGGAAGCAGGTGGCTAGCCCAAATCACATAGCACGTAACTGAACAGGAGGCAGCCACACAGCTCTGAGCAGAAGCACTGTCTTGACCACTAAGCTGAAGGTGCCTGAAGCAGAATGTTCTGTCCCAACACTTGCTGATGGTTAGAAAGCTTTCACCTTCTCCTGTTTTCCCCAGTTTGAGTGATATGGAATCCCTAAGTGTAAACCATCCTCTTCTCTTACCTTTGCTGTCTGTTTTCTCATCGTCATCCACCTCACCTCTAATCCTTCAGCTCTGGGCCCCTTTGCACTGTCACCTCTGGAATTCCCATTGCATAATTAAACTTCTTTTCATTTTAGACTTCTTCCTCATGTGTTCCTTTCATCTTCTGACATGCACAGAAACCTGGCTCCCCCTATAGGACTTTGCTTCTCTGACCTTTCTTTCCAGGACCAGCTGTACCTTCTCTCATGACTCCTGCCACACTGGTCCTCAAGGGGGATTTGGGGTGCTCCCTGCTTCCCATGACCATTTCCAAACTCTTCTGCCACCATCAGTCAGTCAATGACATCTCTTTGGAGTTCATTCTACCCAGATCTATCACCAGCTCCAGATCCTGGTGGTTGTTATCTACTGGCCCTCAGGGCTTTCTCCTTTGTCTAGGAATTAGGGACCTGGCCCACAGCCTTCCTCTCTAGCACTTCTGCCTTCGTACGGGGGGACTTGAACAACTGAGATTCCCTAACCTCCCAGTGGCTCTACTCATTCGCTTCCCATGATTCGCTTCTGTTCTAGTTCAGCTGTACACTGAGATTATTCCACCCTTAATCGATGACCAACAGTGCTAATTATAAGATTCTTTTAGCCAATCATTACCTGTCATTCCATCTTTCCCTTTGCTTTACTCTCTCCAAACCTGTATTTTATCCTCACTGTGACACTCCACTTATCAGTACTTTCCCAGGCTATTACCCCCTGCTGTGGCATTACTTTGCTCCCTTCCCAGGCTCTCCTCTCTAGAATTTGTTTTGCTTCTGTATCCTATTTCTGCCTTGCCAAACGCCAGCCTTGGATTACCTTTACCATCCACTTCTCTTCCTGCCCACTTGCTGCAACGGAGTCATGTTGATTGGTTCCCTTTTGTGTTTGTTTTCTGATGGTAGTGAGACAATCTATCTCAGATTCCCTGCCCTCTCCCTCTCCACTCAGCACTATGGATTTTGCCTCAATCTTGACTAAGAGGTGGAGATCACATGTTTTCCCTTCCTCCTCTTCTCACATCACTCAGCTCTTTCACTCCAGTTTCTGATGATGAGGTGCCTTTTCCTTGCCCAGGCCAGCTCCTCTTTCACGTTCCTTTACACTTCCTTTCTTTCCTGCAAATTCACCCCATAATCCTCTCTTCTCTGTTCCATATCTTCAGGCTCTCCCTACATCCTGCTTCCTTCCCTGCTGCCTATGAATACATTCAAGTCTTTCCCATCCCTAAAGAAATTATTTTTTAGAGCCTACCTTGCATTCAGACTCTCATTTTATACCTTTCTTCTCCTCATCAAAACTTCCAGAAAAATACTTTGTATAATTCCTGCTACCACATCCTCTCCTCTCTCTTCAGCTGTTTGTGATCTGTCTTTTGACTTCATTTTTCATCTCAAGCTGCTCTCTTAAGGTTATCAGTGATATTTTAATTTAAGACCTTTTCTCAGTCATCATCTTCTACACCACTCTGCAGCTTTGGACACTTCCTGGCTCTTCTCTTCCCTTCCTCTGCTCCTTCTCAGTCTCTGTGCTGGGTTATCATTCCTTTCATGCTGGGTGTATCCTTTGAGCCCACTTTTCCCTCAGTAGTCTCTTCTTAATGAACTTACCAAGTCCCATGGATTCAATTATTGTCTCTTTGCTGTGTTCTTGACAGTGTGCTAGGCATTGGCAATGCAGAGATAAACGTGGCACAGTTCCTGCCCTTGAGAAATTTCTATTCCATCTAGTAAGTAATATAAGTATGTACAAACTAGACACAAGGTATCCTGTCTCTTTCCTGATCCCCTCAGCAGCTGAGGGTGTTGAGGGGATCAGGAAAGTTTTCATGCAGAAGATAATATTTGAATTGAGCTCTGAAGGAATCTGGGGATTCAGTCAGGTGGAGATGAGGAGGAGAAGTGGATTTAAGGCAAGGGGAAGGAAAGCCCAGGGCAAAGACCTGGAGGTGAAAGATTGAATGTTTTATGTATGAAGAACAAGAAGATGGTTTGGTTGGACTGGAGTGTGTGTGACGTGCAGTAATGCATCAGAGCCTGGGAAGATCAGTTAGAGTTAAGGTGACCCCCCTTTGCCTCTTGGGGAAAGTGCAAAGCCGGGTTCCAGCCTACACTTCAGGCTTTTCTCACCTATTCTACCTACCAGCCAAAATGGACTGTTGTGGTTCCTCGTCCACGTATGTCCTCTGCTTTCCATGACATTAGATCCTCTCCTTACCTCTGCCCCTTGGAATCCTTCAATTCTCTCACAGCTTAAACGCTCCCTTTGTGAGGCCTGCTCCGATTCTGTTGGTTTGCCACAAGATTGCAGCTTGTATGTCTATCTCCTTACTCTCTCATACCAAGAAAAAATTTCAGCTCATAAACTAGGAACACGTATTAGTTTTGATTATTTTGGTATCTCCTTGAAAGAAGAAAAGACTGGAAATTTTTTTTATTCTTACAGATTTTAGTTACTGATTTACATAGTTATAATAAATATTTCCTTCCATACCTCTAGCACCTAATCTATTCATTGAAGTCAATTTTTTCAAACTATTTCAGCATGTAACAGGATTTTCACATTTGTAGGTGGTAAGCATTGGGGATTGGACACGTTCACTTTCATTTTTGCTTCATTTAGTTGCACTGTAGCTCTGAGGATGGTTCTATGGTATGAAAAATATTTTTTTGTGGACTTGATAAAAAATTATTTTTTAAGTGCTTAATTAACATGCCAAAATTGTTTTAAATTCTAATTTTGGAATGATTGTAAATGACTAGGTTAAAAGTATCTTTTATGACTTTATGTCACAACATATGTCATTACAGCGAAATATAGAGATTCCAGACCAGTGCTTGTCCTTGGTAGTTTTTAATCCCCATCCTGAACTATTTATAGGGAAAATTTTTCAATTTTTATCTTTTTCTTCAATAGCATCTTGTGACTGAGAAGTTCCTTACCCTGATTTCTTCTGGACTGGAATAGAGAAGTCATATCTAAATGCAGTACCATAGAAAATGGACCTTCAGGATATTAAGTAGCCAGTGCGTGCTTTGGACCATATGTCAAAGACCTTTGATTTTATCAGTGTATATTCTCCAGCAGTTCAACACTTCTGGAACTTAGAGGATCTTTAAAAGTTTCAATGACCCACAAATTCATCAAGGCAGCCAACCTGGGTTTGTTATGGGACTGTGGACAGTAGACATAGTCTGTTACCACAATTGTGCCTGAGGCCTTTTCATCTTGTTAGAACTTGAAATGTTATCCTTCTTCTAACTTGTCATAAATTATATGTGGGTAGTAACTGTCACCAAGGCCTTTGCCTTGTACTATTGAACTTTTCTGAATTATTTTCTATTTGGGAATTTAGTGGACTTCTTCCTTCCCTAGGACGATGCTGGGCAGCCACCACAACTGAAGGCCTTCTCATCTACTCTCTGGATTCTGGGCTAGTCTTTGATCCATTTGAACTGGATATCAGCATCACCCCCAGCAGTGTACGTGCAACATTGAGACAGAAGGAATTCACAAAAGCAATAATGATGGCCTTTCGATTAAATGAGAAGAAGTTGATCCAAGAGGTCCTTGAGTCAGTCCCCAGTCATGAAAGTAAGCAACAAGCTTAAACTCTTAGTTTTCATCATTAAAGGCTTTGACTGAAACTCTACAAATGCTATGGAATGAGTCACTCACAAGGGATGGAAAATTATGTGTAAGTCTAAAACTGTTGTTGTTTCTGGACTTTAATGTTTGAGTTGTTTGGATAAGCAGTCATTGCAGTCATTTTATTAATGTGGAGGAAAAAAATCAGCAATACTAATAATTTTTTAAAGTTCTCCCTTCAATTTTTCACTTTTCAATTGATTTAGGAAGTTAAATTCAGTAAACTTTTGCTGATCATAACTAATATTTGGTTTTCTTTGGAATGAGGTTTTCTTTGGAATGAGGAATTGAAATGGGTAGTTATTTTCTTCTAATCTGAGTTTTTCAGAGAACTAATATTAACCTCTTCTTTCCCTCTTTCTACAGTTGAGGTTGTTGCATCATCACTTCCTGAATTGTATGTAGAAAAAGTACTTGAATTTTTAGCCTCAGCTTTTGAGATGTCCCATCACTTAGAGTTTTACCTCATTTGGACCCAGCGATTACTCATGCTGCATGGCCCAAAATTGAAATTGAGGTAAGTATGTGCATCTCTGTAATATTTCTCTACTCACATAACCACCATTTCAGACTCTTATCACCTCTCAGTTGGACTATTATAATAGCCTCTTAATTGGTCTTCCTTGTTCAAGTCTTTCTGCATAATAGTCTCGCCACCATGTTACTACCAAAATGAATAAATCTAACCATGTTCCCCTAGCCAGTCTACTCAGAAAACTCCCAGTGGCTTCCTGTGTAAGCTCTATTTGGTGCTGTCTTCCCCTCTCTCTCTCTCTCCCCCTCTCTCTCCCTCCCTTCCTCCCTCTCCCCTCTTCTTCCCCCCTCCAGGTGTGTGTGGGTGTGTATGTATGTATATGTATACACACAGACACACACATATACTATATGTATAAACATTTCACAACCTAATACTCTCTATATAAACACTTCCCAGCCTTATGCCTTCCTGCATGCATACCCCAGCGATACTTTATGACTTGGCGTTCCTCATACCTGATGCTCCATCTTTGTCTTTGTGCCTTTGTATGGACTTATCTCCCATTCCTGGAATACTGTGCTTCCTCAGTTCTGCCTCTTAGCATTTCTGATCTTTAAGACTCAGCTCTCTCAGAAGTCTTTTCCTGGTTCTCTGAACTGCCAGTGCCTTCCCCTGTAAGATCATCTTCCATCTGCTCTGTATATATCCTGTAAAGCCTGTTTATATATGTATTGTCTCTTCTGTTAGAATGTAAGCTTCTTGGAGGGGCCTCTATTTTCACTTTAAAAAAAAATATCCTATCCTCAGCACTTAATACAGAGACTGGCAGTAAATGTTTTTTGACTATGTCTAGAGAGACAACTAATATAATGGCTAGAGCTCTGGCCTTGGAATCAGGAAGACCTAGATTCAAACCCTCCCTTAGACCTCAGCAAGCTGTGTGGCCCTGGGCAAGTTACTTAATCTCAGTATCCACAGCTGTAAAGTCGGGGTAGTGATAATATCATCCACCTTCCTGGGTAGATGTGAGGATCAAATGAAAGAAATATAACATCTGTGGCCCGCAGCATTCCTGAGTGAGGCCTGAACCAGATGAAAATGTAATTAGGAAGTATTTAACAACATACATAAAAATATAATAAGCCATAGATAACATTAATTTGAGGTTTTTGAAGTCAATATGTAGCATGCAGGTATCCTTATGTCTAGTTTAGTGACCTCCATTTCTGTTTAACACCACTGCTGTGGTGTTGTATAGCATTCTGTAAATGTCAGCTGTTGTTATTTGTGAAGTCATGGCAAAATTGCTCAAAATTCATCACAATTTATTTGTGCTAGTTAATAAGTTGCTCCATTTGTTCCATTTATTTAAAGGCATGTGGAAAAATGAAAACTTCACCAATAAGTGAAAATGACTTAAAATAAGGATCACCTGGACAATTTGTTGACATCCATTCTTCTTTTTCAGAGCAGGAAAATTGCTGGCCCTAATTCAGTTTCTTCAAAAGAGTGTTCAGCGTCACTTTGATGATGTTTCTAAACTGTATGTACAAACTGCTACCATTTGTTACTGAGGTTTTTTTGAATGGATATGATCAAATGACTAGGGATTCCTATTGGGTGGAAATCTGAGACACTGGAATTCTGATCTTTGTTCTTAAGAGACATGGGATCAGAGATCTTATTCAATTTACTTTAAATTAGGATGATAGCCATTGTCCCATGCATACTTTTCTACATTATATTTCCATGGTTAATGCTTTAATTTCTGGTCTTCTATGAAGACCTAAAAAAAATTAATCTCCTTTCTTCCTCAGCAAGGCATTGGTAGGGGAAATGAATGAAATGTGTATGTATTTTTTTCCTGGGACTTTAAATACTAAAAAGGTTAACTAGGGTTTCCTGTAGGATTATAACTATTTATATAATTTATTTCAACAGCTGTGACTGGAATTGCTATAATATTAAATACGCCTTGGGGCTTTCCCAACAACGGGGTATGAAGCGGTCTTCAGAGACCCAGGGAAGCAATGAAGACTTGGATTCAGAATCTGCAAGTTTACAGCTGATGAAGGAAGAAGAAGACATGCAAATGTAGCAGGAGCATTTTCTATAGCGGTTTTATATTTAATTCTTCCTATTTTGGGTAAGAGCCACCCAAAAGAAAAGAAGAAATGATTTTGTGGTGATTTTTCACTGGCACTACATGGCCCTTATAGAGGCTTCATTTTGTTTGTATTCTAATATCAGAAATTAACGGACACGAAGGACAAAACTTGAGGGCTTTGGGAATATTGTCTTACTACTTCTCTTGACAGAAGAATAATCTCATTCTGAAAGCAAAACCACATTAGGATGGAGGGAACTTTGTTATTAAACAGTCTGATTTTTTTTTTTAGAGGTAAAAGAGTTCAGCTCTTATATTTTATATATTCATAAACTAAGGTCCAGGGCACTGTGATATGGAATTTGATATGAGACATATCCATCTTATACTTTTTTTCCACAAATCTATCTTCTATTTCTAAAAATGTTTATTATTAAAACCATAGGAATGTGGTTTTGACTCAAGTTTTCACCTTTATGATGGATCCATATCATTAAACTAGATACTAATACTTTATGCTATGTAACCGAACTTGGAAAGTTTGGGGTTTTGTTTTTAAGCTAGGAACTAGTTAATTTGGAAACTTAAGATTAGAAAATGGAAAAGACAAAGACATTATGAAATAGTCAAAAAGAAGACTGTATTTAGAGTCAGAAGATCTCTGTTATTAAGATTTCGACTGTCACTACCTCTGTGACCTAAGTCACTACCTGTGACTTAACCATTAATGGTAAAATGAAGAGGTTGGATTGGATTGTTTTTAAGTTTCCACCCAGCTCCAGATCTAAGATTCTAAATTGACTCACTTTAAATTAAGTTTCCTGAAAACAATTGCCCTCAAAATAAATATTGGAACTCTACCTTTGTAAAATCTGCCATGTACATGTGTCTTTTTCTTTCCAAACTCATTAGAAGGATTTGGTTCTTCAATGTTGTTTAAGATTTATTCTTAGAAATTTTTAGATTATCCATGTTAAAATAATTACAGAACTGAAGCTTTGAAAACATTGAAAGACTTAATCCATAGGGTTAAGGATTAGAGTGGCATTGGCTTGTTGGGGTGAGATCAGGGGAGAAAAAAGCTATCACTACCTCATATATTACTTGGCTTATTCTGCGTGGCTAATAGAAACATAGAAGTAAATAGAAAATAGTGATGAAGCAGGAGCACAGGACCTCTCAGAAAGCTGATCGCTGGTTTTTGTTGCCAGCAGTTTTGCAAACCTAAACACTAAACAAAATTTGTTCAGTAATATCCTGGAGAAAGAAGTAAGATGGTAAACTAGAGTTAAGTTCTTTTAGTTTATAGGAATCACATGTTACTGCTGGGTAGAACTTCACAATTATCTAGTTTTGTTTTTACCATGAATATAATGCCAACCAACACTATATTGTGCCTGGTAAAGTAAGGTTAGTATACATGAATACAAATGTAGATCAAGAGGTAATCATTTCACTGTAACCTGTGCTATCAAGTACATGTAGAATATTCTTACAGTTCTGGAGGCTACCTTATAAAAAGGATCATAGTCTTGTAGATACATACAGTGTTGGACCTAGGACTTTTTTTTTGACTTGTCGCTCATAAATTGGGTTTCAGTGAGGCAGAGTTATGTGAAGTCAGCCTCACTGTCTTTTTCTCTAATTTTAAATCTAGGAAAACTTGGGTTCAAATTCCAAAAACATTTTATAGCCGTGTACCCCTGGACAAATCACTTAACCTTTCTGAGACTTAGTTTCCTCATCTGTAAAATTACTGAATGATGTTTTGAGGATCAGAAGAGATAATATATATAAAGTGCTGTGGAAACATTAATTGCTATTATCGAATGGCACTCATCCAAAGGAGGAAAATCAAGATGGCGAAGGATCTGTAAATTACGTGTAATGAAGAATGGCAGAAGACACTAGGTATATGTTAGAAGTAACATGATAGCTGTTTTCAAACACATAATGAATCTGAGGTGTTTCTGGCAGCCCTTGCTTGTGCAGCTTCATTGCAGCCTTGGTTCTGAACACAAAGATATGGGTGCTTTACATTGAATGTACCTTCAGGCCACACAAGGGCAACCCGCTGAAATGTGAAAATGGGTCATCCAGAAGAGAAGAAATTTTAAGAAGTTCTGCCCTAGACAATGGGGATAGATTAGGAGGGTGGTGGTGAGTCTTCCCTCAGCCTGGCTATCTCTGGGAAAGGGGCCAGTAGGAGAAGAAAGGAGGAGTAGGACATCTTCAGTGGTGGTGGGTCTTCCTACTGCCAACCGGATTGTAACAATTATAGGTAGATCTATATTGTTTTTCCTGGTTTTTACTTCATTTTGAGAGGTTATAGATTTACATAAGTTCACTAGATCATTTTTATGATTTTTTTTGTTAAATATTCCCCAATTACATTTGAAAAAAGTTTTAAACATTTATTTTTTTAAACTTTGAGTTCCAGTTAGATTTCTGGAAGCCAAGATGGCAGAGTAAGTAGTAAACTGCCATAACTCTCCCATATTCACTTCCAAACAACCGTAAAATACCCCCCAAAAACAAATCCTGGAGCACTAGAACAAGCAAAAAGATGGGGAGAAACAACAGCCCAAGAAACTTGGAAGATTATCAGGAAATGTTTGTCTCACTCAGTTAAAAGGGGGAGAGCACAGTCCAGGACAGAAGGCATCTTTAGCAAACCAGCAGGTGATCCTGAGTGCTACATCAGTGAGTAGAGCAGGTAATCGCCAACATCAGCATCCCCTACATGCCTAGCATAGCCAGAGGAATGGGTGGACTCCAGCTCCAAGAACCATCACTGCTTCAGCATGGCATAATCTCACTAGCCTTACCTCATGCCAGACCTAGGACCCCTGCTCAGCACTAGGTAAACTGCTGGACCCCATTGCCTCCAGTAGTGCCAGCTACCCTACCCCCTCATTACATCGCTCTCCCCTCCAATCTCAGGGCAGCATCATTTAACCACCAAGTAAACAGCCAGGGCTTGCAGCCCCTGGAACAAGAAGTCTGAAACAATGTTCCTTCCACCCTGTGAACAGGAAATTCATTCAATGTTAAAGAAAGGAAAAAGGCCAAAAAAGATGAGCAAACGACAACAAAAAGAATCTGACGATAGAAAGCTATTATGATGACAGGTAATATCAAGACACAAACTCATTAGAGGATAACAATGGCAAAGCCCCGAAGGAAAATGGGAAGTGGTCTCGAGCCCAGAAAGAACTCATGGAAGAGCTCAAAAAGGAGCTTAAAAATCACATAAGAGAGGTACAAGAAAAATTAGGAAAAGAAATGAGAGTGATGCAAGAGAATTATGAAAAAAGACATGAATTGCTTAAAAAGTAGAACTGGCCAAATGGGAAAGGAGATACAAAAATCCACTGAAGAAAACAGCTCCTTAAAAAGTACAATTGGTCAAATGGAAAATGAAGTACAAAAGCTAGCTGAGGAAAACAACTTAAAAGTTAGAATTGGGCATGTGGAAGCTATCTATGAGACCTCAAGAATCAGTAAAATACAAATGAATGAAAAAATAGAAGAAAATGCAAAATGCCTCATTGCAAAGACAACTGACCCAGAAAATAGATCCCAGAGAGACAGTGTCAGGATCATTGGATATCTGAAAGCCATAATCAAAAGGAGAGATCTGGAAGCAGCCTTCAAGAAATTATCAAGGAAAACTGCCCTGATATCCTAGAACCACAAGTCAAAGTAGGCACTGAAAAAATCCACCAACCACCTCAGGAAAGAGATCCCCAAATAAATGTTGAGTTCCAAATTCTCTTTTTCCTTTCGATTCCTCTTGAGAAGGCAAATAATATATTGATTATACATGCAAAGCATGTTTCCATTTTAACCATGTGCAAAAGAAAACTACAAAAAAATCCAATAAAAATAAAAAAGTCCGTTTCGATCTGCATTCAGCATTCACCAATTCTCTCTGGAAGCATATAGCATTTTTCATCCTGGATCCTTTGGAATTGTCCTGGATCACTGTCTTGATCAGAGCAGCCAACTCCTTCACAGCTGAAAATCATTTCTTGTCAATCCCCTCACTTTACACATGAGGAAATGGGTCTGGATCATTAACTGATGTGCCCCCGGTGATCTTAGGTGGGAGGGTTGGGGTTGGAAGCTGGAGCTGTAAGTCCAGTAGCAGTTCCTCTGTAGCACGTACCACCCTTCACCACATGGCATCACCACACATTTTACATGTTGTATATGACCAGCCTTCCACCCTGCTCAGCATCCACGGGCAGAGGCTGGCACCATTTGTGATTAGCACTCATGCCTCCCTTATCTTCAGTTTCTCCTTCTCTGATGGCTGCAAAGTTGAGCAGGTCATTTTGTCCTTAAAAAAATCAAACCCACGCATTTTCCTGCGTTGCTCCCTTAAACTACTGTATTATATATATATCCTCCCCTCGCTGTTGAAAGTCTACACGTCTTGCAGCCATTTCCTTACCACACACTTCAATGGCAGCACCAGTGAAACTAAAGGTTATCAACCATCTCTCCAAAAAAAATTAAACATTTTCAAATACTTTCGTTATATCACCTGTTTGTCTCAAAGTGTCTTCTTTCCCACCCCCCAGCCTGGAGGTGCCAATGTTTTCTTTGCTACGGCTCTTCCAGCCCCTAGAGGGCGCCAGACAGCAAGTTTTCCTTTCTTCTGCTCCTCTCCCGTCACTCAAAAGTGTTGGTTCCGCCCCCTACCGGAAAGGAGCGCGCGCGCGGCTCCGGCCGCCGCTGACCCATCCGCCCGAGGGGCGGAAGTGAAGGTCACGTGGCACCCCTCCTCCGTCCCTTCTGGAACCGCCGGCGCGGTTCTAGGCTACCGGTCTTCTGGCCCTGCGGTGACCGCGGCCGCGGCTATGCTCTCCGTGCGGTGCGCGGCGGCCTCCCAGCCGCTCCTCCCCCGCTGCGGGCCCTGGCTGCGGGCCTGCGGGCAGCGCCTCCTTCCCCTCGCTGCCATTCACGGCTCCGCGCCGTGCCCCGGCCCCAAAGTCGCCGTCGTGAGTAAGGCGGGGGCGGGGCGTGCGGGCTGCCCCCGCCGCGGGGAGGGCGCCCCGCCAGCCCCGAGGGCCGAGCCCCGCGCCCCGAGGGCCGGCCCCGGCCAGCTCGTGACCTTGGGCCAAGCGCCCCCCTCCCGTTAGGGGTCACCCCGGGCCTCCCCCGCCCCCATCGCACTTACCGAGAACCCCTAGTTTACAAAGGTCAAGGACGGGCGCCGAGCTGTGCCTGACGCCTCGGGACCCCTCCCAAAGTTACTGCACTGGTTTGTGATACAGCTGAGGACACTGAGGCGACCGGGCGGAGGGACTGGGCGTCACCGGGCTGCGTGCGCCGGGGGGAAGGCGGCCCCGGCCAGAGGGCGAGCATGCGTGGTGCTGCTCCTGCCTTGGTCGTAGCCACAGCCTCTGGGCCCGCAGTGCCCGAGGCACCCCCAAGCTCAGTGCTGGGCGGCAAAGCAACAGAACAGAAAAAGGCAGAAAGGAAGCCTCCCTCGTTCACCCCAAGAAGAGCTGATGTTGCAGGAATAACTGCCCACGTTTGCAGCTTGGCCAGGCGCATCCGCGCTGTCGGACTTCAGTAGCTAGGGTTTTGTGGAGTGCTTAGTAAGGTTAAGGATTCCTTTTTTGCCCATGGGGGAGTCACAAAACCGGTGCCAGAACCATTTCTATATCTGAAGGGTTTTCTCAGTTCAGCCCGCTTGCCTATCTCATTCCCTCTTTAAGTATTAAAGGTGACTTCCAAGTCCTTCCCTTCCACAAGACACCCACACCAGAGCACTTTCTTGTTACTTTTACTTCTTGGCCATAGTAGATACTCAGAAATTTTGTAGAGTGAAGGCTTTTCTCTTCTCTTGCCAGGTTTTGTCTGGATGTGGTGTCTTTGATGGATCAGAAGTTCATGAGGCCTCAGCGTAAGCCCCTTTCCATATGTAAAATCTCTTCTTTACTGCAGTGGGTACTGTGGTGGTGTGGTAAGGGGGCTGGACCTAGGTCAGGAAACACTGGTTCAAACCCTGCCTCTAACATTTATTGTCTAGGGCCATGGACAGTACACTTTTGTAAATTTTAATATCCTTATTGTTAGGTGGTAACAATAATGCCTATTTTACAGGTAGGTCATGGGATTCAAATAAGAGGTTGTATACACGCGTACATAACATATACACATAGCATATGGTACTTTGCAGGTTGTAAAACTGTATAATGGTCACCTGCTGTTATCATTACTACACTTCAGATCTAGAAACAACATTATTTTCTTCTGTTGAAATAACTTTGTCAAGGTCTAGAGCTAGAACATCTATTTAGAGAGAAGCTGTGCTAGTCTAGTAGTAACCAAAAAGATCTTGAAACTGGCTGGTCCTGTGGTGATCAAGTCACCACCATGTGGATATAAAATATGTCAGACTGTGGGTAGAGAAGAGTGAGAAGGGAAAAATTAGGGAAAAGTTTTACTCGATGTAACGCATATGACTTAAATACTTTCTAGTTCTCATATACTCTGTGGTGTATGTAGTTTGTCAGGGAACTTTGGGACAGATGAAATGAGTTTGCTGTTTATCTTAACTCTACTGCCCACTAGTTTCCCTCCCAAGAACTAGGATAATGGAGATTTGTATTGTTATTAGTAACTCAGCCTTAAAGTTAATGTTGGAGTTAGAACTCATAGGTAAATAGTCGTGTATTTGACAAGGATTTGTTAAAACAGAAGTAAAGCAAAGTAGACAAGTAGTATGCACCTGGGACTCATACTTAGCTAATGGTAACTGTCATTTTTATAGCACTTTTAGGATTTTCAAAGTGCTTTTGTAATTATCTCATTTAATTCTCAAAACAAGTTTGTGACATAGCTATAGGTACCATCTTTTTAAAGAATTAAGGCAAGACTACAAGCCTTTAGTAAGAACTTACTGTATACACTGTCCTAAGCATGGAGAATACAGATACAAGCCCTGCACTCAAAAAGGATCTGAAAAAGAGTAGGGTGGGAAGGATGAAGGGGAGGTCCCTGACTTAGGAGTATGGTATCTGATTCTGGAAAACCAGAGGCAGGGCCAGGAGAAGAACAAAGATTTGATAGCCCATTTTCCCTCATGGAGGCCCTGGGAGGAATTCACCAATGGAAGAAAGGGGCTGGTACAGTAGAAGGATGTTCTAAGGTGAGACAACAGCTGGATATAGTGGCAAAGTCCAGAGGGGGTGGGGAAAGAAATGAATGACAATTAAGTGACTTGTTCATGGTTACAGAACTGCCTTCTAGTATGGTGCTTTTTTTTACTGTGATTTAAACATTAGGAATTGTTTTTTTAAGACTTTTATCTTTATTCGAGCTTCTGTCTCACAGGATATTAGTTCACCTGAGTCGCGAAGGTGCTGAAGTTAAGATGTATGCACCTGATATTCCTCAGATGCATGTTATTAATCATATCACGGGGCAACCAGCAGAGAATGAAAAACGGTAAGACTTGAGTTCATATCTAGTCTCAGACACTTACTGGCTTTGTGAGCTCGAACAAGTCACCCCTTTTTGCCTTAATTCACTGGAGAAGGAAATATGGTAAGCCACGCCAATATCTTTGTCAAGAAAGCCCATGGACAGTTAGATCCAACTGAATAACTGAACAGGAGGAGGTTCTTTGCTTTTCATGGATGTGAATAGTTAGTCAGCAAGGTTTAATCAGTGCTACTTTGGATAGTATATTCAAATGTACATTATGACTAAATTAATTTCAGTTGCCTCTGTCAATGCACCATACTAGGTGCTAAGGTAGACAAAAAGATGAAACACAGGCCCTGCCTGTAAGGAGCTTATAGTATGAGTGTATAGATAGAGAAAAAATTATGAAATAGCACACTATAACTGCAAGGGGGAAGAAGGGAATAAGCATTTATATGTCACCTACTGTGTGCCAGGCACTGTGCAAGTACTTTACAAATATCTCATTTTATCTTCACAACAACCCTGTGAGATAGGTGCTTTTGTTATCCTTTCTTTACAGTTGAGTAAACTGAGGCAAAGTCACACAGGCAGTAAGGATCTGAGGCTGGATTTTAATTTTATTCTTCCTGACTTGAGGTACATCTCTCTATCCACTGTGCCACCAACTGCTTAGGAAAGACCTGAGTGGCAGAAGAGATTTGAAATGAGAGAGGTCACTTACCTCTGGGGAAAGGGAGGAGAAGAGAGGAAGAGACAATATGAAATAATATGATACTTGAATGTGAGGGTAGTCTGCTGGAAAAGACAAGAACGGATGGGCTCAGAGACACCTTTAGAGGAATCAGCCTTGGTGAGGAACAGGGTCACAGCATTGTCGGAGACTGGGTAAAGGATGAGAGTGAAGAGGATGATGTCAGGGAGTTTTGAAGTGGAGAGAAGAGGGAGCTCATGATGAATGGCTTTAGTTTTCTCAGGAAAATAAGAGGCAGGGTTCTTTACCGAGTGGAAGGGGGAGGGGAACTGTGGGAGGCTTGAAAGAGAAGGTTTGGCATAGTTTTTATGGTGAACAAAGTAGGGAATCTGGAATAGAAGCCAGAAATTGCTGCAGTGAGGGCTCAATCTGAATAATTTGAATTTATCACCAGTTAGCACAGTTGAAAGACTAATTGTGCACCATTCAGAAGTACAGGAATAAAGTAGAGGAAGCAGATAATAATTTAGGGTTGAGATTTGGCAGAAGGTGAGTGAATTCAAAAATAGATGAGTCTACAGTTAAATTAACTAATTACAGGGCAGAATTTGAGAGGGAGGAATATGAAGTCAGAAAACTCAGGTCAGGAATAGATTTTGGAGGGTTGAGGAGTAGGGAGAAGCAGTCATGTAGCGGAATGTCAGAGTTTTTGGTTAAGGAAGTGAAACATTGTGAATTACGGTGGGATGCAATATTTGACTGAGGTGGAATGAAGGAGTAGGTTTTGGAATTTAAGGAGATTGAAGAATTAGGGGGCTCTGAAATTGAAAAGGAATAGAAATTCCTTATTATTAGGACAGAAGTTGGAGAGGAAAGGAAGATTATGAGCTTAGTGTTGAATTTACTGGGAAAAGGAAAGAGTAACATATGGTAGGGGACTGTTAGTTATGAGGATGGTTGTGGTTAGCAGATGACTAGTGAGACTCAGTCCCAGAGAAGTAGTGCTGCTGGGTCAGGCCTAGAGGTGTGAGACCTTAGTCCCTCCCTCCTGTTCTTCCTGTGTGGCTGTTGGGAAGGTGAACGACGCTGTAGCTCTGGGTTGTCTGCGGACTCTTCCTCTCCATTCTTAAACTTTTACTTCAGCTTCCTAATATTTTCCATATTGAGAACCTCAGTCTCCCCTAATCCTGCCTCTCTTAATATCTGAGATCGTTTGCTCTCCAAGTCTTAGTATGGATTTCTGATGGAATTTGCTAGAGGCACTTTGACTTGAGTTCCAGTGCAATAAACATGGAATATCATGTTCCCAGATAAAAGATTAATTATTAGAAAATATTCAAGGGGTTTCACTTGTGGATATGACTTAGTGGCACTGAGATGTTTAAGGAAGATAATAATCAAAACAATGTGACTTTGTGGCTGTTTTGTATACAGGTTATAGGATCATGGATCTAAATCTGGTAGCTTCCTTAGTGGTCATATAGCCTAATCCTTTCATTTTACAGATAAGGCAACTGAGACTCAGAGAAGATGAGAGACTTTCTGAGGGTCTCACGGGGAGTAAATAGCAATCAGGATTTGAATTCAGGTCCTGCAGTGGCCAAGTTCAACACCCTTTCCACTGCAAAACATTGCTTCCCTGTTGACTTTGGTATTCAGAAGGATTTTGTGTTTCAATGAGGTGGGACCTTCAGGGATACAGATTAGAATCTCTTCAGAGCTACAGTGGCCACAAAACGCTGTCACTTGATAGTCAGCTTTCTAATGATAAAAGACTGGTTCAAGGCAAGAAGTAGAAGCCTTAAAGACACAGACTCAGCCTGGCATCCAGCACATCCCTGGCCCGTCTCTGTATCTAGACCTAGTCCTACCTCACAGTAGCCTCTCAGACACCTTGTTTGCATTTCCATCCCCTTCCTGTCTCTGGTATACCACTTCTGTTATTCCCTTCTGGGCCTTATGGATCAGGTCTGTAAGAGAAATCTTGAACTGTCTAATCACCTGTCTTCTTTAATGAACCTTATATTCTTTCCATCCTGGTGATGGTGAACCTCTGGCTCCTGATGAGCAGCCTCACCTTTGAGTTTTGCACTATCCAAATTTAACACCCAATCCAAATCCTAGCAGCTGTTTCCTACTTCCCTCCAAGTCATTTTCCCTTTTCTCAGTAAGTTCAACGTCTGATGTTTTTTTTCTTTACCTCAACTCCTATGTTAATAATAGAGGAATTCCATATGTATATTTACACATTCATATATACATACATATACATACATATATATGTATATAGATATTCATTCCCTCAAATACCCCAATTTCCGAGTTCCTCAGTCTATTAAATTCCTGTGACCTTTTCCCATATTCCTCTTCTGCTGCCCAGAGAGATGGTCATGCCTTTAATTTGCTATTAACACAAATGTTTTACTTCCACTTTAACCAATTCTGAAATTTTTTTGTATGAGCACAATCTTTTAATTATTCTATCTTTCCCTATATCTTATGGCTGCTGATTTTGTGTATAAAATAACAATGAAGTTCTATTCTTTTATGATCATAGTCTTTTGTCATTCCACCTTTCCCTGTATCTTACGACTGCTAACTGTTCTTCATCCTCACTAGGACTTCCCATTTCTGCCTCTTAGTTCTTTCCCAGGCTATCATCCCTGTACTGGCTGCACTTTTGTTTCCTTTCCAGTCTTGGTCCTGTTGTGGATCATTTCAACTGTATGCTAACTGCTGCTTTGAATCCCATGTCTCCTTGCTGTTACCAAAACCCAACCCGGGATTACTCCCACTGTCAACAAGTCAGTATTCATGTGCTGCTGAACAGAGCTGGAAAAAAATCACAACACTGATGATTGGGCCCATTAAATATTTATGTTATGTAATTTCAACTGGGCTCTTATTGCAACAGGTCAGTCCTCTTCTGTCTCCCTAATCAATTTGCTATCCTCACCACATTGGCAATTCCATATTTTTTCAATCTTGATGAATGTCTCTTTTCAGCTGAAGACTTTATACATCACCTAAAAAAATAAGGCTTTTTCATGAGAGCTACCTCTTTTCTCCTCCTCTCATCTTCCCTTATCCTGTCCTCCATAACTACAGTTTCTGATAGAGAGATGACCTCACTTCTGTCTTCTCCAGTAAAATGCCCTGACCATCATACTCTCAGTTCTCAGTTCTTCTTTGACCTTGATGATTACCTTATATTTTTTTCTTCTCTGAGTTTTTCTGACACTCTTTTCTTTTGCTTCTTCTCCTCCCTGTTTGATTAATATGTCTCAATTTTCCTTTCTGTATTTTTATCTTTTTTATGTCCCCTAACTGTAAGTGCCTCTCAAAGCTTTGTCCTTGGTCCTTTTCTGTTTTTCCTCTGTATTCTCTCACTTGATGATATTTCTGTGCAGATGATTCCCGGATCAGTCTATCCAGCTCTAGTCTTTCTTCTGATCTCTACACTGACATATATGTTCCCTTCTCACCTCACCTCACCTCCTGTCTGTACAATTGTTATAGTCTGCTTGGGTGGATGGGAAGGAGGGAAGGCCTTTCTTCCTTAAGTCTCTTTCCACAGCAATCCATCCTCTGTTCAGCCACTAAAGTGATTTTCCTAAAGCTCAGGTTCAGTGATGACGTCCTCTACTACGTACTCGCCTCCTCCAACTGCATTGACTGTTTGGCAATCAAAACTTTTAATAATTTAGCCCCTGTCTACCTTTCTAGTTTTCTTAGACCTTACTCTCCAACATGTACTCTGCAATCTAGTGACCCTCCTGGCTGTCCCACAAACAGGATGCTTTATCTCTGGGCTCCAGGCATTTTCTCCATACCTTGTTCTTGGAATGCTCTCCCTCCTCTGCTCTGACTGTTGACCTCTCTGGCTTTAAGTCTCAACTAAAATCCTACCTTTCCCAATTCCTCTTAATTCTAGTGTCTTCTTTCTGTTAGTTTTTTTCCTTTTTATCCTGTATCTTACTTGTATATTGTCTTCCCCTTTAGATTATAAACTTCTGGCAGGGCAGGGACTGTCTTTTTCTATCCTTAGCATTTTACACAGTGCTTGAAGATAGTAGATGTTTAATAACTGTTTATTGATAGAATGATATGTAGTAGGTGCTTAAAAAATGCATATTGACCAACAGCTGTCTATTGTACATTTTGAACTATGTGTCCCGTATGTATGTCAAACTCAGAATTTTCAAAACTGAACTTACTTTGTTTCCCCTAGAACATCTCTTTTCTAAACTTCTCTGTTACTGTTGAAGAAACCACTGTCCTGTCAGTTATGTAGGTTTGTAACCTTGTTGTCACCCTTGACTTCTTAATCTTATTCTCACCTTTTATCTAGTCAGTTGCCTGCTTGTTATTTCTTCTGTCTTCATAGCATTTTTCACGTACATCCCTTTCCGCTCTCACAGCTTCCCTCTGGTGCAGAACCTCATGACCTTCCTTATTCTATTGCCACAGCTTTCTGGTCTTTTTATCCCATCTTTCCTCACTCTAATCCATCCTTCACACAGCTGTCAAAATGACTTTCCTGAAGTGTTGATAGGACTCTGCTACTCAGTAAACATAATTGACTCCCTTTTACTTCTAGGATTAGATATTTGTATATCTTTGGCTTTCAGAGCACTTCACAACCTGGCTCCTTCCTGCTTTTTTAGCCTATGTGTTGCTCCCCTCTATATACATATATATATATATATACATGAATGCATATATACATACATACACATACATTTTGTGTGTGTGTGTATTTTGTCCTACTTGCGATCTGTGCTCACACATAGCACTCCCTCTGTGTCCATTTTTATTGGCTTTTCCCAATTACTTGGAATAGTCTCCTTCCTTACCTCTCTCTTGGAATCCCTGATGTCCTTTATGTCAGTACAATTATGTCCGTTAAGATTAAGCTTAAATACTACTTTCTGCAAAAAGCTGCTGGAGCTTGAATTACTCTCTGTCTGTCCTATATCTTGTATGTACCTGTAAGCTTCTGTTTAAGGCAGGGTATGTTTTTGCCTTTTTTATTTTTATTTATATCCCTAACATTTAATGTGCATGGTCCATAGCAAGTGCTTTATAAATGCCTATTGACTGACTGGTAATATGTCTCTTTGTTCCTCTGATTTACTGATTAAACTGTTCCTCTGATAACCATCCTGAATTTTTACTTGAAATCAGCTTGACTTAGCCATTGAGAATCCAGGGTCACCTCTGCCACAGAGAGGCTTTGGAGGAGGACTGCAATGGAGGCAGCTCTGGATTGTAATACAGTTTTTAGATGGGATAGGAAATTGGTTAGGTAGAAGTTTTAACCTAAACTATTGGCTAATTTTGCTTTTATAAAAATTTCTCAGGCACTGATGACTGCTGTATTTTTTTAAAGAGTAAGATATAAGTAACACTTTATTAAAATTTTGTTTTCCTTATATTGCTCTCTTCCTTCTAGGCTAGAATTTGTAGGCAAAACTGCTTAAAAATGATATTCTTTTGTTGTTGCTTTTTGTCGGTTTTTTTAAAGAAAAAATAATGTATAGATCAAATTCTTTGCCTATACTATGCCCCTTTCCAGATCTCTTTTTGTATGCAATTTTTTTTTCAAGGAATGTTTTGATAGAATCAGCAAGGATTGCTCGAGGCAAGATTACTGACTTGTCAGAACTTAGATCAAAGGACTATGATGCTGTTATCTTTCCTGGGGGATTTGGAGTTGCCAAAAACCTGTGAGTATTTTGCTGATTTTCAAGGGACTGGAGAAACAGTGGCAAAAATAAAATAGCCCTTGTGCTTTAGGGTTTATATTCTATGGGAAGTAGACCATATACACCCCAGTAAATATGATACAAAGGAGCGTGTGATGAAGTAAAGGAGAGCTTAGACAAAGTGAGGTAAATGGTGGAGAGCATGGGTGAAGATAGAGAGTGGAGGGGTGGGGAGACGAGGAAACTAATGACAGCATGGCCTTAGTTTTGTCAGTTAAATAGTAAGTGAGGAAATCTGTTAAGGGAGGTAGGTGGAAGATTAATTGGGGATCTTGAAGAGAAGAGGTGGGATAGTTATTGTGCAGAGTATGATAGAGTCAATCAGATAAATAAAATGAATGAATGAACAAAAAGCATTTATTGAGTGCTTATTGTGAGCTGAATACTTTGCTAAGTGCTGTGGATACACATGTGTATGTTCATCCTTCGTTGCCAAAGAAGACCATGCCATCAGAGAAATTAATGACATGACTTGCACTTGACTTTGTTTTGAGTGAGGGAGGGCTGTGCAAGTCACTAGCCTCACTTCTCCTCCAGAGCCATTGAATCCAGTGACCACATATTCATCAGGATGCCTGGAGATGACCCAGGATGAGGCAATTCAGGTTAAGTGACTTGCCCAAGGTCACACAGCTAGTGAGTGTCAAGTGTCTGAAGTGAGATTTGAACTCAGGTCCTCCTGACTCCTGCACTGGTTCTCTATCCCACTGTACCACCTAGCTTCTCCCCAAAATAATTTAACTCCTTCCTCACCCCTGCTCTTGGGCGGTCTGGTAAGTGTGTGTGTGTTCATCCTTCATTGCTGAAGAAGACCATGAGTGGATATACATATAAAAGTAAAGAAGTCCCTATCTTTATGGAGCTTGACTTCTTTTGACTTCTTTTCAATTTTTGGAACTAAAATTCTTTTTTAAAATACGTTGTATTTTTCCCTATTACATGTTAAAACAATTCCTAAATATTTTTTTTTAACTTTTGAGTTCCAAATTCTGTCCCTCCCTCTTTCCCTTCCCTCACCCCTCCCAGAGGTGGCAAGCAATCAGATATAGGTTGTACATGTGTAATCGTGTAAAACATTTCCATGTTAGTCATTTTGTATAAGAAGACTCTAATAAGACAAAAGAAAGTGAAAAAATAGCATGCTTTAGTCTATATTCAAATGGTTCAAGTTTTTTCTCTGGAGGTGGATGGCATGCTTCATCATTAGTCCTTTGGAATTGTCTTGGATCATCATATTGCCAAGAAAAGCTGTCATTCACAGTTCTTCACTGCACAGTATTGCTGTTACTATGTACAATATTCTCCTGGTTCTGTTTACTTCATTTTGCATCAGTTTATGTGAGTCTTTCCAGGTTTTTCTGAAATCATCCTGCTTGTCATTTCTTATAGCACAGTAATATTCCATCACAGTCATACCATAACTTTTTTAGCTGTTCCTCAACTGATGGGCTGCCCTTCAATTTCAAGTTCTTATTCACCACAAAAAGAGCTGCTATAAATATTTTTGTACAATTAAGTCCTTTTCCCCCTTTTAAAAAAAAATACCTTTGGGATGTAGATCTAGCAGCAGTCTTGCTGGATCAAAGGGTATGCACAGTTTTATAGCCCTTTGGGCATAAAGGAACTTACATTCTAATAGAGTTTTGGCATTCTAAAATTATATTTCTTGCTTTTAAAACACATCTTTGAATTTCTTAAAAATTGATGGTACTATCAGAGAAAACTGGAAAGAGTTTGACAGGAAATAATTTTAGAACAGCACACATCATAAATCTAAGGCTTGAAGGGACCTCACAGGCCATCTAATTCAGCCTGTCATTTTATAGATGCAGAAACTGAGGCCAAGGGAGGTAAAGTGACTTACTCAGTCACACAGGTAGTAAGCATTGGAGACAGCATTTGAATCCAGGTCCTTTGACTCAGGATCTGAGGCTCTTTCCAGTGTATCACTGTAGCACCAGTGTGATATTCACAGCTGCCATGAATATCCTTGCTCAACTCTGAATTGCTAGATACAACAGTCTCCATTTGGAAGACAAAACCAAAACATTCAGACACAAGAAAGCCAAATCCATTATAGTAACAAAAATCTATACACAATAACAATGCAGAGGGCAACACCAGCCATGATGCATCCCCATGCCTTCCCACAAATAAACACTCAGGAGCCTAGCTGTCTGCCTCCTATCTCTCCCTCGGTTTGGACTGCTCTGACCAAATTTCCTCTCAGCTCTGCTCTTAGCTCCTCCTCTCCTGCTCTACTCTTCCTGCTCTACCCCTTTGGCAATCTCCTCCCACTACATGCTCCATGTGACCCAAGCTGGTCACATGGGCTTATTAATGAATGGGAAACATCTTCCCATTTCAATTACTACTATAACTACCACATACCACAGTAAACTCAAAATGGATATACAGCTTGAACATTAAAAGTCATACCACAAATTAAATTAGAAGAGAATAAGTTTAGGTATACTTGGCTGAGGAAAAATGACAACCAAGTAAGTAATTTTGATTTTATTGAAATGAAAAGCTTTTGTATTAATAAGTACAACTAGGATAAGTAGGTGATGATTGGGAAAAAATTTTGCATCACATATTTCTGATAAAAGTCTGATATGCAAGATAGGCAATTAACAGGAATATGTCATTCCTTCATGAACAGATGGTCAGATGATATGTATAAAGAATTCTCAAAAGAATTGCAGACTATTAACAACCAAATGAAAATTTGCTCTGAATCACTAATATTAAGAGAAATGCAAATTAGTAAAGTCTAAAGTTTTGCCTCACATCCAGTAAATTGGCTAAAATGACCTAAGGTGGTAATAGTCAATGTTGGAAGGACTGTTAAAGACAGGCACATTAACGTAGCTGTTCTGGAAAGAATTTGGAATTATTTTTAAAAAGTGACTACAGTGTCTGTACCATTTGACCAAGAGATCCTGCTATTATACTCCACAGAGGTCAGAGAGAGAAGGAAAAGTTCCACAAACACCTTATATTCATAACAACACATTTCTGGTAGCAAAAGAATTTGAAACAAAGTAGATGTACGTTGATTGGGAAAGGGCTAAAATTATTGTGCTGTAAGATGTGATACATATGTAGAATTCAGAGAAGACAATATGAATTGAGGGATGGATTAAATAGAACCACGAAAGCAGTAAACGCAGTGACTACAACTATGTAAATAGATTAAAAAAATATGAAATTGAAAGCTATTTAATTATAGTGACCAAATGTAGTCCTGAAGAAGAGTTGAGAAAAATGAACCACTTACTCTCCTTTGCAGAGGTGGAGGAGTTCTTTTATCAGGAGTCTTTAATCCTTTTTGTGTAACAGACCCCTTTGGCAATTGGGTGAAGCCCATGGGCCCATTCTCAGAATAATATTTTTAAATACATAATATTACATGAGGTTATGAAGGAAAGCAACTACTTTGGAATATAGTTGTTAAGATATGGGGAAAAATACACATGTTCACAGACCTCAGGTTCAGAACCCCCTAGAATGTATTGTCAGACTTCAGATAGGTTAATTAGTTTTACTGAGCTGCTTTTTTTTCCCTCCCCCCTCTTTGTTTTTAGATTGTAAGGGGATTAGTGGGGAAGAGGGGAGGGACATATTTGGAGATAAAGATCATTTGAAAATTAAAGACAAAAATAAATTTTTAAAAAATTATGGCATAGTGTCATGAGATTTCTGGAATAAGTAGACTATAAATTTACAAAATAAATGTTCATTATTGTGCTCATGGAAAGTTTTTGGTTTTGGCAGGTCTACATTTGCAGTTGATAGAAAGGATTGTAAAGTCAATAAAGATGTTGAACAAATCCTAAGCCAGTTCCATAAAGAAGGGAAACCAATTGGGTATGTATGTGATTACTGGCAGGTTAATGATGTGGATTTTTTTTTAAAGGGGTAAGAGTAGAGGCCTTAATACTCTATTAGTTTTTTTTTTTTAGATAGTCATTTCATCATATTCAGCTGATACCACTCCTTCTAATAATTACCCTAGTAATATGAAAGGTTTTTAGTAATTACTAGTATCATTTTTCCATGTTGGAGTATAGATAGTTTAACTTAATTGATATCCTTATGATTTATCTCTCCTGTTTATCTTTTTGTGCTTCTCTTGAATTTTATATTTGAAAGTCAGAATTTCTATTCAGCTCTGGTCTTTTCATCAGGAATGCTTGAAAGTCTTCTATTTCATTGAATATCTATTTTTTTTCCCCTGAAGAATTATACTCACTTTTGCTAGGTAAGTGATTCTTGGGTGTAATCCTGGGTTCTTAGCTTCCAGAATATCATATTCCAAGCCTTCTAATCCTTTAATGTAGAAACCACTAAATTTTGTGTTATCCTGACTGTGGCTTCACAATATTTGAATTGCTTCTTTCTGACTGCTTGCAGTATTTTCACCTTGACCTGGGAGCTCTGGAACTTGGCTGTAATATTCCTGAAAGTTTTCATTTTGGAGTCTTTTAGGAGATGGTCAGTGTATTCTGAATTTCTCTTTTACCCTCTGGTTCTAGTAATTGCTTTATAATTTCTTGAAAGATGATGTCCAGGCTGTTTTTTTGATCATGGCTTTTAGGTAGTCCAATACTTTTTAAATTATCTTTTCTGGATCTATTTTCCAGGTCAGTTGTTTTTCCAATAGATATTTCACATTTTCTTCTATTTTCTCATTCTTTTGATTTTGTTTTATTGTTTCTCATGAAGTCCTTAGCTTCCACTTGACCAATTTTAACTGTTAAGGAATTTTTTCTTCAGTGAGCTTTTGTACCTCCTTTTCCATGTAGCCAGTTTCTGTTTTTTAAGGATTTTGTTTTCCTTCAATGAAGTTGTGTGTCTGTTTTTCCATTTGGCCAGTTCTACTATTCAAGGCATTCACAAGAATTGAATTTGAATTACATTGAATTTTTGTACCTTTTTTACTTTTTAACCTATTCTGTTTGTTAAGGTATCATTTTCTTCAGTATTTTTTTTTTGTGCCTCCTTTCCCAAGTTGATTCTTTCATTATTTTCTTGCATTGTTCTCATTTCTCTTCCCAGTTTTTCCTCTACTTCTCTTAATTTTTTTTTTCTTTGAAGCTTTGGATGTGGCATTTTTGTCTTCATTGTCTTCTGAGTGTTTTTTTCTTTGTTGTTATCATAGTAACTTTCTATAGTCAGAATTTTTTTCTGTGTTTTGCTCATTTTCCCAGCCTATTTCTTGACTAGTAACTGTATGCTAAAGTGGGACTTTGCTTATTTAATGGACGGTCCACTTTCCCAAGTTTCAGAGTTTTTGTGCAGCTATTTTCAGAGCTGGTTTTGGGGATCTGTAAGCTTTCCGTTCTTCCAGGTGGCACAATGTAAGGAGAGGTGTATTTTCCACTTTCCTGGCTGATGCTCTTGTCTTGCAGGATGCTTGTCATACCAGTTGGATAGAAACTTGGGAAGATCCAACCAAGAGGGAAGGGATAGCTTGTGTTCTGTGTATTGATGTTCTGAGTGTCACCCTAACTAAATTTAATGAAGTTTATCATCATGTCATGTATACTAGCATCTTCATAGTATTCAATGTATTTTGTGGTAGCAAAGAACTTGAAACAAAGTAGATGTGTATTGTTTGGGGAAGGCTAAACAAATTAATGTGCTGTAAGAAATGAAGTATATGTAGAATTCAGAGAAACATGGGAAAACTTAATTTGTCTATTTTCTCTAAAATCAAGGCTAATTCCATCATATTTATATGTATTCAGAGTATAGTTGTATAACTATATAGTCGCCTGCTTTTTAATGTCTAAGGGTAGGCAGTTACATGGTTACCTTTTTTGACTAGAGTAAATCATTAAGGCAGTTCACTAAATGTGGAGGTTGTTGTAGTCTGAATTGGTAGAGATGTTGCCTATGCAATAATGGTGCTTGAAGTGTTCAAGAAGATAGATAGCACTCTGCTCTGATTGTACACCTCACACATATTAGCCACTTACCCTTCCATTATTCTTAATATATTCTTTGGCCCTAGCATCTTCTTACTTTGACTTATTTTTGTGTCACTTGTTTTTTATCCATACTTAAATTGATTCTCTGCTGTATACCCCCTTTCCCTCTATATTTTACATTCACACAAACTTTGATACAGGAGATTATTGTACTACATTGCCCCATTTTGGCATACCCTCAGTTATGTATCTTACCCATAGCTATTTCTAGGGTCTCTTCAGGTCAAAACTGTTAATGTGGAGGTGCTTTTTTCACATCTAGACCATATAGGAAGCAGAATGATATTGAAAGAACAGCAAAATATACTTGGCTTCTAGTTTTGACTGCAGCTTACCTTGTAAACTTTTGTACCTCACATTACCTAGACCTCAATTTCCTCACTTATAATAAACGTAGTAATAAAGTCTTAAACTAAACGTACTTCAAGGTTCTTGATTGTTTGCATAAGCAAGTGCTTAATAAATATTTGTTGTGTCATACCTACATATTTATGAGGTCTAGGAGCAAAAAGAAATTGCTATAGCAAGTACCTATTGTTAATAATCCTGACCTCAGTGGCTCCCTGTGACCTATTGGACAATATGCACCTTCGTCTAGCATTATTTGGACCTTTCCAAAAAATTTAGCTGTAAGTTAGAGATTAGTTCTTTGTTAGAGTTTGACTGGTTTATTACAGTATCATTTATTCCCTCATGTGTTCTGTGTTCTAGCCCAATTAGACTAGTAACTGTTAGTCCCATTTTCAACTTACAGTTTCTTGTGTCTTAGCACTTCATGCCTAGGATACATTCCTTTCTTGTTGATGCCTGTTGAGATGCCTCTCTTCCTTCAAAGCTCAGTTTAGGGGCTACTTTTTTGAAACCCTCTCTGATTTCTCCTAGCTATACGTGTTAATCTCTTTTCTCAAAATTTCCTTTGGCACTTTGTCTGGAACTTTCCATTGGCCTTGTTATTTTCTACATGATTACTCATGTTTGTGTGTCTTAAGTCCCCTTTATAGATTGTAAGCTCTTTGATAGCAGAAACTAAGATGGTTTTTATATTTGTTTCACCTCTTGTCTAGCACTGTTTCTCAGACCATGTTAGCATTTGATATGATTATTGACTTTGTAGCAGAATGCTCTTTTCTTCCTCTTTCACTCATTTTTTGCTAGTCTGTTTGGCTAAACCTTAAAAATTCTTAGGAAATCTATGAATATACATGCAGTACCTTAGGCTTTTTAGTTCATAGTTTGCATTTGATTATCTTTGGTGTAGGCATGGTAATATATACATTGTATTCTTGTTCCAAGAAGTAAACTTGTTTTCTTGGTATTGTCATAGAGGTGCAATGATTGCATCGTTAAAAGAGCCAAATAAAGAGTATAATAAATAAAAGTATAATATCCACTGTAATGGAAAGAACTTGCTATAAACTTCAAGGAGTTACTCTTAGTTCATCACCATAATGAAGTTTTGTCATTTCTTAAATTATAAAAGTTATTAGTCAGAATGCCTTTTTGGTTTAGAGACTTTTGTAATGAACAATAATAAAACCTTTTTGTAAGTATTCAGAAATATTATGTAAATAGAAACAATTGCCATTTTCCAGGTTAGCAAGATTTTCCCATTAAAATTTTTATTATACAGCAGTAAATACTATCTGATTTGAAACGAATTTTGTGCATATCTTTCATGATTAAATATATTGTGTGAATTGATATGTGTCATAAAATGACTGTGAACTTTGCTGGCATAGAGAAGAAAATGATGTTGAAATGATAAATCACACACTGCTCACTTTCTTGCATTTCAAAGACCAAAGTGGGTTTGAAGGAGAAACCCAGAAATGAAATTGCAGAGGGTTTTGTAATTCCCCTTTCTTACCTTATGTACTTTTTTGAAAACGAGATCTCGTTGCAAGATAAACTTTGGATAATGGTAAGATATAGTATAATGAAAATTGTGAGGAGCAAAACCTTTTGACTTAAAAAGCAAATTTATATCAGTGCAGGGGAATTGCCATCACCTCCTAAAAGAGGAGCCAATTCTCTGTTCTCCAAGGAGGAAATTTAAATAAAGTTTTCTAATGACTGATTGAAACAAAGAGCATCAGTGACCCCCCTTCAAACAAAAGGAGTGAAGGCAGCATAGTGACAAGACAAGTGTGATGATAAATTTGGATCTGGGTTCAAATCCTGGTTCTGCCACTTCATAGATATGTGACCTTAGGCAAGTCACTTAACCTCTCTGGGTCTCAGTTTCTTCATCTCTAAATTGAGGAAGTTAAACTGAATGATTCCTAATGTCCTTTTGACCTCTAAATCCACGATCCTTTGAGCTCTGAATATTGTCTTATCAGTGGGCTGATAAAGATCAAACTTCGTGTTTTTTCTTGACTCTGTGCTTTGAGTTATAGCTACCCTGAAACCCATATTCTGAAATAATATGTAGTCTTCATTTTTTTCATTTGAAGCAGCCTGAAAAGATTTATTTGTGAACATACTTGTTCAGCCTATTTATTCATTTAACAAACATTTAGAATCAATTATGCACATAATCTGATATTAGTACGAGTCGATATATCAGTTTAGATAAGACTTATTCCCCACCCTTGTGGAACTTTCATTCTAGTAGGGGGATGAGAGACAGATAATTGATATTATTTATTACTAAGATGTATGTACAATATTATATTACAAATACATTAGAGGGGTGCAGAACAAATGCTTTTGTGAGATCAGAGATCATTACCCTGTGATCATCACACAAATTTTTAAAAGTTTTCAGGCATATAATAGCTGCCTTTTCTGAATAGGGCCAAAGCCGTGAGTATGACCGCTACAGAAAGGTGATATGAAAGGGCTATCTGTCTTTATAGCATCCCATATTCGAGAAGGACACCTGTCTGTGAGGATGAAGACATGTTGGAAGCTAGTCATAAAGTTTGGTTCATGGTGCATCCCTTCTGCTAGGCAGAGAGGGTAGCCAGAATTTGATAGAAGAAGTGACCCACTGTTCACTGTGAACATACAGACAGTCAAGTAACTTGGCAACTAGACTAGAGTTTGTTATCCAAATGAATGTTTTTTTTTATTCAGTAATGTGAAAACATATTCTAGATGAGTATTAGAATTGCTACTAATCTGGAGTAGAGAGGAGTTCTTGTGACAGAAAATTAGAAGATAGCCATCACTAATGAAGAGTTGTGATTGCTATTTAAGGCACTGGCATACCGCTACATATTTTGCATGCAAATATGTAACTTTCTATTGCTTAGAATCAAATAATATCTAAGCTGGAAATGACTTTAGACGTCATCTAGGTCTCTTCTTACCCAGTGCATAAATTCGATTGGTAATAACCTTGACAAGTAGTAATTCAGCCTCGGAAAGAACTTTAATGACAGGGAATTCACTCCTGAAAGCAGTCTATTCTCTTTGAACTACTAAGTGTTAGAAGATTTTTCCTTAGTTTATATCAAAATATGTTTACCTAAATACTCAACAGTACTTAACAGCCTCTGGGGCCAAACAGAATAAATCTATTTATGCTTTCATATGATAATTCTTCAAATATTTGAAGATACCTGTCATATTTCTCAGTATTCACTAGGCTGGACTTCCTTATCAAACAAATTACCTTTCTTTGGATGAATCTCAGTTTGTTAACATCTGTCTTAAAATGTTGCCAGGCCTGGCATATTCCACCTGAGATCTGACCAGGGCAGAATAAAACAGAACTGTCAGCTCTGGACACGACAGCTAAGACCATGTTGAGGACAGAGTGCTGAGCCTGAGCCAGACTGGAGTTCAAGTTTGTCCTTGTACACTTAACAGTTGTGTGACCATAGGCAAGTAACCCCTTTTACCTCTTTTTTCTCATCTGTAAAGTGAGTTAGAGAAGGAATGGAAAGCTACTCTAGTATCTTTGCCAAGGAAGCCTCAAATGGGGTCACAAAGAGTTGGACACAACTGAACAACAACCTGGTACTAGTTTCTATATTCCTCCTGGTACAAATCTCTTAGTGCCTTCTCTCTCAGATTATGTCTAATTTACCCTGTATTCACTCTATATAGATCTCTTTTATACATTGTTATTTATGTATTATTTTCCCTTTTAGACTGTCAGCTCCTTGAGAGCATAACCTGTTGGGTTTTTTTTCCTTTTCTTTTTATCCCTAGTGCTTAGCACAGTGCCTAGCCTATAGTAAATGCTTAATAAATGATTATGTTAATAAATGTTGGTGTGGTTTGACTTGCATATCCAGTTTTGCAAACTGAACTATTTTTTTAAACTGGTACCAAGTAGTTTTAGTGAATGACCCCATCTGGGTGGCCAGATGTTACAAGCTGCCAGTGGGTACCCTTCTCCCCCAATCTTCCTGCCAGTCCCTTCTTCTTTTACCTCACTCTTGTCCAGATTCTGATTATACCTTTCCCACCCCTGTGAGGCGAAACCCATGGTTTCTATTCTGCTTGTTTCAGGCTTCCCAAAGGTGACGCTAGTTTGGGTACCTACAACCCCACCTTCCCTAATATATTTACCTCTCCACAGGACGAGCATGGATGAACTGAGAGTAACTAATTATAATCCTTTTTGTTAAGATAGAAGAATACAAGGCCTTAGCATCTGCCATGCCATTATGCCCTCTCTATCCCTGGGTCTGGCCATTTTCCTTGCTTCAGCACTCTTAGGACTTAATGAGCCTTTCCAGTCACTCTGAATCCAAAGCCTCCTATATACGAGTCCCTTGAGAGCAAGTACTATCTTGCTTTTTTCTTGACATATAGTAGATTCGTAAATTCTTTTTCATTCATTCATAAATGACTAGTTTCTTCCTTTTTGTTAGTAACATGTACAAATACTGTTGGTCTTTGTAAATTTTTTTCTATCCTACAGCTGCCATATCTACTAGTTGTTTCAGTTAGTTTTGTGATGCTTCTCTGGGAGTTTCTAAGTACAATATTGCCTCAAAATAATGATAAATTTTTCTCTTTTCTAGCAATGCTTTATGCCTTTGATTTTGTTATCTTATTGCTATACATAAAATTTCTGGCATTGTGTTAAATAATGGTGGGGAAAGAGGCATCTTTGCTGTTCGTTATTTTTTCCTTCTAATGTCTTTTTTTCTTAACCTGTAGTATTTATTACTGTTAAAACTGTTTTTATTTATTTCTTTAATTGTGCCTTTTCTCTTTTTGTGAACCATTTTTTGGGGGAAGGTTTTTAGTTATTCTACTTGTTAACAGTTCTATTTCTGTATTTATGGAGGCTCTTTGGGAACATTAGTAGTCGTTTGCTACCTCTCCTTCTCCCAGAACTTGCCAGAAGTTTTAATAGGCAGTAATGACATCAGAGAAATGAAACTGAGAATTTAAAAAACTGAGAATTTTCCAGGCATCTGTAAAAATCTAACTCATCTTGAGTTAATAGAAAGTATTTGAGATGTTTTGTAAGTAACTGTATTTTCCAGTGTCACTCGGTCTTTTCAGTGTGACACACGCATAAATTTCTAACTCTGATGTGGCGTTTTGGGGAGGTTCAGAGGGAAACAAGGACTGTGAACGTTAGCACCTCGATGGCTGTCTCTTGATTGAAGAGTGTCACTGGGAAAAGTGTGCCTTTAAAAGATGACATTAGTTTAAACTAGGGAAGAGCAGGCAGTAATTACTCAGCTGTCTCAGTGTTGTCCTCAGAGGATACTGAAGGAGAGCCTCATCTTGATGGGGAGGAAGTAGAAGGTAGAGAGCACCTAAGTAAAGCTGGCCCTGCTGCAGTTACCTCTTTAGGGAAAGAGCCAGGGTCTAGTGGATGCTCATCTTTTTGTGCCAGCTTAGGCTGTGATATGTCCTGAAACTTGGTTTGGGAAATGATGGTTTAACTGACTTCTTAAAGAATGAATCTGAAACACCATACTTCGTAGAACTTTAAAAAAAAAATTAGCCAGTCAGTTAATTTAAAAAAAAATCGTTGATTTATTTTCACCCACTCCTCTCCCCACACAATAAACTCCAGTGGCTGTTTATCACCTCCAGGATCAAATGCAAAAGCCCTTCCTGACCTACTCCCCTCCACCCTTTCCCACCCAAGTCTTCTTATACCTCATTCACCATTACGTACTCTTCATACTGTTTGATCCAGTGACTCCGGCCTTCTGGCAGTTCCAGGAACAAGACATTCTGGGCATTTTCTCTGGCTGTTTCCCCTTGGCCTTGAACGCTCTTCCTCCTCATTCATCTCTGCTTCCTGGCTTCCCTTCTTTTAAGTCCCAACTAAAATTTCCATAGGAAACCTTCTATGACCCCTTTTAATTCTAGTGTCTTTTCTCTTTTAACTGTTTCTTATCTATCCCATATGTAGTTTGCTTGTTGTCTTGTAGTGGTTTCCCACCCACTCCTTTCAGACAAGGACTATCTTTTACCTGTTTATATATATCTCCAGAATTTACCACAGTGTCTGGCACATAGTAAGTCCTTAATAAGTGTTTATCGACTGGGTATTTAGTCCCCCTCCCATCCCCCACCTCTTTACAAAGCAGGGAGAGAAGTGTATCTATGGTATTAAGTTTGGTTATCTTAACTACGTAACATTTCAGTTTTTTTCCCATTTACATTGTTGTAGTCATGTATGTTGTTTTCCTAATTCTATTTATATCACTTTTTATTGTCTTCCTATTCTTTATTTCATCATTTCTTACAAGACAATAATATTCCATTACATTTATGTCCCACAATTTGTTTAGTCATTCCCGTTGTTGGACATCTACTTTACTTTGTTTATAATTTTTTGCTACTACAAAACATACTATTATAAATATTTTGGTTTATATGGTGTCTCTTTATTGCTGTCTTTGATCTCCTTAATGTATATGCCCAACAGTGTGACCTCAGGGTCAAAAGATATGGACCTTTTAGTCACTTTCTTAGCTTAATTTCACATTGCTTTCCACAGTGGTTTGGATCAATTCGTAGTCTGACCACCAACGCAGCAATATGCTTGTCATCTCCCAACCCTACCAACATTGACTTGTTGCCATTTTTTTGTCATCCTTGCCATTTTACAGGATGTGAGCTAAAACTTTAAAGTCTTTTGATTTGCCTTTCTCTTATTATTAGTGATTTAGAGCCTTCTTTCATGTAGTTGTTACTGTGCATTTTATCTTTTGAGAGCTGTTTATTTTTGAGCACTCATGTTTTGGGAATGGAGATGCTCACTTTTGCTGGGTAAGGTTTTCTTGGTCATAAGTCTTTATATCCTTTGCCTTGTGAAAAATAGTGTTGACTGCTAAATAATGTGTGATCTTTACTGTGGCTCTTAGGTATTTGAATTGTTTTCTCTCTCCTTCTAGTATTTTTTTCTTTGGCCTGGAAGCTCTAGATTTTAGCCATGATGTTCTTGGGAGTTTTAATTTTGGGGTTTCAGGAAGTGACTTAGATTCTTTTATTTCTGGTTTGTTCTTTGGTTCTAAGAGATGTGGGCAGTTTTCTTTAAGATTTTTTTTGAAATGTAATGTCTAGCCTTGAATCTTTTTCCCTTGATCAATTTTCCAGGTGATTTCTGCTATGAGATACTTTAGAACTTCTTCCACTTTTTTAGTATTTTGGCTTTGTTATTTCTTTTGTTTTCTCATGAAATCATTAGTGCCTGTTTGGTCCATTCTAATTTTTAGAGAGTTTGTTGCTTGAGCAAAATTTTGAATCTCTTTTTTAAAATTATTTTGTTTTCAGTTTTCTACAATCACTTCTATATATCTTAGATTTTTTTTCCTTCCCTCCACCTTCTTCCCCCCTCCCTCTTCACTCTCTCCCCAAGATGGTGTGCAATCTTATATGGGCTCTACACATACATTCTTATTAAATACATTTTCACCTTAGTCATGTTGCATAGAAGAATGAAAATGAATGGGAGAAATCATAAAACAAAACATAACACAAGAGAAAATGGTCTGCTTCATTTTGTGATCCAATTCCATAGTTCTTTCTTTGGATGTGGAAGGCGTTTTGCCTCGAGTCCATTGGGAGTTTTTTAAGTCCTTGTGTTGCTGTGAAGGGCTAAGTCTACCAGAAAAAATCCTCATACACTGTGGTTGTTGCTGTGTACAAAGTTCTCCTCGTTCTGCTCCTTTCGCTCAGCATCAGATCATGTAAGTCCTTCCAGGACTCTCTGAAGTCTTCCTGCTCATCATTTCTTAGAGCACAGTAGTCTTCCATTATATTAATTTACCACAGCTTATTCAGCCATTCCTCAATTGATGGGCAAAAACTTTGAATCTTTTGTGCCAAGGTAATTCCCTTTTTTCTTCTATTCTATCACTTTCATTCCTTTTAAATTTTTTTCCCTCTAGTTCTCTCATTTGATTTATAAAAATATTTTAAAAGTCTTTGTCTTCTCTTCTAAAAATTCTAATTGAATTTGTACCCAAGGTGTGTTTTTCTTTGAGTCTTTGCTTGTGAGTATTTTGAAGCCATTCTCTTCTTCTGGTTTTGTGTCTTGCACATCCCTCTAATCTCACCATAAAAGGTGGGAATATCTTTTGTTTGCTCACTCTCCCAAATTTCAGACTGTCTGTTAGGGTAGTTCTTTGTGAATTCTAGGAGGGAGATCTGGGCTGATCCCACTGCTATTTTCTTGGAGTTATTGCGTGTTGTGTTATTCCAGGATCAGTCTGGGGACCTGCAAGCTGTTAGGACTCAGAGAGTGATGTGGTCCAGGGCAAGTCTTGTTGCTGCCCTTCTGGTTCGATCTAAGCATCATGAGGCTGCTGGACTGCTCCTATCAGCCAGCTAGGCTACTCTATAGGCTCTCCTTGATCCTTGCTTTGGTCCTGGGCTCCAAGCCACATAGTTGTTACTTGCTTCTGAACTTGCTCCTTGCTCAGTACATATCCCAGAGCCCAAGAATTCTCTCTACCCTGGAGTACTGCCCCTGGGTGTAGTTTCTCTCAGTCTGTCCTGGATCAAAGCTGCCGGCTGATACCTGGCTGTTCCCTTACCCTGCACAAGTCTATGATGCTCCAGTATGGTTTTGTTCCTCAATATACATGCTCTGGACACTAGACTCATGCAGCTAATGTTACTGATGAAAACTTGACCACTTTTTTCTTGTATTTCTCAATCAATATTTAGTCTTGTGCCATTTCTTTTTCTTTTTAGAAGAGTTATGTTGGGGAATAGGAGCTTACAGTGTTTCTTTATGCAACTCTCTCATCTTTTATGTCCTATCAAAAGATGGGAAGACAGGAAGGGAATAAGCATCTATTAGGGGTTTACTCTGGAGAAGGAAATGGGAAATATTCCTGTATCTTTGCCACAAAATCCCCAATGGGATCACGAAAAGTAGGACATGACTGAACAAAGATGCTTGCTATGTGCCTGAACATTATGCCAGATGATTTACAAACAGTCCTCACAATGGCCTCAGGGCCTAAGTGCTGTAATTGTTCCCATTTTACAGTTGAGGAAACTGAGTCAGACCATGGTTAAATTAACTTGTCCAGGATCACACAGCAAAGAAATGTCAGGCTGGATTTGAACTCACATACATATTTTAATCTACCAAAGATACCCACTCTTGGAATTTACAATGGGTAGCAAAGTTTACTAAATACTTTTGTCTTCTATGTAGACTCCTATGAGAAAGATAAACTGATTTTTTACGAGTGAATACATTGTGGACTGGTAAATCTTTTGCTGTATCTTCTTATATGGAACCAATTGCATGATGTCTGGTTAAAAGTTTAACTCTTTATTTCTCATTATTCTTTCAGCTTGTGCTGCATTTCACCAGTTCTTGCAGCCAAAGTACTTAAGGGTACAGAGGTGACAGTAGGACATGAACACGAGGAAGATGGAAAGTGGCCTCATTGTGGGACTGCAGAAGTCATTAAAGCCTTAGGAGCAAAGCACTGTGTGAAAGAAGTAACTATATCCTTTCTGGCTGTCAGAAAATAGGACAGCAATTCTCTGTCCTCTGTCAGATACTGCCACCATAAGCAGAGCTTAAGGTGTAGGTAACTGGATTAGCTTTATGCTACTATGGGAAGGAAATTAGCATTTATACGGTGACTACTATGTGTCCTTTATAAATATCTCCTTTGATCCTCTCAGTGATCCTGGGAGTTAAGTACTGTCATTATGTAGACAGGGCCAGACGGCTGGTCAGTGTCTGAGATCAGATCTGAAGTTAGGTCTTCGTGATTCCAAGCTCAGCATCACCTACTTGCCTAACTGATAAGATTGTCTTCCTTGTCCTCAAATTCAGCTTTCTCAGTAAGTTGGCTCAATTGTCACAAAAAAATGGAAAACTTTCAGTGAAGAATATGGTGGAAAAATAGATAAAACTGTATTAGCCAACAGTGTCGAGTGGAGTCAGAGAATGGTTCTGAGATGCAGGAATGTAAATGCGTTCTGTAATTCAGTATTATCTAGAGGAGTACCAGAGGGATTGGCCATTTGTTGAGTTTTTCTTTTCCATAACTTCTCCTTACGAAGTTCATGTGGACATCAAGAACAAGGTGGTGACAACTCCTGCCTTTATGTGTGAAACAGCATTGCACCTTATTTTTGACGGACTTGGGCAAATGGTGCAGAATGTGCTGAAACTAACGAAAAAATAAGAACCTAGATTCTCAGGAGCAACAGAGGGCTGAGTGCCTCAGTTCTGAGGAGAATGATATCAGACACAGAGTACTTGGACCTGGTAACCTGCACGCTTTTGCCTCTTTTGCCTCTACATAATGAGAATTTATTTTACTGGGTAAGGTATAGATGTTTCCTACCTGAGGAGAGGACTTTTTAAGTTGCTAATTTAGAGATGAAATATTTCATCATAGGTTTGGTTTGACTCACTTGTTGGAGAAGGAGGGATTCCCAAAATTGAGAGAAGTAACTATAATGTGTTTTTTTTTTTTTACAATATACCACGTAAGTAAAAATCTAAAGCAGCTTTTGCTGTGTGGTAATGGAATAGAAATACTATTTTGCAATCTTCAATTGAATCTGTTATATCATTACTTTTTATTATTTGGAAGTGGAGGGGTATAATGTTTAACTTCTCATCTTCCAAATCTGAGTGTAAATGGAACCAATAAAATAAAAGAAATAAATACTTTGTATTTGTTTGTGGATTTGTACTGATGTATGTGGTATTATTACACAAAATCCCTTTAATCAAAGAGAATGTGTTTAATTCTTCAGCAAAAGCACATTTTAACTGCTTTGGTTCCTATGATACAGTGACAAATATGGTACCAAGAATGTGTTCTTTTTAAGTGAGTCTCAGTTCTTCATCCTTGTCCTCAGGGAGAGGAAAGGCAGATTGTTGATCTTTAAATCTATTGCACCAGTTTCCTAACGTTGTTAAATTTCCTGACAGTAATTGTATAGTTTGCTTAGATCTCCAAACACGTAAAAACAAAATAAAATTTACTGACGCAATTGCTATTTCCATAAAAATGACCACTCTTCTTGTTTTCTTTCTTGTTTGTGGAATCTCTATCTTTCAAACAGGAGTAGGTAAAACACACATTGGTTGACTTGCTTTTGAGCCATTACTCCTTAGAGTTCAGTTCAATTAAATAAACATTTATTAAGTGCCACTATGCGCTAGGCACACTGCTAAGCACTGGGGGTACTAAAAGAAGCAAAAGGCAGCCTTGGCCCTCAAGGAGCTAACATTTATATAGTGCTTGCTATATGGGTTGTGCTACATGCTTTACAACTCTGGGAAGTAAGTGCTATTATTTATCTCCATTTTACAGATGAAGAAAATGAGATTATGATTTGCCCAGGGTCACACAGCTAATAAATATCGGAGGCTGCATTTGAACCCAGGCTCAACACTCAGCTGCAGGAGCCTTTTGATAATAGCAGCATGCCGTTGTTTTTTTTGAAAGGGTACGATGCTTTTGTCTACAAATTGAGATATGACAACCTTTCGAAGATGCATTGTGTGTACTGTATGCCCATTTGTGAGTCTACCCCAAGTGAGTCCCCACACTTATTTGATATAATGAATTACTAACCCATGATTAGTAGTGATATCTTCCTGTTTAGAAATCATTTCACAAGGAGTCATCTGAGTGGCACTTAAGTGAAGTTTTCCCGTATAAACAATATTGTAAATGGTGGCTCACTTCTCAGTTCAGTCCACAAATAGATGAAGCATGTGTTAAGACTCTCTGTATGCTAGGTGCTTTACTGAGCATTGGGGATGCAAGTAGGAGGAGCAAGTAAGGGAGCCCTGAATGAGGGGGAAGACAGCACCCAGAGGGCGGTGGCAAAGTGACATTCCAGGGAATGTGTTCAGAAAACAAAGAAACATATAACCCAGGTGACAGTTTTCTGAAGTTGCAAGTACGGGTAGGCCTCCACAGGAATCGTCCTTGATTCACAGGTCACATTTCCATAGCACCACAACCCTCTGAGGTTGTATTTTCATCCTCACTTTACAGAAGAGAAAACTGAAGGCCCGGAGCAGTTAAGTAGTTTTTCCAAATTCATACAGCTAGAAGGGTATCCTCCTGAGTACAAATCCAGCATTGATTCTACTATACTGTATTCCTCTACTTAAGATTTTCCTAAACTATGGACTCCATCCAGCTAAATAAAACACAAACTCATTCTGCCTGAGTTCCCCATACTTGTACTATTTGACTTACCTGGAATGTTAAGGCCATTCTTGGTTTCCTGGAGAAAAAACAATTAGAAAAAGCAGAGGAGCAGAGTAGAGGTAGCACTTAATTAAGTACCTGCTTTCTTGCTGTAGGAAGAGAGGTGAGAGAGGAGGAGGCCCAGAGAAATAAAGTTCTAGAGGTGATTCCCAAACCTCATTTTAGTTAATGGGGTGCTTCACTTGTCCCACTAAACTTTTTGTTTTAAACTAAAGTTTTGTCAAGTCAAGTCCTTTTCCTTGGCTTCAGTTTTCTCATTTGTAAAATTTAGTGGGTCCACCTAAGTGATCCTTAACAGTTCTCAGTTCTAAATCTGATAATCCTATTTTTAGGGTTGAGGGAGAAGCATTTTCTGCCACCAGAGGGAGGTGATAGAACAATTTTGCGGCTTGTAAGACTTCTATGAGCCTGTACCCTTGTTGCCTACTAGATTGATGCTTCCAAGGAAACAGACAGTGCTAAGGAGATAGGTCTCATGAGTATGGGAGAAGGACCTGCCCTTTGCAGGGTGACAGGCTCTGGGGAGATGGAGGCTGAGGGGAATTGATAGAGGAGGAGGAAGAGAGGCACCTTTTAAACTAGCTGGTTTAAAAAAGAAACAACCCTAAGCTGCTATGATAACGTCATATCCAACTGCTCTCTGCTTTCTGCTCGCATCCATCAGACTCCGAACTGCTCGCTCTTTTCCCTTTCTAGGCCGCCCTTGATTGTGGGATCATAGATCTGCAATTGGACCTGTAATAGTGCTTAGAGATCATCTAGTCCGACCCAACAAATGAGGGAACATGCCTAGACAGGTGGAGTCTTGTCCAAGGTCACATTTATTGTTGGCATACAATCGTTTTAAGTCCTGTTCAACTCTCTGTAACCTCATTTGGGGTTTTCTTGGCTGACATATTGGAGGAGTTTGCCATTTCCTTCTCCAGCTCATTTTACAAAGGAGGAAACTGAGGTAAGCCGGGTTAAGTGAGTTTCCCAGGATCACACAGCTAGTAGGTGTCTGGAGTGAAATTTGAACTTCGAAAGATGAGTCTTCCTGACTTTAGGCCAGGCACTCTATTCACTCTGACACATGCTGCCCCTCCAGAGTCACATAGATTGGTAGGAAGTAGCAGAGGCCGATTCAACCTATTCTCTGATTCTAAATGTACTCCTCTTCATTACACTACAATGTTAATTTTCACCTTAAGGAATATGATGGCGGTGCAATTTGCTGTCAGCCCCACATCTCATAAGGTTGATTCTGGCTTCTCTAAGGGTACTTTTGCTCACCAGTAATTTCTGCTGTGATGGGAAAGTCTCAATCCCCATTGAAGTTTGTAAGTGATAGTTTCTAAAGGAATCCTTGCTTGTTGCCAAATTTGAGAAGGCTTCTTCCTGTATAGGTATCTTGTTCCTACAAATCCATCATATCCTTGGTGGGAAAGGAGTGGGTGGGTAAGTTATCCTTCAAAAATGACTGTGGTAACTTAGCAAAGATGTGTTGACAGCCTGTTACCAGGGATTTGTCATCTGTTGGGAATGTTTTTTTGCAAACCTTATCTTCTTTGAGCTTAAGGGTAGAATAGTCACAGAGAAGATAGGAAATAAATT
>CM053771.1:354474246-354493360 GCA_028658325.1 Potorous gilbertii
ATTTCCTTCTTCATCTGATTTTACAGATGAGGAACCAGAGGCACGCAGAGTTAAGTGACTTGCCCAGGGTCATACAGCCAGTACGTATCTGAGACTGAATTTGAACTCAGGTCCTCCTGACTCCAGGCCCAGAGATCTATCCCTTGCACGACCTACATGCCCTAGAGGAGATCTTATGTCTCCTCTTCTCTAGTTTTCTTTCTCATAGATGAGAAAATTGAATCTCAGGTCAAGTACTTCCTGAGGTCACAAAGCTCTAGTTAGTGGTATCACTAGGACTGAAACTCCTAGCCCAGCGCTCTCCCCTAGATGGTTTGTCTCAGGGATATCCCTGTGCACTTAAGCTGACAGTGACACATCCAGATACCATGGTTGGTTGGCTGCTACCCCTTTTTTTTGTTGTTTGGTTGTGGCTTTGTCTAGACCTATGATTTCATCAGGGAAGGGCTTTTTCTGCACAGAATCTCCCTCTACCAGTAAATATCTGTAAGTATTCTGCAGCCTATGGTTTTGGAGAGCTCTGAGGAGCATGGAAACACTGAGTGACTCCCCAGAACATCAGAGGCAGGATAGACTTGCATCCAGATTGCTCTGATTCTGGGGCCAGTTCTAGATCTGAAACAACGATAGTGAAGATAAGGATACTAATGATTGATAATAACAGTCCTAGGGCTTTCCTTTTTTTTTTTTTTTGATGATCTCAGATTTATCCTGGATGTAGTTTATACAGTTATCCCTTCCACACCCTAGGAGTTAGGCACCCTGATAATCTGGAAAAACTACATCAAACTTTTTGGTCCTCCCTTTATACCAGAGAAGGTCAGAATTGTTTTTCTCATTCTTTTGTGGGGTCTTTGTAGTACCTTATTGTAAAATTTGGGTTAAGTATTTGGTCACAGGATATATTATACAATGCTATACATATATTTCATACATTCCTGAGTTTTCGAACTTTTTCTGTGTCATCTACTGCTTCTGCAAAACTCCCCTAAAATTCCCATTTAATTTCTTATGCCATCCCATGATATATCAAAACTGTGATGGGGAAAATCACAATGTAGAAGGGATAACTGTCCATATTTGCATGTGGCATTCCCTGCTGGACTGTGAGCACTTTGAGGGAAAAGACTGCCTCCTTCCTTTCTTTGTGTCCCCAGTATGCAGTACAGTGCTTGGGCACATAGCAGGAGCTTTACAAATGTTTATACTAAGTAGTAATTACAAACCTAGCTATCATTTAGGTAGCACTTTAAGTAAAGTTTGCAAAGTGCTTTACAGAGATTCTCTCATTTGAGCCTTAAAGCATGCTTCCTCTCACTACCCCCATCTCCCTTTAAAGCTTTGACTTGCTTCCCTCATTAATCAAACATCAATCAGATATTACACTGAACTCAAAAGCCACATCCTTTAGACATAATTTTTAAGGGAGCGGATAGATGTAATTCCAGTCCAGGACCCGGCCTTTGACCCCAATTTTCTGCTTCTGCTCCTGTCAGGAATTAGCCTAGGCTACATGTCAGGGACCAGCCCTCATATATAAGGAGAGGATAATTCTATCTGTAGTATCCATTGAACAAGGCTGTTGGAAGGCTCAAATGAGATAATGTTTACAAGGAACTTTGCAACTCTTCAGGTGCTATAGAAATGTTAGCAACTATTCTTTTTGTTATATAATTTAATCTTAGAGAATTCCTCGAGGGCACTGAGAGGTTAAATGATTTCAGAGTCAAACAGCCCTTAAGTTAGATGACAGAGATGTCACATACCTGTTGCAGGGGGGCCGGGGGGGCTTTCTGACTCTTTCTGCTCACTGCTTCCCTGCTCCGGTTCTTTTCTTGGTAACTGTCTATGATGGCTGTAGATGAGTGAATGTCAAACTCAAAGACAATCAGGGGCCATTAATTGGTACAGAAAATCTCTGTAATCTGAATGTTGACTTAGTTTTAAGATGTGATATTATCTATGTTTTATTGTATTTTAATTATTTTACTATTTTTCAATTTCATTTTTTGGGGGAGGAAATTGGGATGAAATGACTTGCCCAGGGTCACCTGGCTAGTAAGTGTCTGAGACTGGATTTAAATTCAGGTTCTCCTGTTTTGACTGGTGTTCTATACACTGCACTACCTAGCTGTCCTCAATTACGTTTTCATCTGGTTCGAGGTACACTCCTGGGGCTTCATGTTTGACATCTCTGCTATAGATTGTAAGAATAGGTTTGATTTCTGCTGACAGCTCAGAGCTGGAGGTAGCTGTGGGGCAGAGGAGGCCCTCAGATCCTCCCTCTAGCCTCGTGTTCCCTAGCTCCTCTTGCTCTCCTCTTGGTGGTACTGGTCACTTTCCTCACCTTTCCTGAGACTGCCCCAAAGACCTGGGTCCATTTCTAGTTCTTCAGAATCCTGGGGAACTCTACTGGGTGCCAGGCAGGTTCAGGACTGTGTTTGCAATGAACTCAGACTTTCACATAAATCCTTCAACTGTTTTTCACTCAGAGCTGAGAGAAGCCACCCTACGTGGCTGAACTTCGAGCCGTTCTCCTGTGTGGATCTGGTAGGCTCTACAGGAACGCATAATGAATCACATGAAACTATGGTGCTATATAGATACAATGTCTGGAGAGAATTTCCCTGATTCCTAGATCTTAGTGCTGATGAATGGATTAAGCAGAGAATGACTGGCCGATAATGTATGTTTCCTGAACAGCCCTCGTGTGGAGCACCTGTGAACCTGATACTCCTTTGCCAGTTGCAGCCTCAGTGGCTGGTTCCAGTAGGAGATCCTTGAGTGTTAGCTTCCTCCTACAAGTGCTAACCAAGGCCTCCAGGGAGTGGGGGGAGGGACCCCCATGATACTGATGAGCAAACTGAAGCCTTGTCTGCAGCTAAGAGTCCTGGGGATGCCTGACTTCAAACTTTATTTCTTTGGGGGCTTTTGGCCAGTGGACCCAAGCCTAAGTTTCCCCAGCCACCTCAGTCCTCTCTACATCACTTTTGATAACTTTATTTTCAAATGGCAAAATGTCCTATGTGCCTACAAGATGTCTTCAGTGCATAAGATATTTGGGACCAGTCTTTTTTCTTATCTCTTCACAGTATGTAAGTAGTAAGATTTATGGGGTACCCTCAAGAGTTTGTTGTCCATGGTCTGTTGCTATCCTCTTCAGCCTTTGGGAGGCTCTTCATTTTCTACACCTTTGGGCAGTTAGGTGCTGCCTCTTGTACTATCTTGATGGTGTGCCAAGTCTTTATTGTCTTTTCCTCCTCTCTCTTTTATGGGTACCTAGTCACTGTGGTAGGGGATTTAGGTGTAGCTGCTGTCTTTGCTGGCCTCTTCTGGTTCATATATACTAAAGGATTCCTGAAGCAGTTGGGGAAGAAAGTGACTTCAAATAGGGTTCCAGTACAGATGTGGTGTTTAAAAAGTTTCCAAGAGACATAGTTTCTGGGTAATTTAATAATTTTATTAGTAGGGTCAGAATGTTTCTTAATACAAAGATGGTCCTTTGGTTGTCTCTCTTAAACTAAAGACCTCTCATGGCAGAGGGCTCACAGCTTATATGTCCTTGGAAGAGCAGGTGTTGCTGAGGGTGGCAATCAGCTCTGATTAATGAGGGAATAAATATTATAATGAGACACTGGGATATATTCCAGTAAGGATCTCAGGGTACGAAACTTGGATCATCCAGGTCTTGGTCAAAGAGACTTATCAATTTCCATATCACCTGTCTGACAAAAAGGAGGATCCACAATTTTGTAGGTCTGTCTAAGCAAACACAGTAAGCTAGAGTGCACTCATTAGTTCAAACTTAGCATTTGTTTTACTGTCTTTGATTAGCTCTCAGCCATCCTGGATTACTATGTCTTTTAGAAAGATTTCCCACATTCGTTGATTTTTGGATGGGGAAGTAGGAAAGGGGAAAATCCTTGGTTTTGATTCAATAATTAGTTATTACTATAGAGAGAAATAACCATTTCTCACACAGAAGGAAGTCTGAGTTGGTAGAGAGTATTCAGTTTGGATTAGACAGGAAATAACACTGTCTCAAAGCCTTTTTCCCTCACCTTTTTGGGGTTTTCCCCTTTTCTGTGGCTAGATGTCAGATAGTGTTTTGTTTTTTAAAATTCAGGGACAGCTCCTGCAAATGCTGGGATCTGGGGAATAACCGGCACCATTGTCTTAAAATGACAATTCCTGATTTTTTCTTATTAATTTTCCACCCTCTATCTTCCCTAGCCCTGTGCTCACTGTTAGGCAAACTGGTATTACTACCTCTGCTGACAGATTGCTAGTTTTTCTCTCCTTACCTATGATAGTAACCCTACTATTGCTTATACCAAACCTCTCTAGTTCTCTCAGTGGAAAGTGGAGTATTTTCACTCGTTTCCCCACCAGAACCAGTTCAGTTCATTCTCACCTACTAGCTCTGGCTCTGTTTACCTTCTGAAGACTCTTTAGAATCATATTCCTTTGCTGGTAAGAAAAGTCTGTGCTCTGAGTTCCTGCTGCCGTCTCAGGGGATGGAAGAGAGGACAGCTGAAGGCAGCCTCACTGAAACCCCAGTTATAGACCCAAGTTTTGATATTTTTAAAATGAAACTTTTGGCTTTTAATTTTACTTCATTAAAATATTCTTCAAGGGGAAAAAAGAGTAGATGTGAATTTGCATTGGGCAGCTAGGTGGCACCGTGGATAAAGTGCTGGTTCTGGAGTCACGAAGACGCATCTTCCTGAGTTCAAATTCAGTGTCACACACATACTAGCTGTGTGACCTTGGGCAAGTCACTTAACCTTGTTTGCCTCATCCTCCTCTGGAAAAGAAAATGGCAAACCACTCCAGTTTCTTTGCCAAGAAACACTAAATGGGTTTATGAAGAGTTGGACATAGCTAAAAAATGACTGAACAACTGTCACTGATAGAAGTAGCTTCCTCAATGGGAATGCCCCCCCCCCAAAATAAAGTTTTATGTTCCTTGTCCCTTCCCTGAGCATGACTGAAAACAAGAATTAAAAGTTTTATCTTATTCTTATTGATGTATTTTGTTCTTACACCACATTCATTTCTGAATATATACCTTCCTCTGCTATGCTTTGGAACAAAGATTTAAAAAAAATTAAAAGCAATTTAGCAAAACTAATCAATATTTTGATTGTGTCTGACAGCACATGAAATTAATAAGAGATTAAACAGATTCATACAGATTCAACAGAATGGATTCATATGTGATTTTCTAGCCCTGTTTTACTACATTCTTGATAGGAATAAATCCACTAGAATATCCTCAATTTTCATTTGATAGTCTGTAACATCACAAATAGCCTTAGGATGGGATCTGGTTTTGTTTAATGTAATACTTGTAAACATCAAAGCATATTTTTGTGAGGCCAGTGACTAAAAGTGAAGGTTTTTCTAATGTTCTCTGTATACCCCTCATGCTTCCAAAAGTCAGATTCACTATTCCATATTATGGTTTAAATTCAGATGTGTGCTTTGAGAATTGCAAATCCTTCAGCTCATACTAGAAGCTGATCCGGAAGGATTTGGGACAGAACCTTGCTATTAGCAAAGAGAAGTGAAATAAATGCAACCCTATTTTGTAGTGCTTCATATTTCTCCATTAGGCTCATGTGCTATAGTTCCCTAAAGACCCATCCTTGATTTCTTATGCCTTTGCCTCTTTATGTGACATTTCCCACCTGTGTCTAAGCAGACACTATACAGTCAGAATGTAGCTAGTGCTTGTTTGTCAGAATTTTACCCTGTAATTTTCTTTAGTAACATTAGTCTAGCAGTGGCTGAGGAGAGGAGGGATTTAGCAAAAAAGAACTTAACTGTTGCTTAGCTCTGGCTCTCACCTTTGCGTGAGCCAAGAGCTGCCTTTGGATCTGGCTTTCTAGTTTTGAGCCCTTGATTCTACCCTGGGAGTGTGTGTGGGTTCCCTTGAGTTCTAAATTTTTGGTCTCTTTCCTTCCCCTCCCCCCAAGACAGTAATCAATTTATTATAGGTTATGCATGTTCAATCATGCAGAATATATTAACATATTAGTCATGTTGTGAAAGAAGACAGACCCAAAGGGAAAAGAAAACATGAAAAAAAATACAGAAAGTGAAAAATAGTCTGCTTCAATCTGCATTCAGATTCCATCAGTTCTTTCTCTGGAGACAGATAGCATTTTTCATTATAAATCCTTTGAAATTGTCTTTAATCATTGTATTACTGAAGATAGCTAAGTCATCCAAGTTGATTATTACACAGTATTGCTATTACTGTGTACAATCTTCTGGTTTTGGTCTTTTCCCTTTGCATCAATTCTTCTAAGTCTTTCTAGGTTTTTCTGAATTCCACCAAAGAGCTTACATTCTAATGGGAAAGACAGGACCTAAAGTTGTGCCGGAAGGCAGGGAGGTGTGCGTTTCTCTGTGTGAGTATGATATCTGTGGCAGTATGGTAAGGAGATAGTGTGGAATTGATGTGGAGAGAAAGCTCACCTATATCCAGGGGCAGAGTTCAAGATTGTGGAGATGATGAAGGTATGGCTGGAGATAACTGAGGAGACAGATTGAACAAAGGACAGCAGAGAAATTCCCATTCTACATTCACTCCACTGTTCAGCTGCAGCCTTTTCCTACTGTCTCACCCCAGTTGGAGCAGTGCTACCCAACTAAGGTGTCAGTCTCCCATCCTCTCTCATTCTTTCTCCTTTGGCCACTTCTTTCTAATGTTTATTTTTTGCTTACCACAGAATTTCAGCACCCCTTCCCTGCTTTGAGGGGATTAGGAAGGTAAGAGGACTATGGTTTTTCTGACATGGTCATAGCCAAGTCCTTGGATCAGAATACATTGAGAATTTCTGTCCTGTCTTGCAAGCATTCATCCTAGCTGAATTAGCCTGAGAATCTTAGAATGTGGAAGTAGAAGACATTTCAGTTTACAGGTGAGAAAAATGAAATCCAGATGGGTGAAATAACTTGCTTAAATTTGCACAATCTGTGATCTGGGATTCAAACTGAGGTCCTCTCATTGGAAATTCAACTATTCCATTGATTGCATTATGCCCCAGGATGACAGCCTCCAGAAACACATTATGTCCATAAGCAGAGACTGTTTATATTATGTCTTATGTATAGAGCTTCTTTCCAGTGTTGAATCCACTTCTGAGGCTAGCACCTCAAACCCTATGGTATTTTCTACTTTGGGGTGCCTGCTCTCTTGGTCACTATGACCACCTGCTCTCCCACATGCATTCAACTCTTTCTAAGTTCTCTGTGGAACGTATTGTATTGCTTGGAGAGAGAGGAGAGCAGTCTGAAGCAGAGTTGAGAGAAGCAACTCTGAGCAGGCTAGGGGAATTGCTTGTGGGGAGGCCTAACAGAAAGAATCTTTGTGATGCTGGCACTCCGTCTGTTGATCTGTGCTGATTTCTCAGACCGAAGGCCTGTCTGTTGGTCTGTGTCGATTTTTCAGACAGAAGTCTTGTTTCTTGATCTGTGTTAATTTCTCAGACAAAAGCCCTGTCTGTTGGTCTTTATGAGTGATTTGAGATGATTTTGCTGGTAATGTGTATAAATAGCCCTGTTAAGCCTTGTTTTCCTAGAAACAGAAACTGTGGACAGGAGCCCCTGGAGCCTGCTGGACTGGCTCTCCCCATGAGCTGGGACAAGGAGCATCAGCAGAGAGCTGCCTGTGTGTGAACCCAGGCAAGAGCTAGGAGTGGTTGGCTCACAGAGGAGCTGTGGGGTTTGGAAGTCAGCCTTGAGTCAAGATGAGAGAGGACTTTACTTAGACGCTGTGTATTGATTAAGAAGATTGTTCTTACTGTGACCTATGGGTGGATGGTGTGGTATTTTGAAAAAGAACTTTACTTGGATACTTGGTATTGATCAAGGATATTGCTATTGTTATGATATATACATATATCTATATCTATCTATCTCTCTGTCTATTGAATAACATGTTTTACTTAAGGATGTTGCTATGAATGTTATGCTTTACTTTATTGAACAATATTTAGTTTGTGGCTGAAAAAATAGTTCATTATACTATGCAATTAGATCCTTGAAATCATTCACAACAGCAGTCCTCAGGTGTGCTGCTGTGATTGGCTTTACAGGGACCCAGGGAACTCAACGACCTCTGAGGATTCTTCCAACTCTAGATGCTACTATCCTCTCATACTTGGTTTCATGGTTCCACCATCTCTGAAACAAGCACACAACACATCTTGGTTTCTTCTGGGTTTTTACTGTTAGTAACTACAGTAACTACAGTAAATAAAGACATGTTCGAAACAATCAGAAGGGATAAATTGAAAAGTTTCAAGAAATCTTTGTAAGATTAATCTTATATAAAAATCAACCCTACTTTTCATTAAAATATCTATGTCATTAGGCCTTGTTGTTCTTAGCTCCTTTCTCCCTAGTCTTGTGAGTCACTTCTAACTCAGATTCTGTCTCTCTGTCTCAGTTTCTCTTTCTCCTCCCTCTCCCTTCTTCTTCTCTCTCTCCCCCCACCTTGGGGCTCAGTCAATTCAATTAAAAATTAAAAAAAAATATTAAGAGCCTACTATGGAAAAAGAGCTGTTTTGGATGCCCTGGATGAAAAGATGATATAGTCAATGTCCTCAAGGCATCTACAGTCTAGTTGGGGATCCAACATAACACATCGTAGAAGGTGATAAGAGCACAGAGAGATCCAAAGCATACTGGCAGAATTTAAGGTAGGAGAGAATATTTTCAGCTAGGGAGGATCATGGAGGAGGTATCATCTTGGCTGGCCTGTGAAGGAAGAGAAAGATTTCAGTGAGTGGATAGCATGGCTTGTGTATGTATACCAAGGGCAGGATTAAAATTAGGAAACAATACAGTTTCCAGTCCAAGAATTTTGTAAGCACCTACTATGTACAAAGCACTGTTTTAGGAGTTGGGAATAGATACAATGATAAAGTGAAAAATAGTCCCTGGCCTCAAAAAGCTTAATATCCTGGGGATACACACACACATACACACACACACACACACACTCACACACCCCCACATGTATACATGTAAAATCTCAAAAGACTTTGTGAAGCTAAATAGCTTAAAATTGCACTAAGAATTTTGAGATACCATGTATATGTTTATGTATATATACATGCATAATACACATATGTACAGACATATTTATATTTCTATGCACACATATACATATAATATGTGTGGAGCAGAGAAAGTCCCCTAACAACTGGGGAATGGGATCAAGAAAAGCTTCCCATGTGAGACACATGAGCTGAGAACCTCAAAGGAAGCTAGGACTCCTAGCTTGAACATAGAGTGCATAAAGGAGAAGGATGTGAAATAAGGATGGAAAGGTAGGTTGGAGTCACAAAGTGGCTTAGAAGAATTTAGATTTTTAGAGGCAAAGAGGAGACACTGAAAATTTTTGACAAAGGAATCACACTCATCATCAAGTCTGTGAATTGGGAAGATTATTTTTTCAGCTCTGTGAAGAAAGAAAGATTGGATTGGATTGGTGGAAGATTCAGTAGGGAGAATCCAAGCTAACAAACCTAGAGTCTTCCCTCTCTAAACTCTGTATTTCCTGCACTGATTTTTCTGAGTCTTCTCCTTTTCCTCCTATTCCAGTTCCCTCTAGGGCCTCTAGAGTAGCCAGGTGAGTTCTCAGAGCCTCAATGAAATTCAGATAAAATTCCAGGTAACATTCATATTCCCTTCCCATGGAAGTCTCTTCAGTTATTGCCTCAGACTTGTGGTAGTTGGCTTCTTGGCTTTCCATTTGTAGAGAGTTTTAACAGAAGCATCCTGGCAACTCTATGGCAAGCAGACGTTAGTATTGGTGGATAATGAAAACATTTTACATTCAAAGAATGTAGAAGGTAGGATCATTTTAGAGGTCGAAGGGACCTTAGAGGTTTCGTATAATCCAACCACCTCATTTTACAGATGAAGAACCTTAAGTCTAAAGAGATTAGTTGGCCCAAGATAATATGTGGTAGAGTCAGGATTAGAACCCAGGCACCTGCCTTTCCAAATTCATCACTCTTTACGTTCCCCCGCTATGATGTATAGAATGTTTGAAAGACATGGTTTCTGGGTAATTATTTTATTCATTATCCATGAATAAAAGGGATCAGTGGTACTCTAAAATACAAAATACCCCTCATGGAATCCATTCATATACCCTTGGAAAGGTGAGTGTTCCTGAGGGTTAACCAATTCTGATTGGTTAACAATTAATGAAGAATGCATATTATAATGAGAGGGGGATCCATTCTAATGAGGTGCTGGGGGACATAACATCATTCTCCATGCCAGACCACCCTCAGCCTCAGACAATCTAGACAAAAGATCTACCCCATCCACCCAAGTCTAAGTGAACATAATGGACTTCCCCTCTTGAGTGGGGTCTGAACAAGACTGAGAAGAAAGTTGTTCCAATCCTAGCTCGGTCTAGTAGAGAATGAAGATATAGGAAGGAAAATCCTTTGATCTCCCCCAAAATTGGTTATTTAATAATCATTTCTCTCACTACTCTGCTTCCCACTGTAATTAACCTCATCAATCAACAAAGGGAAAGAATTGCATTCAGTTGGTACAGCAAAATTATACATAGAAGAAGATGTGCCATGATGTTGTCTGATGTGGCATGAGATATGTGTGCTTTAATCACATTCAGGCTGATTTTGTGAGTCTGTCTTCTATACTGTTTGGGGTATAAAACTTTTTTTTAAAAGTTTTGTTAATATTTATTGTTTTAAAATCCACTTTAGTTCCCTAATGTTGAGGTTATGGGGTGCTCAGGACCCCAAAATAGCAACATACCCAGGTCCTGCCTGAATGAATTCGACTCAAGCCTTCTTTAACTCAAAGGAAAACAGTTTCTTAAAGATTCGCCACATTGGGTTGACTCTTGAGGAATCTCAGCATTTGTATCACTAATACCAGTGGGCCAGATTGAATCTGAGCATTTGCTACAAAGTGGGCCAGATTGACGCTGAGCACCTTCATGGAGGCAAGATGGATCTTATGTACAAAAAGACTGTGGGATGGATCAAGGGGTGGCAGGAGAGTTCCAGGGAGGATCTTGAAAAGGAGTGGCCAGTAGCTGGAGTGCCTAGAGGTCAAGACTCCAAGAGAATGGCTTAGGCTGGTTCCCTGTCACATATGTGTGTATATATATATATATATATACATATATATATATATGTATATATATATATATATATATACATGTTCCTTTCCTTTTCCCTCCTTATAACAGAGACCTTAGAAACAATTGTGGAGCAATTTAGAGCCCATCTAGAACAAAAGTAGAGTGTCTGGAGCCATTCATGAAGCTGAGAATGGAAATTGTATTCTTTTACCATTTTCCTGGTCTTTGCTTCATTCTGACTGTGGCTTTCTTGGATGAAATATGATCCTGTATTCCCAAACTGTATAACTTTCATTTTAAAAAGAAACAGATGTCTCTAATATAAAGTGGTTAACCATTATATTACTGTATTAAAACTCTGTCCTTGAGATTTAATTGGCTCTGTGGAGCTTACGGAATGCCTGGATACAAGAGTCAGACTATGAGGAGCTGGGGCTTATGACCCTAGACCAGCAGTGTGAATCACATGCTCCACTGAGTCAATGGGAATTAAAATCGTGTCCCCTGCTAGTCTCTGTAAACCTCTTTTTGTTAACTGTTGAATGAGTTATGACTGCCTATTTTTGATGGCTTAGTTTTATTATGAATTTGGACTTAAATTAGCAGGAGAGTCACCTGAGTCAGGCCCAGCTCATAACAACTGGTAAAGTGCACCAGGGAGGGAGAGCTTACAATTCCTGGGACCTTTTCAGCATGAGGGTTTGAGGGGTCTGGGTATAAGGGGGTGAAAGTATATGCTAACCATTGAAGAATGAGTGTCAAGTTGGTTCAAGTTTGTCCTTTGAACCCTGACTTTATGAAAAGGTATGTTGGGTGAACTGTGAAGGAGTAAGTCATGAGCAGTCTGGGGGCCTTGTCAGGAGGCTGTGGAGGTGGAGGTGGGTCCTGGTGCTGGAGCTTGAGATGGGTGGGGACATTAGGAAGGTAGGAACTGGAAGCCACCAGGGGAGGTTTCTGCTGGAGCTGGTATCCTGCAGTTTGTGTTGCCATTAAAGAGTATTTAAATATATATATATATATATATATATATATGTTTTTATTTATTGTTGTTACATTGTCTAGATTTCCCATGGCTCTCTCCTTCTACATACTAGAGAGGCATCTCTTATGACAAAGAATTGTTTTTTTAAATAAAAAGAGGAAAAAAAATTAATAAATGTTTTAAAAATGAGCAGTATCTATAGTATCAATGAACCTCCCACTTTGCAAAGGAGTAGATGGAGATATGTTCTTCCCCTCTCTTCTTTTGGGGGTGGGTTAGGGGAACAATATTTTTCAAGAATTTCCAAAATCACATCTGATTCCTTTATTTTAGTAAAATAACAACTCCTGGCACTTCCGCCTCATAATCCTAGTTAAAGAAGTGGGAATACATCTGTGGGGGAAGAGGAAGAAGGGAGGGGGGAGCTCCAGTCCCTCACTTCTTGACCATTTTGTACCCAGGCAACCAATCAGTTTTATAGTCAACCAGTCAGTCCATAAAAATTTATTAAGTGCCCACCATGTGCCAGGCACTATACTAAGTACAAAGTTTGTCATATTATAGTACTACCATAGCAGCCTTAGAAATAGATTCTTTGAAATAGCATGACTTCTAGACTCTCCTTGCTTTTCCTACTCCCCATAAGGGAGAATATTTTTGTTTTCTCCAAGATTTAATAACCCCTACCACATATGTAACTATCCCAGGTCTTGCACATAGTAAAAGTGCTAAATAAATGTTTGTTCAATTGAATTATATAGGATTTTGGTACTCCCTGGGGGCAACAAAACATTGGCAGCTAGTTAGTTGCAATCTTATGTCTTCTTTCCTCTCTGCTTGGCTACTTTGGGCACACAATGATGTAAACAGATAAACAATATTTGTCCATAAGGTGTGGTTTGAGTTAACTACTTTCTAAACCTCTGACAGACTCTAGGCAACATGGACACGTTATCATTCTTATATTTTAAGACTGGTTCTATTTATCTTGCCCAGGCCGAAAATGTAGGGGTTACTCACAGGACTCATCACACTACTGATCAGCATAGGCCACTGCAGCTCAGAATGCCCAAGCTCAAGAAGAAAGCCATCGTCCTTAGTTTCTCCAGGAGCTGTGACTGTAGATGTGTGCCACCATACCTGGCCCACATTATTTTTTTCCTGTAACAGGGCCACCCGAGAACTGGATCTTACCCAACTTTCTGGTGTCTCTGGAATCTTCTCATCTTTTCCATGAACTCTAGGATGAAAGATTCTGTGAGCAAGCCTCTATATTGACAAATCCCAATCCATGGCTGAGATGACATCTCTTAGTTGTCTTACAGATGGGGATCAAGGAAGTAGAGGCCCAGGTGACTAGTCAGGGCACAACTGGAACCTGTGAAGGTTTATTGGACCCCTAGGAGTGCTGATTGATTCTTAGGACTGTGATCTTCATGGAAGTATCCTAACCTAGGACTGTATTTGTCAGACAAACCTACCCACTCCAGACTGTTGACTGGCATATCAGGTTGTAGTGTTGATAAGAACTGTTTTCAACTGAGACCAAGAACTGGTCAAAAAATAAAAAGAGTGAAAGGGTTAGGGAGGTCTTTAGGGTACAGTACAGTACCTACCATGATATATATTTTATGTCAGTAGATGTCACTAAATTGGAAGTTTTAGCATCATATGGTATGTGTAATCTATAATTGTAGGATACAGTGTGATAAAATAGAATGAACATTAATTTATGAGTCAAAAGATCTATGCTCAAATGCTGCTCTTGTCACTCACCACTTTGGACAGATAACTTCCCTTCTCAATGCCCCAGTTTTCTCATTGCTAAGATGAGGTTTGTTGATATTTCAGGCTCCACCTACCACCAAAGCCTGACCATCAGCTTTGTGTAATGTCCTTCAGATTCAGAAACCTGACCCTCTTCCTCATATGGGCAACTAAGCTCCAGTGCTCCAGCTACTCCGCACAAGTTAACGTTGTGATGATTGGACTCCAGCTCCAGCTCTGAAGTCAAAGAACCTGGGTTCAAATATCACCTCTGACATGTACTACCTGTGTGACACTGGGAAAGTCACTTCTCTGGACCTCAAGGCTTTTTTTGTTTGTAAAATGAGGGGCTTAGACTAGGGGGACTCTCAGGTGCCTTCCAACCCTAGGTCTATGATGCCAAGGTATAGTAATGATGTGCGAAGCAGATACAAGAACTGCTCTGAAAGCTCCCTTGAAGTTGGGTTAAGGTGTATTTTGGTAGGGACATTTACCATGGAGAATGAATGAATAAAAATAATATTAAGCAACTCTTATGAACTGTACACTGTACTAAGAGCTGGGGTTAAAACATGAAAAGGAGAAGTCTTCCCTGCCCTCAGAAAGTTTACATTTCAATAGAGACAGACCATATGTAAAAGGGAGCAGTGGCTAGGAAAGGTTATTTTATCTTATTACAGAATAAACCTTGACACTGACCTTTCCTTGGAGGTGATCATTCTGTATCTGCTATCAATGAAGAAAGGCTACCTATGACTTCTTAAATAGTTTTGTCATAGTAATTTATGATCTTAAATCTATTTAATACTTTAATTCACCAAATGTATAGTTGTAGATAAGGTACATGGAAAGGCTACATAGAAAAATCAGTGATTGGAAAGATGAGGGGGATGGAGGTCAATTGAGAATGTGAGTAGGTTTAAATGCATGTCTGATGAGAGAACGGATGCTGTAACATGGCACTAAGCAGAACTTGTAAGAAGTGGTTCAACTCAAGCAGAGTAGAAAAGAAATATTTTCAAGGACATGTTGATATAAACTTCAAAGAACAATGGCCTTTTTTTATTATTATTGAACTGGCATTGGATTTGGGATCAGAGGTCCTGTGTTCTGACTCTGCTTTTTGCTACCTAAGTGACCACAGTCAAGGTCCATTCATGGATAACTTTAATATATAGGATTATACATGATGAGTTCATTAGCATTACATACTGTCATATAATGAAAAATAAATATCCTTTTTGGTTCAGGGAAGGCTTGCTGGGGGTAGAATTCAGTATGGGAAAGGGGACATTCTAGGCCTAAGGAAGAGCTTGAGTAGATCCAAAGAAGAAGGTAAGTTGAGGGCATGTTTGAAAGGACGAAGGGCAAGCAGTATGGTTTGATTGGAGGGTGGAATGAATGGAAGGTAATAAGCTGGGAGAAAGTTGCCAACATTAGTTGGTACTAGGCTGTGGAGGGCTTTGGATGCTAGGGATTTGAATCTTAGTAGGCAAAACTTGGCAGAATGTAGGGGCCAAAATTAAAATAGTCTAAACTTCTTTGGCCCACAGATAGGTTTTTAGTGGCCCCCTTTCCAAGTAAAGGTATAATTAATGATTAAACTATTTTGCAAGGAAATCTCAATTAATAATTACACATTACTTAAGAGTTTTATTTATCATGAGATTACATTAATGTTAAAAAATTACTGTGCCAAATGGTATATGTTTTAATATATTTTTCAGGTTTTCTTATTGTTTACATTTAGTTAATGGAACATTTTATACTTCTTGTCAGCTATCAGTTCATCATCAGCTACTCTTTTCTGCACAGTCATATAGGGCAAATTTATATTATCAAAAAATACTTTTTTTTAAAAATCAGGACATAATCCAGAAACTATAATCAGCAAACATTTCTTTATGAAGTCACCTTCAGTAAATGACTTTCCAGTAGCAGCAATTTCTTTAGAAATCTGAAAACTAACCTTAGTAGATGCCTCATTTTCTGAGTTTACTTTCTTGAAAAACCATTCTTCCCCCACTGAAATTTTTCAATAAATTGGACACTTCAATTTGTTTTTCACTGGCATCCAATTTAAGTCAGGATATTTTGATTCAAAATGGCAACGATGATTGTATTCTTTTGGAACAGCTATTAGTTCTCAACAAACAAAGCACAATATTTTGTCTCTAATGTAAATAAACAAGTATCTATTTGTCCACTCTGGATTAAACATTCTATGTTCTGATTCAATTTTCCATTTCTTTTTAACACCCATTTTGCAAAGTCACCCCCAAATCTCTAATGTTAGGACCAAAAAATCTTCATAGCACCTGCTCACACATAAAGAAGTACTGAAGTGAGTGTCTGACCTTGGAGAGAGCACTGTCAGACACTCATGGAACCTGGAGGGCAGCTGTGCACCAAGGGAGGGGAAGAAACCCCACAAGTTGCATGTCAGCTGTGTTGGCACGTGAGCACACTCACATAAGTCTGTCCACCATCATCAGATGGTTGGTTGCCACAGGAGAGAGTGCGCAGTGGCAATCCACCCACCAAGTTACATGACAGGAACAGTAGTGACTAGTGGAAGGCATGTTAAGTAGGGCTTGGACAAAGCACTACTTACATCTTAAGTTTCTTTCGTATTCTCTACATTTTTTTGTGGACCACAAGAAATTCTTTGACAGGCCTACAACAGGGAGACACCACAGACTTCTGAGCAAAGAAGAGAGGTGGTTAGATCGTTGTGTGATAATTTATGCTACTGGGTGCTAGTATATTTATTCTTCGGGGTTGGATTCAGACCCTTTCAATACCACAAATGAGCTCTTAGAGCTGTGGACTGTGACTTCCCTATACTTAACTGCATATAAGGTGCTAAAATACTGTTGTGTTGTTTTCATATTTAGGTCAAAGGGGACAAAGGTTGCATCCAAAACCACCTGGGCACAGTTCAGTCTACAGGGGAAGGTACAGAAGAGAGGATGGCATAAATATGCCACAGACATTCTGGGTACTGGAAGGAAAAAACAAAAACAACGTAAAGAGCCCAGTGGTTGTATGGAATCATAATTCACATTTATGTAGTGCTTTACGTTTACAAAGCACCTTCCTCACAATGACCATGTGAGATAAATAGTGTTAGTATAATTGCCATATCTGTGATATAGACACATTGGGAATCTGAACTTAGAAAGGTTAGTTGGACCTTAAAGTAACCTAAATATTCTAACGGCAATGGGGAGAAGGGTACTCCCGGAATAGGGGACAGCCTTTACAAAGGGGCAGAGGCTGGATATGGAACATCGATTTGACAGCCGTCTATAAGGAATATTGTTAAATCAGTCTGCACAAATAGCTTGGAATCCAACTGTGAAAGACTTTAAATGTTGTAAAGAGGAGTTGGCATTTTTATCTTAGAGGTAAGAAGGAGCCACTGAACCTTCTTGAGCTGAGGAAGGTCAAAGTCTGATCTTTGTTTAGGAATATCCATTTGGCAGGTGTTTGCAGAATGGATGGAGAAAGCAGGGGCTGGAGGCAGCCAATAAAATTAGGAGACAATTTAAGAGTCTAGGTAAGAGGTGATGTAGACTGGAATTAGGGTGCTGGCTCTGTAGGTTAGAGAAGGGAATGAGTTTTGAGACATGAAAGGTAACTATTGGGTATACAGGGAGAGTAACTTCAAGGTTAGTCAACCAAGGTGCCATCTCTGACATGAAGCGTTGCCTCATTCCCTTAGTCACTAGTGGTCCTCCCCAAATTATTTTGTATTTATTGTCCATGTAGTTTGTGGTTATGTAAATATGTGTATGTTATTTCTAGTAGAATGTAAGTTCCTGGTTCTCCAAGGTAATATTCACAGCACTGGTGGTAAATATATGAATGTGCCAGCATAGTTCTCAGTCGCAAAGTATAACAGACTCTCCATACAGAAAGCAGTAGAAAAACATGTATTTAGATGGCAGAAAGCCAAATCTCAGAGTCAGAAAGCTAAATCCATTAAGAAGTCAATGGACATGATCACTGCGGGAGGCAAAGCCATTCCCAAGCCCCCCTCCCCTTTGCTGGGGCCTTCTCACAAGCAAACATTGTGCCTTGCTTGGCCTGCCTATCTGTGTCCTCTCTCCTCTGCCCGACCATGCTCACTCACTTCCTCCCATTCAACTCCTGTGACTTAGGCTTCCAGGTGATTTAAACAGGTGATATGAACCTATTAATGAATGGGAAAGCTCTTTCCATTTAAATTGCGGTTCCTTGAGGGCTTGCTTCCGTTTTGTCTCTGCATCTCCAGTTCCTACCCCATTGTCTGATACCGTGTTTAATAGCAGGGTCTTAATAAATGTTTATTAAATTTCATTAAGTATCTCATCTACAAGGTTAGCAGGAGAAACTATCAAGTGTTTTGAAAGATCTAGGTAAACCCTTTTGTTGGAATTGTTAAATGATCCAACCATTCTAGAACATAATCTGGAATTATTCAAGTCACTAAACTGTTCATACCCTTTTGACTTGAAATATTTAGAGCAGTAGTTTTGAGAGTCAAACAAAAACTGTAAACAGTGGATGACCATGGATTGGATAATGGCTGAACAAATTATGGGATGTAATGGAATATTATTATGTATTCTCTCGTAATCTTTTTAGTGATACATTCTAGAATTTTCTCAGGCATTGAAGAGAAACTCAATGATTTATAGTTTATAGGGTCTGTTTCTTTGTATTTTTTTTCAAATTGGATCAACATGCACCCTTTTCCATTTTTTTTGTATCTCTCTTGTTTTCCATGATCTTACCAGTTATACTCAGCAGTTATATCAGCTCATTTTTTCATTTCACTACCTGAAAGAATCTGGTCCAGGTGACTTGAATTCCTTACTTACCTTGTGAATCAACTCCCTATTAACTTTTTTTTTTTGGTTCTGTCTTTTCCAGAATAGGATGAGAAAAATGAAATCTGGAAAGGAAAGTAGCTTATTCAAAGCCATACAAATATCCAATCCAAGACCTACTTTCAAATTTAATTCTCTTCCTCCTATTTTCTTCTCTTCTCTTGGCCCCTTCCCAATTGTGTGAGCAAGGATTGTCAAGATCTAGCATTCCCTTAAATAGAATTACCATACTACTAGAGAAAGGGAATGCTGTGGATATAGCTGACCTGGATTTTAGCAGGCCACTTGATAAAATATCTCCTACTCATTTTGTGGAAAAGATGGACAGATGGGGAGAAC
>CM053771.1:354493860-354543163 GCA_028658325.1 Potorous gilbertii
GACCAAGAACAATGGTTGATGGTATGAGGAAGTAAATTTGATGCCAGGAAAGTGTTCTTAACAAGTGGAGGTGTTCCAGAAGTAGAATGGGCTGCTTCTGGAGGTAGTGGGTGTCCCCTCACAGAAGATCTTCCAACAGAAACTAGATGGCTTTTTGCCTGGGATTCTCTTCAGATTTAAGTGGTACAGTGGTCAGACTATGGTGTTTGGAATCAAAAACACCTGAGTTCCAACCCAGTCTTAGATTCTTACTAGCTGTGTGACCCTGGGCAAGTCACTTAACCTCTGTTTGCCTCAGTTTCCTCATCTATAAAATGAGAAAAACCTCCTACGATTGTTGTGAAGATCAAAAGATATATTAGTTATGAAGCATTTAGTACAGTGCCTGCCACATATTAAGTGCATTATAAATGTTAGCTATAATTATTATATATTTTGAACTGCTCCTTGTGAGTAGGAATTATTTCATTCTTCATATCCCCAGTACCTAGCAAAATGCCTGCCATATAGGCATGATTATTTCAGTAATTCCAGCTATTTTTATTTTATTTTTTTTACTAAAGTAATATTATCTACATTATTCGCCAGACTTGACTCCAAATAGTTAAAAAAAAAACCCAGTCAATTAAAAAAAAGAAAGCAAATAGCTCCACCATTGAGAATGATGGTGAAGGCTCAGAAAGCAGTTCTGAAAGAGAAATTCCCAAACTCTTATAAATAATGACCACATCCTAGAGATAGTTACCACTCTCAAAACGATTACTTTGAAGGAGACAAAAGTCACTTGTGCCTAAAATTTCTTTGTGTTCTCTTTTTTAAAAGCAGTCTCCTTTAAAGTCCAGAACCTCCCCCATCACCATGGAATGAGTTTGATACCAAAGGAAGAGACCAAGAGATTCCAGATTGATTAGGAGTTTAAATCAATTATTACAAATACTTACAGAGGAAATCTGGGATGGTTGCCAGACAATTCAATGGCTTGTCATAGCAAAGACTCTAGGCAAGTTCAGTGGTAATTACAGAAATCAAACAAAGAGTAGTGGGGCCATAGAGTACATCACTGATGATTGGCGGATATTTTCAGTTTTCTGTTTAGTAATGAGCTTGGCATTAAGCCAATGTTATGCCCAAACAGAGGTTTGTGTACTGATCATGTGTGGGTCATAAACATGTCACTCCGTCCATGATATGACTTTCATCAGTCACAGTATCTAAGTTATGACTCAGTATCTAAACTATGATTCAATATCTAAGTTACATTTTTTAAACAGATCATCATGTCCAGGTTTCCACCTTTCAAGTTAATGGCTTTTCATTTCTTATTATGTATTGCTTTTCCTCAATTGGGACCACACATTTCCTTAACTAATAGTCACCTGTCTATATCTTACATTGAGAAATTACCACTGTCAAGAATGAAGATTACTGAGGGTCACTTCCAATAAATATGGAGATTAGGGTGAATTTTGCAGTGATTTATGAGTGTGTTTTTTTTTGCTATGCGCCAGTTTTTATTTTTTATTTTTATTTTTTTTAATGTTCTACAATCACTTCCTTAAAATTAAGATTTTATCCCCCCCACACCCCACTATCCCCGTCCCTCCCCATGACAGCATACAATTCTGTACAGGTTCTACATATACTTTCCTATGGAGTACGTTTTCACCATAGTCATGCTATGTAGTAGCACTAGAATAAATGGAAGAAATCATATAACAAATCAAAATATAATACACTAAACCCCCCCGACACACACACACAAACATGATCTGCTACATATTGTATGACTTCCATATTTCTTTCTCTGATTGTGGAAGGCATTTTGCCTTAGAAAACCACCATTGGGATTTAAAAACAAATTTTTTTTTTATAGTAAGTTCTTGCATTATTACAAAGTTCCAAGTCTACCAGAAAAAACCCTCGCACACTGTGGTCGTTGCTGTGCACAAAGTTCTCCTGGTTCTGCCCTTTTCGCTCAGCATCAGGTCATATAAGTCCTTCCAGGCCTCCCTGAAGTCTTCTTGTTCATCATTTCTTATGGCACAATAGTACTCTATTACATTCGTATAGCATAATTTATTCAATCATTCCCCAATTGATGGGCATCCCCTTGACTTCCAGTTTCTGACAACTACAAAGAGAGCTGCTATAAATATTTTTGTACATGTGGGACCCTTTCTCATTTTTATGATCTCTTGGGGATACAGTCCTAGAAGCAATATTGCTGAGTCAAAGGGTATGCACATTTTTGTAGCCCTTTGGGCACAGTTCCAAACCGTTCTCCAGAATGGTTGGATGAGCTCACAGCTTATGGACCAGTCAGTTTTTCAATAAAATCTTGTCCCACCCCAAATAAACTATAGTAATTTATATGAAAAAAAATTATTCATGAGCAAGTTGAACTTATACCAAGGATACAAGAATAATTCAGCATACAATTAATCACGTGAAAAACAAAAAGCATTCCAGACCACATGACTATGTCAATGGATACAGAAAAAGCCGCTGACAAGGTACAACACTCTTTTATGCCAAACACACACATGTAGTATAGGCACAGAGGATTTTTTGATATGACAAAAAGTATCTAAAACCAAAAGTGAGAGAAAGAAACTAATCAAGAGAATTAATAACTTTAATAAAGTTGTAACTACAAAATGAATCTGAAAAATCAACATCATTTCTAGATAATAACAAAATCTAGGAAGCAATAATAAATATGGAAGTCTCATTCAAAATAACTACAAAATACATAAATATTTAGGATCCAATATATCAAAGCACACTCAATACCTATGTAGATTTAATCACAACATATTCTTTTTTTAAATTTTTAATTTTTAACACAGTTCATATCACACAACACAATTCCAAGTTTTGGTCAGGTGATATTTCTTTTAAAGCATTTACAATATAGACCACAAATGGATTTTTTTTTAACATTAACCAACTGAGATGCAAATAATAACTCTGTATGCTAACTTCATAAGCCCTTGACCTAATGGTCTCCATATTATTACTAAGAATTAAATTAAAGGACCCTAACTTATTATTGTTGGTCTAAAGTCCTAAGTCCTTTAGTCTTGACCTCGGATGTTCCCCTACCAACAATCTATAATTTAATAGATCTGGTATTAAGCTTACAAACCTTTGGACTATAGGAAATTGCCACTAAGAGTAGGGACATTGCAGGGAAACAATAACTCCCCATTTCATGTCAGTTCCAGGCAGGAGTAGATTGTTAACTTGCATTCAGTGAGGCTTAGAGTCTTCCAGGTAGCAGTGGGGAAACTGAGTCAGGAGAATCTTACCTCAGCCCAGGCTGAACAGCTGCTCTCCCACCCTTCTCATGAGATCACCTTTTTCAGTTCATACCAGTATCTCACAGGCTTACTGGCATCATGGATTGGAATCTCAGACCACCTTTCTTGCTATCCATACCTGGAGTTAGACTCAGAAGAACAGTCATGTAATAGTCCCATAGCATCTTAAAATAACAAGTTCCAATAACCAGGTTTCAGATATGACTGTAATTTCACATTGGCTAAGGAACATCTTTTGAGGCAAGTCTTAAGTGGCTTACATGCTTTCTATATCTGTTCTAGTTCCTGCTTAAATAACAATCATAAAATCAAATTTGCCATTAAAACCTTAACTTTTCCGTCAATGCCAAATTTTACCTGAAGTTACCTGCCTCTAGGAGACTTAGGCTAAAATTCATTTCCCCAAACTAAAGATGTCTCTGATTTAGTCTCAGTGATTAATTCAGTCAATTGTTTTAATACTTATTGTTTTTACATCCCTTTGTAACATGTCAAATTTTTCTCCCCATCTCTCCCCTTCCTCTACCCCTTAATCCCTTGCATTCTGATTACCCTTGCCTCAATGAGCCCTCCCTTTTATCACACCCCACCCTTCCCTATCTTCTCTCTTTTCTTGTAGGACAAGATAAATTTCTATACCTCATTACCTCTGCTTCTTATTTTCTAGTTATATGCAATAATAATTCTCAACATTTGTTTCTAATACTTTGAATTCCACCTCCTTTCCCTCCCTCCCTCCCTACCCATCCCCACTGAGAAGGCAAGCAATTCAATACAGGCTATATATGTGTCATTTTGCAAAAGGCTTCCATAATAATCACGTGTAATACTAACTATATTGCCCTCTATCCTACTCTATCCCCTCTTATTTTTTATTCCCTCATTTGATATTGTCCCTTCCCAAAAGTATTTATTTCTAGTTACTCTGTTCTCTCATTTGCCCTCCCTTCTATCATTCCCCTCACCCCACTTGTTGCCTCCTCCCCTACTTTCTTGTAGTATAAGATAAATTTTCATACCAAATTTAGCGAGCATGTTATTCCCTCCTTAAGCCACATGTGAAGAGAGTAAGCTTCACTTTTTCCTTCTCCTCTTCTCCCTTTTCTCCTCCATTGAACAAGATTTTTCTTTATCTCTTTTATGAGTTATACCCTGCCTCATTCCATTTCTCCCTTTCTCCTCCCAGTATTTTCCTCCCTCACCCCTTAATTTTTATTATATATATTTTTTTATGGATGTCATCTCTTCTGATTCAACATAGCCCCTATTCTCTGTCTATATGTGCGTGCGTGCATGCGTGTGTGTGTGTGTGTGTGTACAATCCCTCCACCTACCCAAATACTGAGAAAAGATTCAAGAGTTACAAATATTTTCTTTCCATGTAGGAATGTAAACAGTTCAGCTTTAGAAAGTTTTTTATGATTTCTCTTTCCTGTTTACCTTTCATGCTTCTCTTGATTCTTGTGTTGGAAAGTCAAATTTTCTATAGAGTTCTGGTCTTTTCCTCAGTATGAATGCTTCAAAGTCCTCTATATCATTGAATGACCATTTATTTCCTTGAAGTATTATACTCAGTTTTGCTGGGTAGGTGATTCTTGGTTTTAGTCCCAGTTGCTTTGACTTCTAGAATATCCTCTTCTAAGCCTTTTGATCCATTAAGGTTGAAGCTGCCAGATCCTGTGTTATCCTGACTGTATTTCCACAATACTCAAATTGTTTCTTTCTAGCTGCTTGCAGTATTTTCTCCTTGACCTTGGAACTCTGAAATTTGGCCACAATATTCCTGGGAGTTTCTCTTTTCAGGTCTCTTTCAGGAGGTGATCAGTAGATTCTTTCAATATTTATTTTGCCCTCTGGTTCTAGAATATCAGGACAGTTTTCCTCAATAATTTCCTCAATAATGGAAGATAATTCTAGGCTCTTTTTTTTGATCATGGCTTCCAGGTAGTCCCATAGTTTTTAAATTGTTTCTCCTGGATCTATTTTCCAGGTCAGTTGCTTTTCCAATGAGATGTTTCACATTATCTTCTATTTTTTTCAAACTTTTGGTTTTATTTTCTAACTGCTTGGTTTATCTCATAGTCATTCATTTCCCTGAACTCAATTCTCTCTTTCAACGAATTATTTTGTTCAGTGAGATTTTGAACCTTCTCCTCCATTTGGCTAATTCTACTTTTTAATGCCTCCTTCTCCTCACTGGTTTTTTGGACCTTTTTTCCAGTTGAGTTAGCCTCTTTTTAAAGGTATTATTTTCCTCAGCATTTTTTGGGTTCTTCTTTAGCAAGCTGCTAACTCACTTTTCAAGCTCTTCTATTGCCTGAGACCAATTTAAGTTCACTTTGGAGGCCCTGGAGGCAGGTGTCTTAACTTCCTGTGACAGTAAGCCTTGTTCTTCCTTATCTGGAAGGATGGGAGGAGACACATGTTCGCCAAGAAAGTAACCTTCTATAGTTTTATTTTTTCCCCCTTTTTTGGGCATTTTCCCAGCCAGTTACTTGACTTCTGAATCCTTTGTCAGGAGATTAGACTCAGATGTTCAGTTCCCCTGGGCTTTGGGTGGAGGTGGGGCCATCATTCAGGGCTAGGGTTTAGATCAGCTGCTCCCTACCTTCAGAGGCTTTAAGTTGAGCTGCCTGAACAATGAATCCATGTTGTTTCTCAGCCTCAGTAGCTGCCTACAGTCTACTGCCACAGCCTCTGTTGTGACCTGTTGCTGGAGAAATGCTCTTCCCTCTTGCCCAGTTGGGAAAGCTCTTCCCTAGTGACCTTTGGAATTTTCTTTGTCACTTGTGGGTTGGGGTATCTGGCATCTTCCCTGGTAGGAACTCTGCCTGGAGGTCTGTTCAGGTCCTGCTCCTCCTAGTGCCACATGACCAGGGCTGTGCTCTGCTCCACTCAGCGACCCATGAGATAGACCTCTCCTGTTGGCCTTTCAGGTTATCTTTGGCTGGAAACCTCTTTCCTGCTGTTCTTCTGTGGCTTCTGCTGCTCTAGACTTTGTTGAGAGTCATTTTTCCAGGTATTTTGTGGGCTGTGGGGGAAGCACTAGAATACATTCATCTTTATACTCCACCATCTTGGCTCTGCTCCCTCACAACATATTCTTTAAAGAAAAAAAAGAACAACTTAAATAGTTGGAGGAATGTTTAATGCTCTTGAAGGGGTCATGGAAATTTAATGATAATGACAGTGTGACCAAAGTTAATTTACAGATGTGATGCTATACCAATCAAACTGCAAAAGGGATACTTTGCAGAGCTAGACAAAATAATAACAAAATTCATTTAGAGAAACAGAAGTTCAAAAATGTTAAGATAAATCATGGAAACAAAAGGTAGAACTGCAAAGGGAATGCACTTCCAGACCTCAAACTATATAGCCAAGGTATCAATTATCAAAACCATTAGGGGGACTGGTTTAAAGCAGAAAAGTAAACCATAAGACACACTGGACATAAAAGCATCAGAAATAATTGAAACTAATAACCTAATGTTCATATTGAATATATCAAATACTTGAGAATCTATCTACTGAGATACATAATAAATACCGACCTAAATAACTGGAGAAATATTTATTGGTCATGGGAAGGATGAGCAAATAGAATAAAAATTATGGTCTTAACTAAATTAATTTACTTATTCAGTGCCATACCAACCAAATTAGATAGGGGATTACTTTATAGAAACAGGAAAAAAAATAACAAAATCCATCTGGAGTACTAAAAAGTCAAGAATCTCAAAGGAAATAATTTTTTAAGAATGAGAAAGAAGGGGACCTAACAATACCATATTCCAGACTATACTACAAAGCAATGATTTCATGATAATTTAAAGTCAGTGGAAGAAAATAAGTATATAATATACAGAAGCAAATGAACATAGCAGTCTAGTGTTAGATAAATCTGAAGACCCCAGCTGCTGTGGTAAATGATCATTAATTGACAGAAACTCCTTAGAAAATTGGAAAGTAGTCTGGCAGAAATTAGATTCGGACCAAAACCTCACACCATACACCAACATAAGCTCTAAATGGATACATGACCTAATATAATGTCACATCATAAACAAAGTAGAGAAATATGGGAGAAATTACCTTTTAGATCTATGGGTAAGGGAAGAGTTCATGAGTATGGAGTAAAGAAAATCATAAAAGACAATAGTGGACACATTCTGTTACATAAAATTAAAACTTTAGTAATTAATAATTTTAAAATTATTACATACCATTTAAAAAATTGTAGAAACAAATTCAAATGCAGCTAAGAGTAAAAGGGAGTTAGCTTGGGGGTGTGTGTGACATAACACATATATATATGATAAATATCTGATTTCCAAGATAAAAAGGATGCCAATATATAAAACTAAAAGTCATATTCAAAAGATATGAATAGGAAGTTCTTAAGGGAAGACATCCAAGATACCAAGAGTCATATGAAAAATGATTCCAAGTCAAAGAGAAATTCAAATTAAGTAATTCTGAAATTCTACCTCATTCCCATGACAAATGCTGCAGGAGGCTATATATACATTGTAAAGTTATAAAAGAGAATAGAATCTTTATAGGAAGTATGGAGGCAAATGAAGGATTCTTTCGTAGAGATAAATATTATCACTCAGAAGAGTTATAGTGGATTCTAACAGAAGACCTAAAAACAGTTACAAATCTCTAGAGCAAATAGCTTTAATATCTTGTTATATTCTCAGAATAAATAAAGCATCTGGTTCATTCTCATAAACTTGAGCTCTTCGCACTGGGAAGGAAGTTTAATTTAATTTGTGGCCTTGATTCTTAGGTTTGGTATTAAAAACCTTTATTTCTACTTTGATTCTAAATGTGAAACTTTAATTTTATGTTTCTTTGGAGTCAACATAACTAGATCAAGATCAGTTAATGCCAAAAGAACTGGAAAAATTGTAGGTGCCCCTGATGTGGAATGACAAAATCAAATGTGGTACGTGAAAACAACAGGGCATTAGTGTGCTGTTAAGAAAATACAAATATAAAGAATTCCAAGAAACATCATAAGATTCATAAGAATTGATAAAGAATTAAACAGAATCAGGAAAACAATGACTATAACAATGAAAACAGAAAAATAAAATGAAATGAAGCGGTTTGCAATCTGAACTTGGCCTAGAAAAGAGTTAACAAAATATATGAAACCAGAAATAGACTTAAACTATGCTATGAAGCATCAATAATCAAAATTATTGGTACTGATTAAAAATAGAAAGCAGATATAACCCAAAAGCCACTGAGCACAACAGCATAGTGTTTGATTGACACCAACTACCAGAATAAAGGTATGGTTGTTGTTCAGTCACGAATCAGTTGCATCTGACTCTTCATGATCCCATTTTGGATTTTCTCAGCAGAAATACTGGAGTGGTTGGCCATTTTCTTCTCCAGCTCATTTTACAGATGAAGAGCTGAAGCAAACAGTGTTAAGTGACTTGTCCAGGATCACACAGCTAGTGAGTGTCTGAGGCTAGATTTGAACTCAGGAAGAGGAGTCTTTCTGACTTCAAGTCTGAAACTTTGTGCCACGTAGCTGCCCAAAGGTAAGTTAAGTTCTACCTCACAATCATTTTATTTGGAATAATGACCAAAATAATGGAAAATAACAAGCACACAAATATATTGGAACTGTCAGTTTGAGCAGACATTCTGAAAAGCAATTTGGAAAAATACCAGGAAAATAATTTATACAGTCATGATGACATTTGTAAAAAAAATATAATTTAAACTCAACATGTTCAAAACATTATTCAGTCCCACTTTGGAACTTCCCTGTTACTGTTGAGGGCATGTCAGTCACTCAGGTTAGAAACTTTGGTTTCATCCTACTCTTCTCCATTTTGCCCACATATCCAAACAATTGACAAACGTTATAAATTCCGTCCAGACAATGTCTCTGGAATATAGCCCCTTTTCCACTCACATGATCACTACAATAGTGCTACTTTCTGCCATGGCTCCAAGAGGCTGTAGCATGTGCTTCATGACAAAAACATCTTGACAGAAGAGCTAAACCAGGTTGAGGGTAAACGTGCCGGCGAGTTAGGGGGGATGTGAAGACTTCTCTCTCTGGAATGGACAGGTGAGAACAATTTGTTCCAACAGTCATGAAAGCAGCTGAAGCAGGTGACTGCTCAGACCTTGGCCAGACAAGGAAGATGCCAAGGTCATTCCACTGCATTCTGGGCCATCACCAGTTATCTTGACTTTTGTGGACTTTGATGAACTCTACAAGAGAGAGTAAAGCTGTCTACTGTGTACAACTCTGCCTCATTTAAATCCAATTCACACATTAGTCCATCATTAGTCCTCTTCCAGAACAAAGGACAATCAAACAAACATGGTTCAAGTCCTTATAATCTAAATTATTGCAGTAGCTTTCTGATTGTACTTCTATCTCATTTCTACCCCCTCTAACTCATCTTTCACATAAGTGCCAACCTATTTTTCCTGAAATGTGGATATGACTGTCTCACTCAGTAGTCACTAGTGGCTCCCTATTACCTCCAGGATCAAATATTAACTCCTCTGTTTGCCCCTAAAAGGTCTTCACTGGACCCTTCCATGTATCTTTTAGTTGTTATTTTATATAATCTTTTATATATTTATTTATATATTTATATAAATATTTATATTTTATAGTTATATATATTTATATTTATATAGTCTTTTAGTTGTTATTTTATTTTTATTTATTTTATATTTTATTTTAGTTGTCATTTAGTTTTTCCACGTGTTCCATGAGCCAGCCATACAGACCCACTTGCTGTTTCTCACACATGATATTCCATCTTCCATTTCAATGCTCTTGCACTGGCTGTCTCCAAGGTCTGGAATGCTCTCCTTTCTGGCCTTCCTCCCTTTAAGACTCAGCTCAAGGACCTCTTTTCTCCAGGGAGCATTTTCCAATTCTATCCCCTCTCTCTTTCCAGCCTTCCCCTCCAAGACTGCCTTTCATCTACTCTGTATTATCTTGCATGTACCTATTTTTGTATATGTTTTCCCCCATTAGAATAGAAGATCCATGTGGACAAGGAGTGTTTTTATTTTTTCATTATTTCTGGAACTAAGGCATAGTTTCCTGAGCTCAAATGATCTGCCAGTCTCAACTTGTCTAGTTGCAGGGATTATGGGGTATACCATTATGCCCAGCTAATATATTACATGCATTTAATAAATGCTTGTTGACAGATGATGGAAGACTGGTGATGAAATAAACTTCCACACCTTTTTGATAGAGAGTTAATAGACTAGAGGTATAGAATGAAATATGTATGTATCTTTAATGCAACTTTTATTTTAATGAACAAGCATTAATTTTGAGGCATAGTTTCAGACATGACTAATATGAGCATTCGAGCTTACAAAAGGGAGGCTTGGGAAAGGGGGTGGGGTTAGAATTGATGAGGGAAAGGGAGGCTATTAGTGATGCCAAAGAAAAAAGAAAAAAAAGAAAAGAGCTTCAGTGAATCAACGAAATATATTTTTCAATGCACCAAAGTGGACAAGAGTCAAATGACTGGCTATGGTGGAGGATGGAGTGATAGAGATGGAAGACTAGAGGATGATCCAGATTTACTCAATCAGGTGATAACATATTTTCTGATTCCCTTAGTGCTAGTGCTCCTCCTCAAATTATTTTGTATTTACTTTGCATATATTTTATGCTTATTTATTTGCCTATATAAGGGCAGCTAGGTAGTGCAGTGGATAGAGCACCAGTGCAGGAGTCAGGAGAATCTGAGTTCAAATCTCAGCTCAGACACTTGACACACTTGACACACACTGTGTGACCTTGGACAGGTCACTTAACCCCAGTTACCTCATCTTGGGTCATCTCCAGTCATCTTGATGAATATCTGGTCCCTGAATTGGCTCTGGAGGAGAAGTGAGGCTGGTGACCTACACAGTTCTCCTTCACTCAAAACAAAGTTAAGTGCGTCATGTCATTATTTCTCTGATGGCATGGTCTTCTTCATCAATGAAGGACAAACACATATATTTGAATACATGCTGTTTCCCTCCAGTAGAATGTAAGTTCCTTGAGTAAATAAATGACATTGACTTAGACTCATGGAATATTAGCACATGAAGGGGGTTTAGGAGATCATCTGGAAGATTTGAGAGAAATCTCTGTAGCTTTATTCAAATAAAATGATCAGAAATATAACATATAGTGTTTTAACAAGGAAATCCAGGTTATGTTAAAGAAATCCAACAAGGTGTCTGGCTTTGTTACATTTTAATCTTATTATTCTTTTCTGTCTCATTTTCATGCCTCTATGCACTTCCTAGTTTTGTCTAGGGCCAAAATAGCAGAAGTACTGAAACACTTTATATGAGGTTCTCATGGTATTTTTAATCTGGCCAGAAACAGGAAGTATTGTGAAACACCTCAGAGGAAGTCTTAGCACTTGACTATTTGCTGCACATATTTTCCTCTCCTCTCTTTTCCCCCCACATTCCCCCATGTTATCCTCCTTACCTTAACATATACACATTTCACATATGTACTAGTGTAGAGTATGCCCACCAAAAAGGTTCCTCTTTATGTTAATGATATCATGGATATACAATTTATTTCACCCTCACAACAAAAGTAGAGATCTTTTTGACCCTAAAAAAACTGGACATTGAAGCTTATTATATTAGAAAAAATGTGGTGGAACTCATATTGTACCTAAACTTTAAGAAATTAATATGGTTGTTAATAGTTTGCAATTCTTCCTTTGGGAACTATTTGATCACATCCTTTTACCATTTAGCTAATGAGGAATGGCCCTTCGTCTTGTGTAATTGTGTTCATCCTCTACATATCTTAGATCAGAGATATTTGATGGAATGAGTTTTTTTTCTCAGCAGCCACTTCTCTTCTTGTCCTAAGTTGTGTTAATTTTGTTCATGAGAATATTCATCTTCAATATTATATAATTGAAATTTTCTATACCCTTTGTGATCACCTCTAACCTTTCCTGGTCTTTTTTCTTAAGTTAAGAATTAACCCTCTAGTTATAGTTATAAAAATTAATTGGTCAAAATCTCCACTATTTTTTAATGGAATGACCTTTAATAATTAGGTCACAATGTTTTTCATTCATTATGGTATATTCAGCAAACATTTATTAAGATGTCCTGCGCAGTATCTTTTTAGTACTTTTGTGTTGGAGAATGTCTAGGTCCAAGTGTTTTTCCCTGACCCATCCATGTCAGCCCAATTCCTCCATTTTCCCTATTTCAATTTTCTTCAACATCATATTGAGCCCTCTAGAATCTCTGTCCTAAATTATTTTATATTTCATATTTACTTATTTATGAATGTTAATTTCTTTCCAATTGAAATGAGGTTCTTGAAAGTGCAGACAGTTTATTTTATTTTTATGGCAAAGTGTTTAATAAATACTTATTAAATTGAATTGAAAGAATAGAAGGATTTGAAAAGATAGAAATCAATTTCAGAATTGGGGAATGGTGAAATCATACCAGGAATGGAGGACAGAGTTTGACTCTGGGGTAATGTGCAGTATGAGACAGAATCGGAAATGTATATACATCCAGATAGAATGATTGACTGTCAGGACAGGAAGTTTGCATTTTATTTGATAGATAATGGCGATGCTTTGAAGACTTTTGAGTGCAGGAGTTACATGATCCAAGTGGTAAATTAGGAAAATTACTTGGTGTGAAGGAAGGATTGTTGTTGTTAGTCACATCTGACTCTTCATGACCCACTTTGGGGTTTTCAGGGGAGATACTAAAGTGGTTTGCCATTTCCTTCTTCAGCTCATTTTACAGATGATGAAACTGAGGCAGACAGGGTTAAGGGACTTGCTCAGGGTCACACAGCTAGTAAGAGTCTGAAGCTTTATTTGAGCTCAGGAAGATGAGTCTTCTTGACTCCAGGTCCAGGACTCTATTCACTGTGTCATCTCCCCCCTCTGAAGGAAGGATTAGAGAGAAGATAAACTGGAGGTAAGAAAATTACTTAGGAGCCTTTTGTAATAGTCTGAGAAAAAAGAGGTGAGGCCTGACAGAGGGTGATATTAGTTGGAATAGAAAGAAAAGGATGGATACAGAAATTCTAAGACTTAGGCAATGGATTGGATGTGGGAATAAAAGACAGAGAAAAGTCGTGTGACTGACGTTGAATCTTGGTAAGTAGGCAGATGGTGGGTAGGATAATAAACAGAAAGAAAGATAATTAGGCGGAGCAGAAGGCTAAAGGAGAAAGATGATGAATTTAGTTTTGGATATGTTAAGTTTGATGTGTTAGCAAGTTATCCAGGTGAAGTCTTTTAGCAGGAAGTTGGGATATAGGACTGAAGCTTGGGGGAGAAGTAGGGAGGTTCAGGAAACATCTATATATATAGAGAGGTTAAAAGTGAACTCATAGCTGAGAATGAGAAGACCAAGGGAGAGACTTTAGAGATGAGATGAAGGCCAATAACAGAACTTTTGGTCTTCCATGTTGAAGGGGTTGGAAGAAGTTACAGGCTATAATAATGAAGTAACATTCAATATGAGTTCAGTATATCTAGAATGTCCAGCAAGGGAATTAGCAACCCTAAAGGGTCATCTAGAACAAATGGTCCTGGGTCAGAGACCCAGTTGGGCTAGGTGATCTCAGTGGTTCTTTCCATATCTTAGAGTTAATAAAGATTGCTTGTCCTTTGTTTTTGAAGAAGGCTAATGACCTCATGGAGTAACGTCTTGACTTGTGCTTGAATTGGGTTTGTGAGACAGACTTGCAAAAAGTCATCAGCCTCACTCTCTCTTCTAGAGTCACTGAAGTCCAGTGACAAGACAAACGCCAACTCGAGTAGCCTTTGCCCAGGATGCAGTATATGACCTTGGTGTCTTTGATGTCTGACCAAGGTTTGAACACACAACAGCACCTACTTCAAGTCACCTTCACAGCCATTGGAACACATTGCTCTCATCCACCCATTCTGCCAGGGGAAATCTTAACATGCTTGGGGTAGACATCTCCCTAACTCACTGATGAGTTTGAGGCCTGTTGGTTACCCTTAAACTGGGTGTTCAAGGAGTACTAAAACCTCTTGTATGAGGGATCTCCAAGTCCTTTTCAGGACTGCACATACACCTTTTGTGTGAAAGTTGTAGCATGTTCAGTGGTCATACCCTGCTGAAACCCTCTCTGCAGATGGGCTAGTCAGTGATAATAAACTATCTCTAATCTACAATAATAAGACCTACTACCAGGGAGGTTCAACAAAAAAATTAAGGTCAACCATGTGAACTCTGAGGACAGTATTATAATGAAGGTTGAACTTACTTTGATTTTGATAGTAATGTTACATAATGTAAAAGGATAAGCATATGGTAGTGTTGCATTAAATTTAATATATACTTAAAACAATGTTACTATAAGTCATGGTTTCATATGTAATCTTTTTTTGGTTCTTGATATCTTGAAATATTCATGTTTATTGATGACTATTAAGTTTATAATTAAAAAAAAACTTTTACATTTTAAGAAAAGTATGGAGTAGAGTACATGATTTCATAGCCCTGGAAAAAACATCCAGGGCTTATCCTTAAATTAAAGAATCAAACATATATGATTAGGGGTTCTTTTATGTTCTAGCAAATAGTCAAGAGAATGGGGATCATTCCTGCTTTAATCAGGTGAGGGAGATAGTTACATAGTTCTCTTGAGATTTCTTTTTTTATGATAGTTTGTTAGAGACAGGGATAAGAAAATAACTTTTTCTTACCAGTGGAACTAATAAAACAAACATTATTACATGTGGCACAGTGGATAGATCACTGGGCTTTGAATCACGAAGACTTCATGAGCTCAAATCCAATCCAGCCTCAGACACTTACTAGCTTTGTGACCCTAGGTAAGTCACTGTTTGCTTCAGTTTCCTCATCTGTAAAATGAGCTGGAGCCACCACTCCAGTGTCTTTGCCAAGAAACTCCAAAATAAGGTCACAAAGAGTCAGACACACAACTGAAAAGACTGAACAACTCTCAGAAAGATATATCTGAAAAAGATATGTCATGAGAAGTAATACTTTCTCTTCACTTTCCCCTCATCCTCTCTACTCTGATCCCATACAGAAAAGAATTTCAGGGGCCTAAAATGAGTAGGAGAGGCTTGTTTTCCTTCTAGTGTGTGTCTCTTGCTCTCAGACTTCCAACTGCAGACCTATTTTCCTACTCCATGGAAGTACTTCTTCCTGTAGGCTTTGTCTGTATTGCAGAAAATTGTATTAATGTGACTACAAGACATTTTTTTTTGAGGAAACCCCGAACTTACTCAATAGGACAATGTTGGGTTTTTTTGTAACATATGCCAGTGAATTTTTTAGGCATTACCACAAGTATGACTCAGAGGCTAACAGAATCTCGGAGTTCAGAGGTCATCTGGTCCAAACCTGTCCCCCCATTCCACAGAATCTCTAGCAAGTGATTATCTAGGCACTTCTCAAACACCTACAATGATGGGACATCCATTGCCTCCTCAAGTAGCCTATTCTAGTTTTGGACAGCTTTAATTTGTTAGAAATTTTTTTCTTTTTTAATGGGTAGCTGTGTGGAGCTACAGGTAATAGGTAATAGGTAACTCTTCCTCTTACCGTTCTCCAAGGGAGACTTTAATTCCTTCCAAGAGGAGAAACAGGAGGTTGGGGTTAGAGTTCAACCATTCTTCTCTCTTCAGAGAGAATGGATAATAGAGTAATATTATATCTATTTGCTTCTTTAAATATTACTAGTTTAGGGGAATTAACTTTAGGGTTCAAGCTAATTTTATTTCTTTTTTTGCTTCTTTCAGGAGGCAATTGGGGTTAAGTGACTTGCCCAGGGTCACACAGCTGATAAGTATCTGAGGCCAGATTTGAGCTCTGGAAGGTGAATTTTCCTGATTCCAAGCGCAGTGCGCTGTCCATTGTATCACTTTATGGTTGTCCTAAATGGAGTCAAACTGTTTACCTTGATTAAAAAAGATTTTAACTTAAAAAGAAACTTTATTGATACCTTCTTTGTTTTTGCATCAATTTATTTTTCAATATATTCTTCCCTTTGCCCCACCAATAAAACCATCTCATTCAGCAAAGAAGAAAAAAGAGAAGAAAAAAATCTAGCTAAACTAATGAACACAAAGATTGATCAGGTCCAATAATAGATTGTATTTCATAATCTGTTACAGCCTGCATCTATCATACTATTTCTGACAAAATAAGCAAGACATTTTAAAGTTGTATGCTCAGTCTTTCAAATGTGTAATTTAAAAAAATAGATTGTCATAATATTTCTCTACAATCCAGCATTTGGTGAGTTTTGTGCTAAGGTTCATGGAAAATTGTGTTCTGAAAATATGGTATCAGGGATAGCATCTAGCCTCTTCTTTCCTCCTCTCTTGGCCTCATTCTGGATTCTAGAGACCAGAGCAGACCTATGAGTCAGAATAAATCTGTTTCTAGAGCTTAGGAAGTTTGATCTGTCATCAGAGAATTCCTAGTCCAGAGAAACTCCCGGAGTCTTGGGTCACTTAAGGGCTTATCTGTAACTTCAAATCCCCTCCAAAGTGATGTCAAATATTTTGTTTATTTCAGTATCTGGGGACCCCTGGTTTGTACTTAAAATCTGGAGTAAGGTGGTATTTATCCTGGTTCTGCCTCTTACCACCTAATGTTCTATGAGTCTATCTTCAGTTTTCAACAGTAGCTATGCCAGGTTCATTTGACCTTTAAATGAATATCTCAAGTTGCTTCATGCTTTTCAAACAATTTATCATCTATTTATTTGGAGCTAAAAACATTGCTTTGGGTACTATACTATTAAGAGATAACTGTTGGAGATTTCTTAAAAATTACACACATGGGGAATACAAAACCAATGAGTTTAACCTGGTGTATGAGAGAAGTGGACAGCTAGGTAGGTGACACAGTGGATAAAGTGCTGGATTTTGAATCATCTTTGTGAGTTCAAATCTGGCCTTAGACACTCACTAGCTATGTGACCCTGAGCAAACCACCCAACCCTGTTTGCCTCAGCTTTCTCATATGTGAAAAGGTCTGGAGAAGGGAATAGCAAATCATTCCCATATCTTTGCCAAGAAAACCCTAAATTGGGTCACAAAGCGTTGAGCATGATTGAAATGGCTGGACAACAAATAAGAGAAGTATTGTACAATGTGGAGACTGCATGATGTATCATCTTTGTAGTCTAAGATGAGAAGAGAATAAAAGCACAGAAAAGAGGGCACAGATAGTTAATAGCATCCATGAAGAAGTGAATATTACTCATGGTCTAGACCTTTGTTACATGGACTAGATGGTATTAAAAAGAGCACCATGGCTGCACTGGCTGAGGGTGTCTGGGGGGGCGGTGACTGTGGAAGTAGGAACTGTCTTTCAGTTTTGCTGATTAAGAAACTCAGATTTATTAGTTTTACTAGGAGCCATCAGCCTCAGGAAGCAATTCTTTGTCTTAACCAAACTCACAGGAGATTGATTGGTCATTCCAAGAGCCCAACTTAACAACAGAAGTTACCTAAAAATGGAGACTTTCAGAAGCATTGAGGTCTATAAACTTTACCTAGTTAGACCTTAGACATTTATATATAATGCTTTATATACCTTATACCTCAAAGTGTTTTAGATATAGAGTTAGAGGGAACCTCCTTGTCTAACTCCTCATTTTACAAATGAGATCATTGAACCCAGAGAGGTCAAATAAGCAACTTGGTCCACATCACACAGGTTGTTAATCGGCAAAACTGGGATTTGAACTTGTGTAATTTGAATCCAAATCCAGACCTCTTTCAACTACTCTGTCAATAATCTTGTAAGTTATATACTGTAGGCTTTATTATTCTTATTTTATGGATAAGGAAACTGGAGCTCAGAAAAAGACTTATTGATTGATCTTTTCTGTTCATCATTTTAGAGTAAATGGCTTCTGACTCCAAATCTAGCATCCCAGAGCCTCTATCATGCAAATCCAAGTCCAGGATATTGCTTTATCTTGGAGGTTTTATTTGTGTTGCTTTCTCTTTTGTGACTTCAGAGAAACACTCTGATACTTTGATAGGAATAGTAGTTAAAGAACCTTGCTTTTACTGCTACTATATAGAATTCTCTCTGCTCCCCCACTTAATAGTATTTTGTTTTTTCCAATTACATGTAAAGATAGTTTTCAACATTCACTTTTATAAGATTTTGAGTTCTAAATTTTTTCTCCCTCTCTCCCTTTCCCCCTCCCTAAGACAGCAAACACTCTAATATAGGCTATACATGTACAATCATATTAAAACTATTTCCACATTGGTCATGTTATGAAAGAAGAATCAGAAAAGAAGGGAAAAACCATATGAAAGAAAAAACAAAAAGGAGAAAAAGGTGCGCGTCAGTCCTCACTCGGACTCTGGGTATGGATAACATTTTCCATCATGAGTCTTTTAGAATTGTCTTAGATCATTACCTTGCTGAGAAGAGTTAAGTCTATCAAAGTGAGTCATTGTACAATGTTGCTGTTACTGTGTACAATGTTCTCCTGGTCCTGCTCATTTCACTCAGCATATAAGTGTTCATATAAGTCTTTCCAAGGTTTTCTGAAATCTGCCTGCTCATCATTTCCTCAGTACTTGGGAGGCTCTGAAGGAAAATGTGGGAGAGAAGAGATTTTAGATTGACTGCTGAACTGAAGGTCTACAGAGTCATTGTACTGATCTCATTGTTGTATGCTTGGGAAACCTGAATAGTATCCCAGTACCATACAGGAAACTGAATCGCTTCCATCTGAATTGTCTTAGGAAAATTCTGAAGATCATCTGGCAGGATAAGGTGCCAGACACCGAGGTCCTTACTCAAACTAAACTGCCAAGCATTCAAACTCTGCTTCAGAGAGCGCAACTCCTATGGTCTGGCCATGTTGTTCAAATGTAAAACATATACTTGCCAAAAAGAATACCTTATGGAGAACTCACACAGAGCAAGCATTCATATGTGGTCAGTAAAAGCAATATAGGAACACTCTCAAGTCTCTCTTAAAAACTTTGGAATTGTATGGCATGGGAAGCACTGGCACAGGACCACTCAGCATGGTGCGTCCTCATCCAAGAAGGTGCTGTGCTCTCTGAGCAAAGCAGAATTGAGACAGCTCAAAGGAAATGTAGGATGAGCAAATTTGGAGTTTCCACCCCAAATGTTCACATGGACTATTTGTGCCTGACATGTAGCAGAGCATTCCAAGCTCATATTGGTCTGATCAACTGCAGCTGAACACATTGAAACTTGACTCGGTGATATAATTTTGGTCCTCTGAGAACAAAGGACAACCACCAACACCATCACCATTCCTTCATAATCATAAACTACAATTTGTTTTGTCATTCCCTAGTTGATGGGCATCCCCTCAATTTCTGTTGGAGATTTCTTAAGGTGCACACAGGGAATACAGAACCAAAAGGTCTAACTCACGTGTATAAGAGAAACATCACACAAAGGATAGATACCCTACTCTCCTCAGCAGCCCATTTGCAAACGATCTTTTAGACTGAGTCATTTCTGCTGATGACTAATTTCACCCTTTTGAGGTTGATTCTCATTACCTTCTAGAGAGTGACATTTCTGTCCACCCCCTCTCCCAAATTCTGGGGACATTCTTGGTTGGTGCTTACAGTCCCCTTAGGCATCAAATGACCTTGGTGTCCTCTAGACACTGGTTTCTTCCAGCCTTTCCAGAACTACCTATTTGTATGTTGGAAGCTCTGAAGCAAATGGGAAATCAGCACCCAAAATGAGAAAGCTTTTTGTGATCATGTCCCCTCACACATAGCATATTTCTATTGGCAAAATGACTGGTTGTGAGTTCATTAATTCTATGGTTCTTTTTTTGGGGTGTGGTTTGCATGAAGTATAGTGCTTGTCCCTATCTTTGCAGCTGGGTTTCTATCCACCTGCACATGCAAAAAAGCCCAATGAGTCCTATCTGGGGGGGTTTCACAGACAAACTGGAAGAGTTTCTTGATAGTAATAAGAGCTAACATTGATATAGCACTTTAGAGTTCACGAGCGCTTTATACATTCTTTTCACAATCCTAAGAGGTAGCTGCCATTATTATTCATATCTTATAGATGAGGAAACTGAGGATGACGGTGGTGAAGTGTCTTTCCTCATCTCACACAGAAAGTTCTGATGTGGACTTTGCTCCAAATCAAGTTATCTATCTACTAATCCAAGCTGCATGTCTTAATCAGCTTTGCATTTAGCATTCACTCAACAAACACTTACTGAGCATTTCTAACACCTAACCATAGTAATAACTAACATTTACATATTGCTTAATATATGCCAGGCATAATTATCTTATTTGATCATTGCAACAACTCTGGGAGGTAAGTGCTGTTATTAGTCTCATTTTATAGATGAGGAAACTGAGGCAAGCTGAGGTTACTTGCTCAGGGTCACATATTTCCTACCTATAAAACATATTACTAGGTGTTGGCTACACAAAGAGGAAAACTTAATAGCAATACAGGGACACTATATCCTGTCCTCAAGGACCTTATAATCTATCATAGGAAACATAGCATCAACATAATACAAAGTGAAGGGTGATTAGGATAAATGGAAAATCCAGAAAAAGGGAAAATTTGTAGAAAAGACATTTTTAGCTGAGGAAAATCAAGTGCGGCTCCATGGAAATAGTCTATTCCAGTTGGGTTAAAGCTATAATGTGCAGGGCACTGTAAAGTTATATAAAATAAGACTGAAAATGTAGGTTGAAACCAAGTTATGGAAGGCCTTAAGGACCAAGCTGAGGAGTTTATTTTTTATCCAAGAGGCCACTGATATTTTTTGAGCAGGAGGCCAACAGTTAGATCTATTAGGAAGTTCTTTTGACAGTTTCATGGGAGATAGATTAGAGGTAGGAGAGATGGGAGACAGAGAGAATATTACAACAGTCTAGGAGGATGATGAGGGCAATAGCCATGTGGATGGAGAGAAAGAGAGGGATGGATGAAATGTGATAGAACTTTATACTTTCCTTCTCCTTTCTTAAATTTTCCTTCTAGTTTGGGCAGCTTTTTCCATTAAGTTTACTTTTTAGGTCATACATGGCAAGACTGGACAATAGATAAGGAGTGAGGAAATCAGAGGAATGGATGGAAAAGAACCATAAAATAGGTGATAACAGGAAGACCTTTTTGACTTCTCTCTAATATGTCTTCCTTTATTTCCTTTGTTTACTCCTGAGAGAAATGATTATTAACAACCAATGATTTGGGGAGATTCAGAGTTCCCCTTTTTCTATTATCGGTATTTCAAAAACTCAGTCTCTGAAGGTGAACTACCTTTCTCCTCTATCAAATCTCACTCAACCTTACAAGGAATCTCTAATTTAAGGTGAATTCTCACCTTTGGTGATCTACTCAATGAAGCTTGGGTGGAGGTGAATCCTTTGTCTAGATTGCCCAAGGCTAGGTGTGGTCTGGGCATAGGGATAGTCTCTTTGTCCAAAATTGGCATGATGTTACCCTCAGCCCCTCATTGGAGTGAACTCACTTCTCCATGTACAGTTCATCCCTCATTAATTACTAACCAATCAGAATAGATTGCTGTCTGCTGGAATACCTCTCATCCAAGGGTATATAAACATCAAGAAGTGACCATGCTTCCTTTTTGATTGTTGAGAGGATAATGAACCCTTCTTGTCAATGATTTCCTGGTTGTGATTGTTAAAATTGATTGTAATTTACCCCAAAACTATCTCTGAAAATTATTTTTACCTACCACACTCCCCCTTTCTCATTTGTTACTTCCTCTCTCTCCCTACATCTGCTATTTGCTTTCCAACCCCATCCTTGGCTCTTAGAGCAAGAGAAGAGCAATAATTTTCTCTTTTCTGACTTGCAAAAAGTTGTGATGCAATTAGAATTGTGAAAGTGAGAGATAGAATACTCTAGTGGATAAAAAGCTGAACTTTTAATCAGCTTGGTATTTAAGTCCCCATCTCTGACACAGATTGGCTGTAAGACCCTAAGCCCCTTTGTGCCTTGCAGACACTTTGTGCCCTTGCAGATACCTCCTGGATCACTGCCTTGTTGTGGTGTAGCTCAATGAAGCTATGAGCTATTTATGCAGGGTTACCCAAGGCTGACAAGTCAAATGGATAACTCTAAGTAAAGGGATCCACTGGAGAAGGAAATTTCAAACCACTTTAGTGTCTTTGCCAAGAAACCCCCCTGGACAGTATTGGCATATTATGTCATGGGGTAATGAAGAGTTGGAAATGACTGAACAAAAAACAAGTATTTATGGCTAACATGACAAAACAGGAAGATGATAAATGTTGGAGAAGATGTGGGAGGGTTGGAATACTAATTCATTGTTGGTGGAGTTGTGAACTGATCCAACCATTCTGGGGAGCAATTTGGAACTATGCTCAAAGGGCTAGAAAAATGTGCATACTCTTTGACCCAGTAATATCACTTCCATGGCTATATGCTAAAGAGATATAAAAATAGGAAAAGGTCCCACATGAACAAAAATATTTATAGCAGCCTTTTTGTGGTGGCCAAGAACTGGAAATTGAGGGCATGCTCATCCATTGGGGAATGGCTGAACAAATTGTGGTATATGAATGTAATGGAATACTATTGTGCTATAAGAAATGATGAACAATGAACATCAGAAACACCTGGACTTTTATGAACTGATGATTAACGAAATGAGCAGAACCAGGAGAACATTATACACAGTGACAACCATAATGTACGAGGACTACTTCTGATAGACTTAGCCCTTCACAGCAATGCAAAGACCTAACACATTCCCAAAGTACTCTTGAGGAAAAATGCCATCCACATCCAAAGAAAGATCTATGGAATTGGAAGCAGAATGAAGCAGACTGTTTTCTCTTGTGTTATGTTTTGTTTTGCTTTGTTTTCTTTTCTCATGGTTTCTCTTATTCATTTTAATTCTTCTATGTAACATGACTAATGTGAACATGTGTTTAATAAGAATGTATATGCAGAGCCCATATAAGATTGCATGCCATTCTTGGAAGGGAGGAGGATGGAGGGGGAGAAAATTTAAGATTTATGGAAGTGATTTTTGAAAACAAATAAATCAATTAAATTAAAAAACCACCACCACAACAAAATTAAAACAGGGATTTAAAGTTCTTTACAACCTGGCCTTACTATCTTTCTAGTCTACTTATTATACTTTAGTTTCCTTCTTGTACTCTCTGATCTAGCTACATTAGATTTCTTACAATTCCTTGATTGTGACTTTGCCACTGACTCTCTGCCATTCCTGCAATGTTCTACCTCTCTATCTCCACCCCTTGTTTTTCCTATCTTGATGCAAGATTTAACTCAAGGACCACCTTCTTCAAGGGACTTTTCCTAGTCCCCTAATCTGGTAGTGCCTTCCCCTTTCATACTTACTCTGTGTGTAACTATAAAGCCAATCACTGTAGCACACTTAAGGACTGCTGCTATGAATTATTTCAAGGGTCTAACATCATGGTATAACGCACTCTATTAAGCAACAAACTTAACATTGTTCAGTAAAGTAAAGCACAACGTTCATAGCAACATCCTTAAGTAAAACATAACCATCCAATATCTATCATCTATCTATCTATTTATCTATCTATCTATCTATCTATGTATCTATCTTATAACAATAGCAACATCCTTAGTCAATACACAATATCCAAGTAAAGTCCTCTCTCATCTTGACTCAAGGCTGACTTCCAAACCCCATAGCTTCTCTTTAGGGCTCAGCATTTCCTGCTCTTGCCTGGGTTCACACACAGGCAGATGTCTGCTCCTGCTTCTTGTTTCAGCTCATGGGAACTGTTCCACTCCAAACTCTTCTTGCGTTTGCCTGATGGCAGGTTCCAGGGTCTCCTGCCCATAGCTTCTGTTTCTAGGAAAACAAGGCTTAACAGGCTATAACAATATTTATACACATTACTAATGACATCATCTCAATCTACTCATAAGGGCTTCTGTCTGAGAAATTAACACAGTTTAATAGACAGGGCTTTGACATCACAAACATTCATCTATACTGTTTCTAATCAAAGAATCTTGGTTGACTCAATCAAAGGCAAGACTCAATCAAAGGCACTTGGTTGGCCAAAACTCAAACAGCAAAAGATCCTACTTTGCTTGTCATTACAGTATCTTGTATGTACCTATTAATTTATATGCTCTTTTCCAATATAACGTAATTTTCTTGAAATCAGAGACTTTTGTCTTAGTTTATTTGGTTGTTTTTGGTCTTTCTTTGTATCCCTAGAACTTAGCATAATGCTTGTCACATAGTAGTCTCTTAGTAAATGCTTGTTGACTGAGACTACAAGTTGTAGAGCAGGTACTGACCTGTATCACTCAATATTCACTCAAATGAATCTGTAATATCATTGATTTAGTAATTCCCTGCAATAATATGGATGTTAAATCATCCATACCTATCTGTCCTGTAAGACTCATGCTCATGTCATCCAAAAGTTAATCACAAGTGTTCCACTCAATGTGCAGGAGGCTTTCTTTATTGTTTCTCTAACATTTTAAGGATATTATTAGAATACTCTGGATATCTATCTGTTCTCAATCATTCATGCCAAGTGATCAACTCATCTTCTCTACAATTCCTTGATGACTCTTTTCCTCCTATTCCTTGGAGTTTCTCTCTCTCTCTTTTTTATATTGCTATCTGGTCATACCCATAATCCATTTCTACTCTGTTCCCTGTGTGGTACTCATTTTTAGTTTTTCAGAAGCCATTTTGTTCTATGTAGCCACATAGCTACACTAGTAGAATGATAGTATTTAAAAGATGGGCCTTTGCTTTCATGAGAAGGTTGAAGTCAATAAAAGAGTATTTCAGTTTCCTGAAAGCAGCCTATCAGATTTTCCTCTTCTTGTCCAACTCTAGGAAAATTTGTTGTCTGTCTCTACCATCTGTGCAAGATATTGGCAGCAAGGTGATTCGGTAGATAGAATGCTGGACCTGGAGTCAGGAAGACCCAAGTTAAAAGCCCATTTTAGTCACTTGAGCTATGTGACTATAGGCAAGTCACTTGACCTGTTGAAGCTCACATCTATGAAGTGGGAATCATAATAGTGTATACCTCTCAAGGTTGTTGAGATGATAAAATGAGACATTTGTAAAGTACTTTGCAAATTTTAAAATGCTTTATAAATGCTACCTATTATGTACATATTGTTGGAAAACTATAGATTATCCTTTCAAATACTTGTGGAAATATGGGCAATAGACATTCTTCATCCACTTGGTCTTTCCTACAAATCATTTAAGAAATTGATGTTGGGATGTAGATGTAGGTCAAACTTCTTCGAGTAATTACAGATCCTTTCTAGTAGGTTTTGCAATTTCTCAGCTTAATGAAGTAAGAAAAATGTTGTCCACAGTCAGGAGCATCTGGAGAACCTTATCTTTCATAGGGAATACCTTTTTTGACTTGGACTTCCGGCTAGATCTCCTTCTACATCGTAAAATGAATGTCCCTCAAGATTGTAATCGGAAGGTGAGTCAGGCAATGGACATTTACCATCTTCTAGGTAGTGCAGTAGATAGAGTGCTAGGCCTGGAGTCAAGAAGACTCCATCTTCCTGAGTTTAAATCTAGCCTGTGACCCTAAATCACCATATCTTTCAGGTAATTGTAAAATAGCATAGGCATGGTCCATTGTTGAATACCACTTAGGAAAGCCTGCTTCTTTCCCTCTAATACTCTTGTAATTCATATTCTAAGGTGTTTATTACTACTTTTACATACCCTAATGAGTTGAGTCCTTAGAGTTTATATATTTCCCCCAGGGCTCTAGTGGAATTTTAGTCATGTCCAATTCTTCATGATCCCATTTGGGATTTTCTTAGAAAAGATAATGGAGTGGTATGCCATTTCCTTCTCTAGCTTATTTAACAGATGAGGAATCTGAGGCAAATAGGGTTAAGTGATTTGCTCAGGGTGACACAACTGTCAGAGGTAGGATTTGAACTTGGGTCTTCCTGACTCGAGGCCCTGGGCTTTATTCTCTGCATCACCTAACCCTTTAGCTAGAATGCTCTGTCCCCATTTGCTGCTCTCTAGAATTTAAACCTCTGCCAGATGTTTAAATAACTTGGGTGTTGAATGTGCCTTCTATTTTATAGATGCTCATAGAACAGGACTAAATTTCCTCAGTCAGTCTGAACTATAATTCATGATGGACATGTCACACTTAATCTTCAGCATCTGATTCATTGATTGATACTTGTTCTCACCCATTAGAATATCAAGGTGTCTTCTCACTTGTAAGTGGGTGGAGTCACTTGATTGATTTACCCTCATTTAGGATAACCTTGATTTGTACATAAATTACTCTCTTAAATGAGAGAATAGAGATTAAATCAATAGTTACTGATGTTCTCTTGATTATTTGTTCAGGAATTAATGAAGTGTGGCATTTTTTCTCATATCTTCTCCTCTTTCACATACCTTGTATGTCATTCCCTCAATATCCTCACAATGGTGTCACTTTCACTGTGTATCTTTTCCATTGTACACTCTTTCCTGTCCATCTGATTTTCCTTTTTTGTTCTCTTTAATGTCTTTTCTACCTTCTTTTTAATCACACCCAGGACTGTGATATTGCTAAATTTGCTAAAATGGTTTGTGCACATTGTTTCCATTTATTTTCTGTTTGTAGTCCTTCCATTTTAACACTAAATACTTTTGGGATGATTTTACCTAATTTAATAAATTGATAAACTTTCTTTAAAGTGGTTTAACCTTCTATTGCTGCTCTCCACTTTGTGATATAATGAATACTGTTCATAATAATATTCCCAGCTCGTAATCACATCTATGTGTTGTAGTGGATAGAACCTTGCACTTGGAGTTTCTTAAATCTACAATCAACAAATTAAGCAAACCAAGTCTTGATCTGTAGATTCCATGAACTGGCACCTGCACATCCTCACCTTTTCTACCTTTGCATTGAGGCTATCAGGTATCAGAATGTATGTTGTTTTGATTTTGAAAGTCTTATAAAATTATTGCAGATTTTTTCTATCATTTAAGCAATTGATATTGGTATGTCGACACCAAAATGAATTATTTTCATGGTGGCCTTTTTGCAAATTCTTATCATTAGTACTACAATACGTGATGGCCCAATACCTCGAGAAAAAATGTTTCTTGTTTTCTCTTGAGACATATATTATAATGCCTTCAAACAGTTTATTTCTTGGCTCATCCTATGTGTTTGCATTAACAGAGGGAATTTTAGTGGGAATTTCATATAGCGATGAAATCACACTTCTAGACCAAAAATCCATGTCTGCCTTTCCCCACAAATAAAGAAAAAAAGTGATGGAAACATCAGTTCTTGCTGTGTTTCTGAACAGTGATGACCTTGAAGAGGCTGGAATAACATTACAAATGATGATTGCAATGTCCAATATTTGTATAGTGCTTACTAAGTGCCAGGCACTGTGCTAAGCAATTTACTAATGTGTCATTTTAGCCTCTCATTAAACCTGGGAGGTAGGTGCTACTATTATGAATGTTTTACAGATGAGAAAAATGAGGGGAATGGAGTTTAAATGATTAGAAGGGTCCTAAACAAATGAGATAATTTTATAAAGTACTTAGTACAGTGCCCCGCACTTAGTAGGCCCTTAATAAATGCTGATTCCTTTTCTGCGAAAAAAATACCTCATTTTTCAACCTTCACAGGTTTTATGTATAAATCCTTTTAAGTCTCCTCAAATGGCCAGTTCACCTATTAGTATGTGCTTAGGATCAAATTAGAAGATGCTTTTTATGTTTATAAGTAATATATACACACACATACACAGAAGAGCTTCACATGCTCCTATTTCTATGATGATATTAAAGAATCAATTATTTTCATTTTTTTGGTGGTTATGTGGGTAGCTAGCATAAAGGCTATTATAGTTCTAAATATTTACAAGTTATGGCCCTAAAGGTCACATAATATCTACTCTCTAAAGCCTTTTTCTAGCTCTAAAATTTGATAATTCTACAAACCTTGCCCTTTTTTAGTTTCATACTCCACGTAAAATAAACGAAGACATAAGTTCACTGGTCTTATGATTCTGATTCATGTGACTGTCTCTAGAACAATATGAGTATTGGGTTGCCTAAGGTCCTCTATGATATTAACTGTCATAGATATTTCCCCTAAAGCTGACCTCTCTAAAGAAGAAAACAACATGAGCAGGTAGAAAGACTGTTGATTTTTAGTCAGAACACTTGTTATCACAACTTACTTATTTGTATTTGTCAATACATTATTTTTTAAATATAATAAGATTTTAGGAATTAAATGATTTTTTTAATCATTTAAAATGTCATTTTAAATTGTGACATTAAATGAATGACATTTAAAAAATGTCATTAAAAATTTTAATCATTTAAATTAGCAAAAATTATATTTTTCTCTGCCTCCTGTTCCCATCTCTCAGCTCTCTTAGCAATCACCCAAAATGATTTCTAGAATTAGTTATATCCAAAAATGTATATCTCAATTTGTGTTCTCTCTGTGAGCGGCCAGATAGCATATTTCATCACCAGCCCTCCATTATCCTAGTTGGTTAATGCTATAGCTCTGCTAATTATTACCTGTGTGAACTTGGGCACATCACTTAATCTTTCTAGGCCTGTTTCCTCATCTGCAAATTGAGTGGTTTGGAAGAGATGACCTTTGAGGTTACTTCTAATCTTTAATTCACTCATCCTATGACTGTCACAAATTAATGGTTTTTTCTATTTATCTCAAAGCCCTTTATAACTGTACTTCTTTCTCCCCCTACTCCCCATTCAAGTTTTCTTACATTTTACTCCCTTTTTCTTATTCTGTTATCCAGTGACACCAACCTCCTGCTACATTTCTCGACTAAGGATTTTTTCCGTACTAGAATGCTCTCCCTTCTCTCTCCCTCTGGTCTCTCAGTTATAATCCTACTTTCTACAAGAAGCCTTTCCCGCTTAATACTAGGGCCATTCCCCTGCTGATCATTTCCATTTTGTCTTATTGTAATTGTTCATTCTCAGGAAGGACCAATGACCTCAGGAGGGTGACTTCCAAGTGAATTGGATTTAAGTGAGGCAGGGCTGTGCAAGGACTCTCTCCTCCAGAGTCATCAGAGCCCAGTGACAAGGCATAGGTCAGGACAACTGGTGATGGCCCCAGATACAGGAGGGAGGACTGTGGCCTTTTTTAAGCTAAGTTCTTTTTCAGGTCTCAGTTTGTCTGAGGCAACACATGTTCAGTGATTTACAGATAGGTTAAGAATTGAGCTAAAACATGACCTAGTTTGCCTTCATAAAAGAATCAGTCTGGGAGGGGAAGGTTTGTACATGGTTCTTTGCATTTTAATCTCCTCCATTGGCCTGTGAGTTCCTGGAGATTAGAGTTTGTTGTTTGTCTTTCTCTGTGTCCTCAGCACTGAACATGATTTTTTAATCGTTTTTCAGTTTTGTCTGACTCTTCATGACCCCCTTTGGGAATTTCTTGGCAGAGACACTGGAGTGGTTTGCCATTTCCTTCTCCAGCTCACTTTACACATGAGGAAACTGAGGCAAACAGAGTTAAGTGACTTGCCCAGGGTCACACAGCTAGTAAGTGGGGCCAGATTTGAACTCAAAAAGAAGAGCCATCCTGTCTGGCACTCTATCTATTGTGCTGCCTAGCTGAGTACAATACCAGACTTATAGTAGGCTCATAATTAATAATTACATGTTGACTGACTTTAGGGTTCCATGATTTCCCTTTGAAATTAGTCCTTTATCTCAGACTAGCTCCTGTGAGAAGGAAGACTGCCAAATATATTGGATAGAGGCTGAAATGCTGGAAAGTTAGAAATTATCTTGAGAGACTGCAGGTGTGCCTTAGACCTGGAGAATTAGTTTAGCAAACAAGTCTTCTTGGCCCACATTACTTTCTCTTGTGAAGGAAGTTGGTCTTTGGGGTTCTACAGGGAATTTTGAGGGGGAATTCCAAGTTTTGAGACTGAGGCTGAGTGGTCAGTTCTTTATCTGTTTCTTAGCTACCGTGAAGAAAGAAGCTGCCAAGTCTTTCTGACAGTGGCAATATGCTGTGGCCCCATGTGATCAGATGTGGGGCTGAATAATGAGGAAGGACCCTTAAAAACCAAAGGAACTTGTGACCTTTGAGGCAGGGTGGAGTAAGGGCTGAACTCTTCAGACTTTAAAGCTAAAGAAAGAGAATAAGGTCAAGGCCCAGTTAAACAAAAGATTAACTGAACAGCAAAGTTATCTGTAGGAAGCTTCAGACTTCTTAGCTATCAGATAGTTTGGAAAAGGGCACCAAGCAAGGGAAGGCTGAAATCAGTTCAGGTAGCTTTCCTATTTCTTCCAAGTGCAAAAATAATTGGACGACTGGACTTGAACGTTTAACTCAAATGGAAAAGAAGATTTTGGCCCTTCCTTTCTCTAGGCAAGTCCCACTATTGCTGATGAAAACCTCTCTTTGGCAAGGCCTTCAGAGTGATATCAAGTGCAACAGTAGCCTAGTGTAGACATAGGCTTCAAGTACCCCATCTAATTTAGTAACATGTAAACCTGTCCCATCATAATGTGTGTGAGTGAGTGAACAGGAGAGAGAGAGACAGAGAGGAAAGACACACATACACACACACACACATATACACAGAGTGGGACACAGAGAGAGGAGACAGAGAGCAGGGACAGAGAGACTGAGAAGATGGAGAGAGAGAGAGAGAGAGAGAGAGAGAGAGAGAGAGAGAGAGAGAGAGAGAGAGAGAGAGAAGGAGGGAGGAAAGGAGGGAAGGAGGGAAGGAGGGAGGGAAGGCGAGAGACAGCGAGGAGAGATTTTACAATTGTTGTAAATGCCCTTTTCCCTCATTAACTGTTTTCTAAAAACTTTCCTGAAAGACAGAAACAAAGTTTTTGGAGATAGTATAGGAGATTCCATGATTGCTACCTATTTATTCTAGTTCCTTCTTGGGTGAGTTTAAATATTCTATAATTTTTCCGAGGGAAGCTAAATTAATTGTTTCATTCATGCTATTCATGACATCAGATCCTACATCTGGTGTTAAAGGACCATTTAGTCTAACCCCTTAATTTGGTAGATGAGGAAACTGAGGTCAAGAGAGTTTAGTGACTTGCCCAAGGTCACACAAATAGTAAGGGTCAGAGTCTGAATTTGAAGTTAGAGCCTCACATTGTATTCTTGTAACTTCTCCCTGTACTGCAGTGTCTCCCTAACTTGTAGCTAAAAATAACTTAGTTAAACATTTGGATGAAAAAGAAGAATGACCAGTTCTTTGGTTTCTTACTTATTTTCACATGTAATTCCCTTTCTGATTTACCCTTCCCCTCCCTTCCACCCCTGAACTGACTCTCACAGGTTGGTTCTTCTGCTACTGTTTAGTCATGTCTGATTCTTTGTGACCTTGCTTGGAGTTTTCTTGGCAAAGGTATTGGAGCAGTTCACCATTTCCTTCTCCAGCTCATTTTATAGATGAGGAAGCTAAGACAAACAGGATAAATGACTTGCCCAGGGTCACACAGTTAAATAAGTGTCTGAGGTGACATTAGAACTCAGGTCTTCCTGACTCCAGGCCCAGTACTCTATCCACTGCTCCACTTTGCTGCCCCCTTGATTCTCCCAGACTAGAGGATAACTAATATCTCATATCCAAGGTGCTCTGTGGCTCCTGAAAGTATGGTTCGTAAGTCCTTATCATTATATTTAAAATTAATTTGGAGGATACAATTAGCTCAAAGTGAAGGCATTTACTGAGATGGCATTGTAAGAAGAGCAGCCTCTCTAAGCTTGAAGCCCACTGTCCCACAAATACCCCCACTGTCAGTGGCAAGAATGAGGCAGGGTCCTTGATATCCTTTCTCTCTTTGGAGTGCCTCCATGTTGTAACCTCAGTCAGATCTGTTTGGGACAGGTTGATCAGGTGAGCATGTCTGTCTGTCTGTCTGTGTTCATCCTTTGTTTTCAAAGACCATGACATCAGAGAAATGATGACATGATTTGTACTTGATTTTGTTTTGAGTGATGAAGGGCTGTGCTAGGCCAGCAGCCAAAGGGCAAGGAAAAAGGAGAAGATGAATAAAGAGGGAGATAGTGAGGGAAGATGTCCGAGTAATAAGAGATGAGAAAGAAGAGGAGACAGAGGAGGACAGAAGATTGAACTCTCAACAAATGGCCAGAATTTTTTCAAAAGGCAATTTCTCAGATGAGAAGGTGGGGGATAGAAGTGCCTTTGGAGATTTGAGAAGGGATGAAAAGATCTAGAATAGCCCCTGTCATGAAAGGGAGAGAGAATCATTTAGGAACGTGGGAAACGTTTGCCTTGCTGCAGTAAGGGCTCACTTGGGCTTATACAACATACATTCATAGTGGTTTCACGATTTTTCTCTTGCTGAACACAGACATTAAAGCTTGTTAAAATTATTATTATAAAATTGAAGCTTATTAATTAAATTAAAACTTATAAAAGTTAATTGTAGGACTTATCCAAGATTGAAGGTTGGGAAGATATGACAAAGGGCAAGACACTATTGTATAAAGGATAGTGCAGAGTTGAAGAAGATCAACTGGTTTGCCAAGGTGTCAAGAACAGAAAGGGAGGAGAGTCTAATCAGAATGGAGAGGATGTTCTGGGAAAGAATTCAAGGGTGGAGATCATAATTGAGAGTCATGACAAGGATGAAAAACATGGTTAGGTATTGTAAGAAAAAAAAGAATGATAAAAGATTATGATCAGATAAGGGAATTTCAGAATTCTTGAACTTTGTGGAAGTAGAGTACTGATAGATGGTGACAAAAAAGGAAATGACCATCTTTGCGTAAAGCTGAAGTGGGCTGGATATATCTATATCTCTATATATCTATATCTACCTATATATACATATATATATGTGTGGCACTCACTCAGGCTTGATTCCCTCCTGATGACACAGCCTTCCTGCTCATCCTTTCCAGCTCTGGTTGCTGGATACACATATGCATACATATACACACTATATCTATCTCTATCATCTATCTGTCTATCTATCATCTGTGTGTGTATACACACACACACACACACATATATATATATATATGTACACACACTATATATATATATATATATATCTGTTTCTGTGTTTATCATCTATCTGTATATATGGATATGTGTGTACATATATCTATATATACATATGCACACTCTATCATTATCTATCTATCTATCTACCTATCTGCCTACCTTTTTGTGTCTGATGGTAGGCTTCTCTAAGGCTGGATTGAGGGAAAAGTATAAAAAAAGAAAAAAATTTATGCGATAACTTTATGATATTATATATATTTAATAGCAATATATTTAATATTTAATAATATTAATAGCAAGTTGTACATAATAGATCTGTAGTTTCATGTGCAATCATCTTTTCATTATACTCTGTTATGGAAATTCTTGTTTTATTCTATAAATTAAAAATTTTTTTAAATGTAAAAATGAAATGTCAATGGGGGACAAAGAATATTTCAAGTCTCCCACCAGGGAGTGGGGTGGGGCATGAATGAAAGTGCAACCAGAGCTGGAAAGGATGAGCAGGAAGGCTGTGTCATCAGGAGGGAATCAAGCCTGAGTGAGTGCCAGAAGATGGAAGGTGTAAAAGATAAGATTTAAGTTAAAAGCAAGTTTTTAAAAACTAGTGGCATAGTGGATAGTGTTCTGGAAGAAGTAAATTTAAATCTAGCCTCAGATACTTACTAACTGTGTGACCCTGGGTCAGTCACTTAGCCTCCATTTGCATCAATTTTCTTATCTGTGAAATGGGTTTAATAATCGCACTTACCTCTCAGTGCTGTAAGGATTACATGCAATAGCAATTATAAAGCATTTAGCACAGTGACTAGGTTGTAGTAAATGCCATATAATTATTATTAACTATGGAGCAGACATTCTATAGAATACAGTAGAAAGGGTGAGTAGATCTGATGGTCTGAAGGGAAAGGATAATAAGAGAGTGGACAGTGGGAGATGGGGAAGTGAGTTTGTATGATGAGAACCAGGGGTTAAGTTTAGACAATAAACAAAACAATAAATCAGGTCCTAATTTGTACTTTTTGTAAATTTATGAGGTGTAAATGTTTTCAGTGAATTTTTAACAATTCACTCTTGTGAGCTGGCCTGAGGTGAATCCAGCACACCACTAGGCTAGGGCCTCCAGTCTCAACCCTCCCATTGGGTCTCCTTTGGTATGAGGACCTGATTTTAGAGCAGAAGTTTTCCAACTTATTTGGTCTACCACCCTCTTTAAAAAAATTACTCAGTAACATCCTAGAAATCTATTTTCTTTAACCCTTTATTGTTTTTTTTAAAAATTTGCATGATTTCAAAAAAATGTAAATTTTTAGAAATGACACATCTTAAATTTAATAATTTATTGTAAATTTGTGGGTTTTCTTGCATCAAAATTTTAATGATGTAATATTGTGTCATGTGGCCATATAGTATCATATTATAAACAAGTTATTATGCTCGCATATTCCTGCCGATGTGTGTTGAACTTCCTGACTATGCATGGCATGCTTGCCTGCCAACACTTGCTTGTTAAGACCTGTTGGTGGACTTGACCACTGATTGGCTATAACTTGCATTTGTCTGGAATATAAAGTAATCACTATGACTTTGACTGTGTTATACAAAAGATGAAACAGGTCTGAATGGTTTTTCAAAATTTTCTTCTCTTCTCTTTTTTCCTTATGCTTCCACTGTCCCCTTATTTTTATTCAATGCCCCCCAATTACAGCTGAGGCTACTCCCACTCCCCTGGATAGTGCCAGAAGTCTCACCCCCTAGGGGAGTGGTGTTGCCCTCTTGGGAACCTGTGTTTCAGAGGATCATCATTTTGTTGAGTCACCAGTAGGTCTGCCTACTGCTATGGGAGCATGACAATTGGCTTTTAGTGGGTGTCCATTCAGTAATAGGGGATACTCTGAGGAAGGGAGATCTTACTAAATAGTCCCTATTTGTTTAGCTGCAAGTTACATGTCTGGTTTATGAGAGAGCTTTAAGGAATGAGACCAAAATGATCTTTACTTCCCTGACTCCTGGGTCATAGCCATGGGTCTGGCCAAGAGGGTTGAGATATTGAGGAGACAAGACTGGAATATTGTAGGCTTTCCTCTTTAGGGTTAGGAATAATGAAGGGATTTTTCTGAAACCTTCTTCTTCAAGAGTTTTGTGGAGCATGCCCGAGACATCATATCCCTCATGCTGAACAATGAGGTTGATGCTGTTATGCAAATGGAAGAATTTGGGGAGTGTGTCTAGCACCAATTCAGACATGGGAGCTGCGATACCATCTTGTAGCGTTGGGTATAAGATGAGACAATTACTGTTGCCCAGTGGTACTCCTCTTTGGCATACCCAAATATTGCAAGAACTTGGTTCTTGACCTGTTTCCAACTGGCAGATTGTTTATATTGACCCTCCCTTCCCCCACCTTAGGGCATGAGTGTTGTCTTTGTTAAACAAGCAAAAGCTTTATCATCATTCCCCTAACTTTTAGGGTTGTTTGTCCATGTTTATAACAAAGCAGTGCCACCCAGAGAAGGCTGGGGTGGTGGTGGTTGAGGATGCTTTTCTGGTCTAATGATTTCTTTCATCTGACCTCCAGGAAAACTTATTCAATAAGGACATACTTCTTGTAGGCAGTTTCAGTGGATCCTTTACAGCCCTTCTGCTTTCTAGCTCCTTTGCCAAGTTATCTTGGTCAAGGGGCCCGCTGTACCCTCAGAGGGCTCCATGCACTTTGGAGGAATGGCTCTGGTTTCCTTCAATTGGCAAGTATCCTTAAATTATGATGATTTGGATAACTTATTCACAAAGAAAGCTTACAGAACCAAAGAGAGGAAATATTGATAGATGCCTTACTTCTGAAAACACAGGGAAGGTGAAAGTGTCTTTGTATAAGAACTGAGAGATTGAATTTACCTGGAAAGAAGAAAACCCTTAGCCAACTTGGTAGCAACCTTGGGTCCCTGGATTAAGGTAAGGGAGAATTCTTACCCAGCCCGCTTGAAAGAAAGAGCAGTGTCTCAATAAAGGTACTTCAAAGGGATGAAGATTTGATATCCCTGTGCTATATTCTTTGTTACTGCTTTATATCAGGAGATCCACTGTGAACTGTCCCTAACATTATCCTGATAAGGACTAGAAGGTTGAGATCTCTAGGACATAATCCTTCCAAATGGAGGAAGCAAACCCTGGGATTTCTGGGGCTTCTCACCCCCCAAGATCAGGGCTGTCCAGAATTGGAGTTTAATGGCACTCAGGCTATGTTAGTAGGAAAAATCCCTTAGAAGACCTTTGGGATCTTGATAACTGGGGAGTGAGTTGTTGTTCCTATGATAGGCTGTACCCAGTACCCAGAATATTTTCTATCTTCCTCTTTGCCTATTGATGCCCTGTCATCTTTTAAAGTTTAAATGAACATTAAATGTTCATTTCCTCTAGAAATGTCCCTCAGCTTTGACTGGTCTCTTTATGGAAGACCAGGAATGTGACTGGAGAGGTAGAAGGAATAATGAATGCTTTCTGGGCTTAACTTTATTTCTGTACCCTTTCCTTACCCATTCATCTACATGGGACAACACAAGAGTTGTAGGGTTAGAAAAGTGGTGAACGTTGAACTCCACAGTGGTTTAGTAATTCTGGAGTGAGTATCCATTATAAGGCATCTAAGGTTCACCTTGACCTAGAATGAAGTTGTTCAGGAAAACCCCAGGCATAATAACCAAGACATGTTGTCCAAAGTAAAGGTTAAGCCTCAGGATGTTAGTTAACCTTGATCTTTGTTATAAAGAGCTTAGTGTCTGGAGATGGAGTGTCTAAAGGGAACAAAGATAGGTCATTCCACAAGGGAGAAAAAGAGGCCAGGAAGGTTTTTCCCACCTAGCAAAGGTTTTTTTTTGTTTTTGTTCTTGCTGTTCTCAGGCAAAGTTCTTGCTTTTCTGAAAGAGCTATTAAAAACCGTCTGCTTGTAACTGAGAGATTATATCAGAGACTACACATTTAAAAATAAAAGAAACAGTTGAGGATTTCTAATGAACCATAAACTGGACCCAAAGAGAAACTTCATATCCAGGTGCATAGTAGGACCATGTCTGACAGCATCAGGAAGAAGACTACAAGTAGTGACTATTGAATGAGTCAAGCAGAGACTTGTGACTCTCCAGGACCAGAGGGAGTAATGTGATGACATTACCAGAAGATACCACAACTTTAGAAACTCTACAGGAAACCCTACAGCTTCAGAGTCTTAAGGCTTGAGTCTGTCCTCTCTAAGCATATATGTGGCATTTTCTGTCATTGCTCTGGTCACACATGTTCCCTGTGTGTATATGCCTCTCCTTGCATGTTTCCTATATGTAGCCATTCTTCTCCTTTAATTCTTCATATTTCTAATTTTGAGTTTTAATTGGGGATTTTAATTTGTTATTTTTATAGTTGCATACCCAATTTACTACTCTGTTCTTTCTTTCTTTTGCTGACATACACAGAGGTATCAAATTCCCCCCAAGTATTGCTTTGCTTGCATCCTATAATTTTTTATTTGTTTTGAACTTAAATGCTAAAAAACAAAAAAACCCCACCAAACATTTCCATTTACACAGCACAACATAGAGGATTCAGTATGAAACCATGAATCTCCATTTCTGTTCACTTAAAAAATAGTAGTTATGTAATAACTACTGATCGTTGTTTTCAAAGCTATTCTGCTTTTCTGTGCTTCTTTTTGAAATTTTTTTGTTCTCTGCTTGTGCTTTTTATTTTTTTCTTCTTCCCTCCCCAACACGTACCAGAGAAGGCTACCATTAGACATAGATATCTCTCTCTCTCTCTCTCTCTGTATATATATATATATATATATATATATATATATATATATATATAGACAGATACACACACACACACACACACACACACACACACACACGGATGGCATCTTCCATCAGTCATTTGTAGTTGATTTGAGTATTTATAATCCTGAAAATGACTCAGTTATTCCCAGTTCTTTGAAAAATATTGCTATTACTGTATACAATGTTCTTTTGGTTCTGCTTATTTCACTCTTCATTATTCTCTACAAGTCTTTCCATGTTTTTCTAAAATCATTTCTTATAGCACAGCAGTATTCATTCCATCACAATCGTATAGCACAACTTGTTTAGCCAGTCCCCATTTGATGGGCAATCTCCCATTTTCTAGTTCTTTGCCACCACAAAGAGAATTGTTATAAATATTTTAGAATACATAATTCCCTTCTAATCACCTTGGCAAATAGACCTAGCAGTGGTATTGCTGGATTAAAATTATGCACGATTTTATAACTCTTTGGGCATAATTTCAGATTACTCTCTAAAACAATTGGATCACTTTACAGTTTCACCAACAGTGTATTAGTGTCCCAATTTTTCCACATCCCCTCCAACATTTGTCATTTTCTCCTATCATTTAGGCAATCTGATAGGTGTGAGATATCTTAAAGAGTTTTTAATGTGCATTTCTCTAATTAAGAATAATTTGAGTATTTTATATGAGTATATATAGTTTTGATGTCTTCATCAAAAATTGCCCGTTCATATTCTTTAACCCTTTATCGGTTGGGTAGTGACACATTCTTATAAATTTAATAGCATTCTCTGTATATTTGAGATGTGAGACCTTTATCTGAGAAACTGTCTGCAAAATTTTATTTATTTGGTATTTAATTTTTCCTAGTTACATGTAAGAACAATTTTTTACATTTGTTTTTAAAACTTTGAGTTCCAAATTCTCTCCCTCCCTCCCCATTCTTCCTCATTGAAAAGACAAGCAATGCCATATAAGTCACACATGTGTAATCATGCAAAACCTATCCATAATAGTCATGTTGTGAAAGAAAACATAGATATAAAAAACTAAAGAAAAATAAAGTTAAAAAAGCATATGCTTCAATCTGTATTCAGACACCATCCTTTCTCTGGGAATAGACAGAATTTTTCATCCTAAGTTCTGCAGAGTTGTCATGGATCATTGTATTATTGAGAATAGAAAAGTCATTCACAGTTGATTATCTTACAATATTGCTTTTTACTTTGTACCCAGTACATTTCACTTGTATCAATCCATGGAAGCCGTTCCAGTTTTTTCAGAGAGCATCATGTTCATCATTTCTTTTATAACATTGGTACTCCATCATAATTACATACTACAACTTGTTCAGCCATTCCTCAATTTATAGGCATCCACTAAATTTCTAATTCTTTACTCCCAGAAAAGAACTGCTATAAATATTTTTTTTATACACAGGTACTTATCCTTTTTTTCCTTTTTATCTCTTTTGAGATACAGACATAGCAGTGGTCTTGCTAAGTCAAAAGGTATGCATGGTTTTATAGCCTTTTGAGCATAGTTCCAAATTGCTCAGTAGAACTGTTTAATCAGTTCACAATTCTGAAAGCAATATATTAATGTCTCTTTTTCCCCACATCCCCTCCAACACTTGTTGTTTACCTTTTCTGTTCTATTAGCCAATCTAATGGGTGTGAGGTAGTACCTCAGAATTGTTTTTAATTTGTATTTTTCCAATCAATGCTGAGTTAGAATATTTTTTATATGTTTATAGATAGTTTTAATTACTTCATCTGAAAACTAATTATATCTTTTGATCATTTATCAGTTGCAGAATGGTTATTATTTTTATAAATTTGTCACAGTTCTCTATATGTTTGAGAAATGAGGCCTTTATCAGAGAAACTTGCTCCAATTTTTTTCCACAGTTACTATTGCTAACTGTATTTCCCTCCATCCTATTCCCCACCTGTTTATTCTATTCTCTCCCTCCTTTCATCCTGTTACTCCTAAAAAATGTTTTGCTTCTGACTACTCTTTGTGTATCTTATTTCCCCAGTTAATGTAAAAGCAATTTTTGACATTCGTTTTTAAAACTTTGAGTTCAAAATTCTCTCCCTTTCTCCCCCCTCCCCACATCCCCTCACTGAGAAGGCAAGCAATTCAATATAGGTTATACATGTGTAGCCATACAAAACACCTTCATAACAATCATGTTGTGAAAGGCTAAGTATATTTCCCTCTATCCTATCCTCCCCTCCATTTATTCTATTTTCTCCTTTTACCTTGTCCCTCTTCAAAAGTGGTTGCTTCTTGCTTACCCCCTTCCCAAATCTTCCCTTCCTTCTATCACCCTTTCCTTCTCTTATTCATTTCCCCTCTACTTTCACATAGGGTAAGATAGATTTCTATACCCAATTGTATGCTATTTCCTCTTTAAGTCTGATGAGAGTAATATTTGCTCATTCCCTCTCACCTCCACCTCTTCCCCTTCAATGTAAAAGCTTTTTCTTTCCTCTTTTATGTGAGATAACTTATTCCATTCTACCTCCCCCTTTCTCTTTCTCCCAGTACATTCCTCCCTCACCCCTTAATTTTATTTTTTAGATATCATCCCTTCATAATCAACTCAAACCTGTCTCTTCTGTGTATATACACACACACACACACATATGTTTATATATATATTCCTTCTAACTACCTCAATAATGAGAAAGGTCTTATGACTTACAAACATCATCTTTCCATGTAGGAACATAAAAAGTTTAACTTTGATAACTACCTTGTGAGTTCTCTTTCCTGTTTACCTTTTCATCCTTTTCTTGAGTCCTGTATTGAAAGACATTTTCTCTATTTAGCTCTAGTCTTTTTTCAAGAATGCATGAAATTCATCTATCTCACTGAATATCCATTTTTCCTCTCATGTATTATACTCAGTTTTGCTGGGTAGGCAATTCTTGGTTGTAATCCTAGCTCCTTTGTCCTCCAGAATATCATATTCAATCCTTTAATGTAGAAGTTGCCAAATCTTGTGTTATTCTGATTATATTTACAAAGTACTTAAATTGTTCCTATCTGGCTGCTTGCAATATTTTCTCCTTGACCTGGGAACTCTGGAATCTGACTACAATATTCCTAGAGTTTTGGAATCTCTTTCAGGAGGTGATTGGTGGATTCTTCCAATTTCTATTTTACCTTCTGGTTCTAAAACATCAGGGCACTTTGTATTCATAATTTCTTGAAAGATGATGTCTATGCTCTTTTTAAAATTTATTTTTATATTTTATATTTTTAGTTTTCAACATTGATTTCCACAAGATTATTCTGCCCATATCTCCCCTCCCACATCCCAAGATACCATGCATTTTGATTACCCATTCCCCCAATCTGCCCTCCCTTCTATCACAATCCTCTCTTCCCTATCTTTTCTCTTTTTTTCTAGGTCAAGGTAGATTTTTATACCCCATGTATTTCTGATTTCCCAGTAGCATGCAAAAACAATTCTAAACATTCATTTTTAAAACTTTGAATTCCCACTTCTCTCCCTTCCTTCCTCTCCAGTCATCCCCACTAAGAAGACAACCAATTCAATATAGGCTATACATGTGTAGTTATCAAAAGACTTCCATAATAGTCATGTGAAAGCCTACTATATGGTCCTCCCTCCTATCCTGCCCCCCATTTATTCCATTCTCTCTTTTGACCTTGTCCCTCCCCAAAAGTGTTCACTTCTAATTACTCCCTCCTCCCATTTGCCCTCCCTTCTATCATACCCACACCCCACTTGTCCCTGCTTTCCTGTAGTGTAAAATATGTGCATGTTATTCCCTCCTTAAGCCAAATGTGATGAGAATAAGTTTCAATTTTCCCCTGTCATCTCCCCCTTTTTCTGATCCATTGAAAAAGCTTTTCCTTGCCTCTTTTGTGAGAGATAATTTGCCCCATTCCATTACTCCCTTTTTCCTCCCAATATATTCCTCTCTCACCCCTTAATTATATTTTTTAGATATCATCCCTTCCTATTCAATTCACCCTGTGCCCTCTGTCTATATGTATATAATCCTTCCAACTGTTCAAATATTGAGAAAAGTTTCAAGAGTTACACATATTATCTTTCCATGTAGAAATGTAAACAGTTAAATTTTAGTAAGTCCTTTATAATTTCTCTTTCCTGTTTACCTTTTTATGCTTCTCTTGAATCTTGTGTTTGAAAGTCAAATTTTCTACTCAGCTCTGGTCTTTTCATCAAAAATACTTGACAGTCTTCTTTCATTGAATGATCATTTTCCCCCCTGAAGTCTTATATTCAGTTTTGCTGGATAGATGATTCTTGGTTTTAGTTCTAGTTCCTTTGACTTCTGGAATATCATATTCCAAGCCCTTTCATCCCTTAATGTAGAAGCTGCTAGATCTTGTGTTATCCTGACTGTATTTCCACAATACTCCAATTGTTTCTTTCTGGCTGCTTGAAATATTTTCCCCTTGACCTGGGCACTCTGAAATTTGGCTACAATATTCCTAGGAGCTTTTCTTTTTTGGATCACTTTTAGGAGGTGATCAGTGGATTCTTTCAATTTCTATTTTACCTTCTGGTTCTATAATATCAGGGCAGTTTTCCTTGATCATTTCTTGAAAGATGATGCCTGTGCTCTGTTTTTGATCATGGCTTTCAGGTAGTCCAATAATTTTTAAATGATCTCTCCTGTATCTATGTTTCAGGTCAGTTGTTTTTCCAATGAGGTATTTCACATTTCTTCTATTTTTTTGTTCTTTTGGTTTTGTTTTATAATTTCTTAATTTCTCATAGAGTCATTAGCTTCTACTTGCTCCATTCTAATTTTTATGGAATTATTTTCTTCAGTGAGCTTTTAGACCTTCTTTTCCATTTGGTCAATTCTGCTATTTTTTTTTGGTATTCCCATGATTGATAAAAAAAATCCAGTACTTTTACTATTCACAACCCCAAAACTCACCACAACCAAACCATGTTGTATAATTCAGTTATCACATCACAAGTCTTAAAGTCTTCTATTTTTTTAATAGCAGAATGTCCAACACAGATCATCATAACTGCCAAATAGTCAGCTGTGCAAAATAGTATATATAGTCCTTAGGTACAAATGGGAGACATGATTTTAAAAAAATAAATACAAAAGAGCATTTAAACTAGATGGTTTAAGTTGATCTGCCTCCTTGGACCCACAGAAACTGTTATTTTTCCCCAAACCAATAATCAATATACTGAATCATCAGTTCCACTGTATGAATAATGGATCACAATAAATGATTCCCTTTTTCCAAGAGCTTTTTCTGGCTCCCCTACAAACTTGATCTGTCCTGGATAAAAAGACAAGAATTTCTTGAAAGTCAGTTGTCCAAAATGCTAAGTATGGTTAAATATTCTACATGACCTACATTTACTGGTTCCTCAGTTAGGATGTACTTAGATTACTTTCTTCAGTTCATCATACAGGACAAGCAGGAATACTGCACTCATACCTCTAAGAACATTGGACCAGGTACCCTTGAAGAAAGCTTTGCCACCCTCATTCTTAGCAATCTTCTTTCAGTAGTCAATTGTCCCAGTGTACATGATATCAGCTCCTTTGCATCCAAACTGCATCATCATTCACCACCTTACTGTATCAAAGGGATGAGATCACACCTGCCACAGCAGTCACTGATTGTGCAATCATCCAAGCTTATTATAATATGAGTGTTCTTCGGATCCGGGAGCATACCTTTTGTTCTATCATAGATGCCAAAGTAAGCTGCTCTACAGATAATGATACCCTGTGTTGAGACACTGAAACCTTAATATAAGCCATGGATTCCATCAGACTTGGTGATTTTCACAAGACAGTCTCCCAGGCCTTTGAATTCCCTCTCAGTGCCAGATTTCCCAACATCAGCTGCCAAGTGGGTTCTCGCAAAATCCAAGGGGTAGACAAAGCAGAGAGAAGTGACTCCAGCTGCACCACCCATGAATATCCCTTTTGGGTTGTTCTATTTTTTTTAAGGTGTTATTTTCTTCAGTATTTTTTGTCGGTCTCCTTTAGCAAGCTTCTGAATTGTTTTTCATGATTTTCTTGCATCACTCTCATTTCTCTTGCCAATTTTTTCCTCTATGTCTCTTACTTGATTTTCAAAATCCTTTTTGAGCTCTCCCATGACCTGAGACTAATTTGTATTTTTCTTGGAGGCTTTAGATGTAGGAGCTCTGAGTATATGCTTTGATCTTCCTTGTCACCCAAGTAAGTTTCTATAGTCTTAGTTTTTTTTGTTATTTGCTCATTTTCCCATCCTATTACTTGACCTTTTAGGTCTTTATTAAGGTAGGGTTCTGTTTCCAGTGTGTAGGGCAAACTGTCCCAAGCTTCAGGGGTTTTGTGCAGCTGTTTTTAGAGACACTTATAGGAACTTATAAGTTTTCAGTTCTTCCAAGGTGCTATGATCAAAAGAGAGGCATTTTCTCCTCTCCTGCCCTGTGCACCGATCTACGATGACCATAAACATTCTTTTCTACTCTGAAACTGTAAGGAATGTCCCCTCTCCACTACTGCCACAAGCTCTACTATGCGAGTGTTCCTCCTCACTCTGGGACTACCACCCAGGATTGTGACCCAGATCCAAGTATGGGCAAAGCAATGCTAGCAAACAGACACCTGTAATGTCTTTCTGAGTAGGTGTTTGACCCTCTTACCATTTGTGGGCCGAGAGGTGGAAACAGCTAGGGCCAGGGAAACAGCCTCCCCTGCTGCCACTACTGCTGATTCAGTCACTTTCCAGGCCTGCTCCTGGTTTGCTAGGCTAGGGCTGTGTTGGGGCTTGGGCTGGACTATACTCTTCTCTCACTTAGGTCCAACAGCCCTTTCCTACTGACCTAAGTTGCCTTTGGCATTTGTAGACTGAGAAATCTACAGAGCATCATAGCTGCCAGTGATTCAGTCCCCTAAGGCCAGCTGTGAGTTTGCTGGTGTCTAGTCTATTCTGGACTGTGCTCCTCACTTTGTCTGGAGCAATAGACCTTTCCTGTTGACGTTCCAAGTTGTCTTGGGCTAGAAATTTGTTTCACTGTCTTTTTATTGGTTCTGCTGCTCTAGAATTTGTTTAGAATAGTTTTTTACAGGAATTTGGAGAGTTTGGGGGAGAGCTCAGGGGAGTCCCTGTCTTTACTTTGCCATATTGGCTCCAACCCCTCTTTCAGTGTTCTTTCAAAAGAAAAAAGGTGTCTATAAAATTTTTTCCTCAATTCATCCTATAAATTTTGGTATATTGGTTCATTGCTGTCATTCTCTTTAATGAAATTATTGATTGTTTCTATGATTTGTTCTTTCATTCACTCATTCTTTAGGACTAGATTTTTAAGTTTCCAATTAATTTTTAATTTATGCTTCCAAGGTCCCTTAGTCAATATAATTTTTATTGCATTATGCTCCAAAAGGAAGCATTAAATGTTTCTGCTTTTTTGCATTTGGTTGTGAGGTTTTTGTTTTGCTTTTATTTTATTGAAAAAATGTATACATCTTTCAATTTCCATTCAGTTTTCTCCAGAGGTCTAAAATACCTATTTTTTCTAAAGTTCTATTCATCTCAGAAATGATCTCTTGTATATGGGGGCATGAGGAGGTTGGTGTGTGTGTGTGTGTGTGTGTGTGTGTGTGTGTGTGATGCATATATATATGTGTATATATATATATATATATATATATATATATATATATATATATATATATATATATATACATACACACACACAAGTTTTACTTTTATGGAATGTTTTCATTGTGCAGGTGGAGGAGTGAGTGGGAGACTTCATTTCTTCAATGAAAGGATACCAATGACCTGTTCTCTTAACAAAATTCTTAAGGGGAAACTGCTCTCTTTGTTTCTTCCACCGATTGGGTTTAAGCAGACTAAAAAGCTGTGATTTAAAAAAACTGTATTCATTTCCTTAACTTCTTCCTAATTTATTCTATGGCTAGATTTATCTTACTCTGAATGGGGAAAATAGAGGTCCCCTACTAGTAAAGTTTTATTCTCTATTTACTTTTGAAGTTCATTTAACTTTTCCTTTAAGTATTTCAATGTTATGCTATTTGGTTCATATACATTTTAGTACTAATATTAATTCATTGTCTAGAATGACTTTTAGCTAGATGTAGTTTTCCTGCTTATCTCTTTTAATTAGGTCATTTTTTTTTTGCTTTTGCTTTGTCTGAGATTGTGATTACTAACCCCTTCCTTTTTAACTTCAGCTGAAGCATAGTAGATTCTACTCCTGTCCCTTATTTTAATTCTGTGTGTGTTTTTCTGTTTCAAGTGTGTTTCTTGTAAACAACATATTGTTGGATTTGGGTTTTAAATCTATTCTGCTACTTGCTTCTGTTTTATGGGTGAATTCACCACATTCACACCCACAGCCATGCTTACTAACTGTGCATTTCCTTCTATCCTATTTTCTTCTGTTATCCTTCTCTTTCTCCTTTTATCTTATCTCTCCTTAAAACTCTATTTTATTTCTGACCATTGCCTCTCTGCTCTTTTTTTTATTACCTCCCTACCCCTTTTTTGTATCTCCTTCCCCTCTTCATTTTTGGGTAAGATAGATTTCTATACTCATTTGAATGTGTATATATATTTTTCCCTCTTTGAGCCAATTTAGATAAGAATGTTTCATTCATTCCCACTCCCCATTTCCACTATATTATAAAAGCTCTTCCTTGCATCCCTCTTTTATGTGAGATAATTTCCCCATTCTTCCTCTCCCTTCCCCCTTCTCCCAGTGCATCCCTCTTTCTTGCTCATCCATTTTTTTGAGATCATTTCAACATAATCGTCTCACTCCCGTGCCCTCTCTCTACTCTTCTAGTTGCCCTAATAATGATGAAGTTTTTAGGAGTTACATGTACCATCTTCTCATATAGGAATATAGTTTAATCTTATTGAATCTCTTGAGATTTCACTTTTGTGTTTAACCTTTTTATGCTTCTTTTGAGTCTTATATTTGAAACTCAAATTTTCTATTCAACCTAATATTTTCACCAGAAATACTTGAAAGTCCTCCATTTCATTAAACATTCATTTTTCTCCTGAAGGATTATATTCAGTTTTCCTGTATAAGCTATTCTTGATTATAATCTTAGCTTCTTTACCTTGTGGATTAACATATACCAAGCCCTCTGTTCCTTCAATGTGGGAAGATGCTAAATCTTGTGTGATTCTGCCTGTGACTCCATACTATTTGTGGTGGCACTGGAATTTGGCTATAATATTCCTGGGAATTTCCATTTTGGAATCTTTTTCAGAAAGTGATTTGTGGATTCCTTCAATTTCTCTTTTACTGTCTGGTTCTAGGATATTAGGGCAGCTTTCCTTAATGATTTCTTGAAATATGACTTCTGGGCTCTTTCTCTGATATGGCTTTTAGGTAGTCTAATAATTTTAAAATTATCTCTCCTCAATCTGTTTTCCAGGTCAGTTATTTTCCTTCTGGAATAGTTCACATTTTCTTCTATATTTTCATTCTTTTGACTTTATTTTATTCTTTCGTGATGTCTCATATTGTTACTTAGCTTGCAGTTGCCCAATTCTAATTTTTAAGGTGTTATTTTCTTCAGTGAGCTTTGTGTGCCTCTTTTTCCACTTGTCCAATTCTGTCTTTTAAGGAATCATTTTCATCAGTGAAATTTTGCACTTCTTTTAACATTTGGCCAACTTTATATTTTCTCCAATATTTTTTGTGCCTCTTTTACCAAGCTGTTAATTGTCCTTTTATAGTTTGCTTGCATCTCTCTCATTTCTTTTTTTTTGTGACCCAATAAATGTAATTTTTATTTTACAAAGGCATTTTGTAATGATATTTATGAAAAAAATTAAAAACATTTGCACCCAGACCAAGACCTTGTGTATCAAGTTTCAGTCTGGGAGCACATTTTTATGTCTGAATTCTAATCCCATAAGGATAGGGATTTAAATGGAAATCTCCATGAAACCCCTTAACTTCTAGCATCACAAATAGGAATCTATAATAGACTTAATGATTGTATATGAAGTACAGCAGTACATACTATATAATTATCCCAGGCAGCTCTATTGGTTTCTTAGTTGCTGTCAAGAGTAGGCCAGCTATTTCAGGAAAATTGAGCACAGCTACTCTCATTTCTTTTCCCAGTTTTTCCTCTATGACTCTTACTTGATTTTTAAAAATTTATTTATTTTTTGGTTTTCAACATTCATTTCCACAAGATCTTGAGTTCCAAATTTTCTCCCTATTTCTCCCTTCTCCATACCTCAAGACACTGTGCATTACGATTGCCCCTTACCCCACTCTGCCCTCCCTTCTATCACAACCCTCCTTTCCCTTATTCTTATTTTCTCTTTTCTTGTAGGGCAGGGTAGATTTCTATACCCCATTACCTGTATTTCTTATTTCCCAGTTGCATGCAAAAACAATTCTCAACATTCGTTTTTAAAACTTTGAGTTCCAACTTCTCTCCCTTCCTCCTTCCTCACCCATCCCCATTGAGAAGGCAAGCAATTCAATATAAGCTATACATGTGTAGTTATGCAAAAGACTTCTATAATAGTCATGTTGTGAAAGACTAACTATATTTCCCTTCATCCTATCCTGCCCCCATTTATTCTATTCTCTCTTTTGACCTTGTCCCTCCCCAAAAGTGTTTACTCCTAATTACTCCTTCCTCCCATTTGCCCTCCCTTCTATCATCCCCACACCCCACTTGTCCCTTTCTCCCCTACTTTCCTGTATTGTAAGATAGATTTTCATACCAAATTGAGTGTGCATGTTATTCCCTCCTTAAGCCAAATGTGATGAGAGCAAGCTTCACTTTCTCTCTCTCACTTTTCCCCTCCATTGAAAAAGCTTTTTCTTGCCTCTTTTATGAGAGATAGTTTTCCCCCATTCCATTTCTCCCTTTCTCCTCCCAATATATTCCTCTGCCACCCCTTAATTTTATGATTTTAGATATCATCCCTTCATATTCAACTAACCTTGTGCTCTCTCTCTCTCTCTCTCTCTCTCT
>CM053771.1:354543263-354554233 GCA_028658325.1 Potorous gilbertii
AGTCACGTTTTCTACTCAGCTCTGGTTTTTTCATCAAGAATGCTTGAAAGTCCTCTATTTCATTGAATGACCATTTTTTCCCTTGAAGTATTATACTCAGTTTTGCTGAGCAGATGATTCTTGGTTTTAATCCTAGTTCCTTTGACTTCTGGAATATGATATTCTAAGCTCTTCAGTTCTGATTGGATTTCCACAATACTCAAATTGTTTCTTTCTGACTGCTTGCAATATTTTGTCCTTGACCTGGGAACTCTGGAATTTGGCTACAATATTTCTAGGAGTTTTTCTTTTTGGATTTCTTTCAGGAGGTGATTGGTGGATTCTTTCAATATTTATTTTTTCCTTGATAATTTCATGAAAGTTAATGTCTAGGCTCTTTTTTTGATCATGGCTTTCAGGTAGTCCCGTAATTTTTAAATTGTCTCTCCTGGATCTATTTTCCAGGTCAGTTGTTTTTCCAATAAGATATATTATATTGTCTTCTATTTTTTCATTCTTTTGGTTTTGTTTTGTAATTTCTTGGTTTCTCAAAAATTCATTAGCTTCTATGTGCTCCATTCTAATTTTTAAAGAACCATTTTCTTCAGTGAGCTTTTGAACATCCTTTTCCATTTGGCCAGTTCTGTTTTTTTAAAGCATTCTTCTTCTCATTGACTTTTTGGAACTCTTTTGCTATTTGGGATAGTCTGTTTTTAAAGGTGTTATTTTCTTCAGCATTTTTTTGGGTCTCCTTTAGCAAGCTGTTGACTTGCTTTTTACAATTTTCTTGCATCTCTCTCATTTTTCTTCCCAATTTTTCCTCTACCTCTCCTACTTGATTTTCAAAATCCTTTTTGAACTCTTTCATGACCTGAGACCATTGCATATTTTCTTTTGGATGGTTTGGATGCAGAAGCCTTTACTTTTATATCTTCCTCTGATGGTATGCTTTGTTCTTTCTCATCAGAAAGGATGGAAGAAAACAGCTGTTCACCAAGAAAGTAACCTTCTATAGTCTTATTTTTTCCCCCTTTCTTGGGCATTTTCCCAGCCAGTTACTTGACTTTTGAGTCCTTTGTCAAGTGGAGGGAATAATTTAGGGACCTGTAAATTCTCAGTTCTCCAAGGTGGCAAAATCAAGGTACAATCCTGGCCTGCACTCTAGTCTGGGAGCAACCACAAGCTTTTCTGCTGAGGATCTGTGAGTAGGATTTCCTCTCCACAGCCTCCACCAGCTCCAACACTTCAGTGCTCTTCCTCACTTCAGGCTGTCTCCCAGGAGTGAGACCCATATCAGCTGGATTCCCCCAGTGTCTTTAGGCTGAGGGCTCCAAAAATGGAAGCTGTGTTGCAGTGGCTCCTGCCGCCCTGCGGCTGGAACTAGGGACAGACTCTGCTCCCTTCTCGTCCAGGTGAAAAAGCTTTCTCACTTACCTTTGAAGCTGTCTTTGGCATTTTCAGGTTGAGAAATCTAGAAACAGCAGCTGCTGCCCACGATTCAACACCCTGATGCCTGCTCTAGTCCTGTCGCTGCTCTGTGCACAGCCAAGGCTGAGCTGCACTCTGCTTTGAGCCTGGTGTGATAGACCTTTCCTGACCATCTTCCAGGCTGTCCTGGGCTCAAAATTTCTTTCTCTCTGTTGTTTTGTGGCTTCTGCTGCTCTAGAATTTTATAGTCATTGTTTACAGGCATTTTATGGGCTATGGGGAGAGAACTACAGCAGGCCTGTCCTTCTACTCCTCCATCTTGGCTCTGCCCTGCTCTTATTTGGTTTTGAAAAGAATTTTTAAACTTTTCCAGGAATTCTTGTTTGGCATACAGATTTTTTTCCTTCAAAGCTTTAACTTTTCTTGACATCATTATCTTCTTCTAGGTTTATGTCTTGATTATCCTTGTTATATTTTTTTGTAATCAGGTTCTTTTTTGTTGTTTGGTTATTTTTCCATTCTATCTTTTTACTTTGAACTTTATGTTGAAGTGAAGCTCTTTTCCTGGGTTTGAGGTGGGATGCTGTTAAATTTCAGCATTTCTTCAATCTTTTTCCAAGGTGGCATAATATGTGGAGAGGTGTGGTCACTCATCTCCTAGTCTACACTCTAGTCTTTACTCAGGAAGGCCCCTGATCCCTTGCAGCCATGAGTGATACTGAGAGACTATAATACCTTGTGACCAAAAGCACTCCTCTCTTCCCTAGAACTGCTATCCAGAAGTGTATATGGGTAATGGAGTTGCCAAACAGCATCAGAACCTACACCCAGAGCTAGATAGGGGTCCCCTCTAATTTCTTTCTGATCAGTTGCCCAATCCCCTCACCATCTCTGATTTAGGAGTTCCTGGAGCTACTGCTATTAATGTTGCGCCTCCAAGGCCCACAGTTAGTGTTGATGCTATGTGGGTCCCAGCCTAGCCCCCACCTCAATGTCACAGACCTCTCTTTCTGATCTCAATTGTATTGAATTGGAAAAATACCTCATGCTGACTAGCTCTAGAATTCTATTTGAAGTGATATTTTTAAAGTTTTTTGGAGGGGAATGTTGAGAGAGTTCAAATTATATAGTGCTTCCTCTATTCCATCATCTTGACTCTGCCAAGTATTAAAAGTATTAATAAAAATTAATTAAAATCATATACGTGTACCTATATATGATGAATAGTTTTATTATTATCAATACAATTAATATAATATTATTATAATTTATATTTATTAGCATATTTATTGATATAATTACTTATAAATATAATTCATTATGATATATAAAATAATATAGTAAATATAAATTACAAAAATTATTTTTAAAAATAAGCACATTAATAGGGGCTCAGGAGTTATAGATTTTAGGGTCTGAAGACTCACAGAGTTCTTTGCTAGATCAACTAATCCTTGAGAGACCTACCCTGTGATTTAGGGAGTGTCCCCTATGTGCTATATATATATATATATATATGTATTCATATGTAATCATCATAGCTCTCTACTGTGTTTTAAGCTTCAGGAGGGAAACTGCCATTGCTTACATAGTCTTAGAGTCTCCTGTATAACTTAGCTCAGTTTTCTGAACATAGTAATTGCTGAATAATTGTTTATTGAATTGAATAACATTCTCTCTCTTTCCTGACTCATTCTGTTTAGTATCCCAAGAACAATCCTTGACTTCAGGCATAAAAACATAGGCAACTATTATAAACTCTCTATATGGACTCATTGAAAGCATAGGGGTTCTCTGGTCCCTTTATTATAATTCAGAAAAGACAACTAAAAAAATTCTCCCATCTTTTTTTTTTTATCCATGTAATTCTTATAAAAGAAGCTCTCATTCATTACCCAATTGTTATTTGCTCAATAGTTTGTTTCCATGTGGCCAAAGCCTGATATTGCTGGTCAAGATCTAGGACAGGAATATGAACATTTTTTTGCATCATGAACCCCTGTGACAGTCTAGTGAAGACTATGGATGCGTTCTCAGAATGATATTTTTGGTGAATAAAATAAAATAAAATACATAGGCGTATAAAGGAAACCCCTTATATTGAAATATGGTTATCAAAATATATTTAAAAAACAAAACACGTTCACAGACTCTAGGTTAAGAACTTTGGCTGTAGGTGCACTGATCTTTGAGAAGACATAGTTTAGTATTAAGTGGAACTCTAAAAGTACTAGTTTATAGAAGCCATATATATACAACTCCAGTTTGAAAGAAGCTAAAAACAACATTAATTTTATTCCAGGAGTTTTAAAATTAAAGTATATTTTAGAAAATAGCCATTGTTATTACAATGGGCTCGCTGAAACCAAAGTTTGAACTGAGTTCTATTAGGCATCACTCTTCTTCAGGGACAAGGAAATGCCAGCAGATAAGGCACAGTATCTCAAAACTGGCTGGCAATCATCTGTGGCAGAGGAACGCAATGATTCGTTGGACTGCCTTGGGGGATTTTCTTATTAGGCTTTCTTTGGCAGGGTAGAGATCCACTCATCTATTGTTAGTCATGCCTGACTCTTTATGACCCCATTGGGGGTTTTCTTGACAAAGAGACTGCAGTGGTTTGCCATTTCCTTCTCCAGCTCATTTTACAGATGAGAAACTGAAGCAAACAGGATTAAGTGACTTGCTCAAGGTCACACAACTAGAAAATATCTGAAGCCAGATCTGAATTCGTGAAGATGAATTTTTGTGATTCCAGGCCCAGCACTTATCCACGGCCCCCTTTTTGGCATTAGGAGCTGTTGAAAAAAAAGAAGTTCCATGTCTGAGGGAGGAATGAGCTGAAGTAAAACCATACTCCCTAAAGAAGAAAGGGGTGGAAACTCACTAGCACCTTCTGATTTCTTGGAAGCTGCCTACACCTGTGAATTCTGAAACTGTCTAGTGGTGCCTAACACGAAGAGGGAATTGAACAGCTGTTTCTGCAGAAAAAGAAAAGAATTTATACTGTAGTTTGAGATTTTGATTTATAGAATGAGAGGGTTTAAAGATTATAGGAGATAGTCAAGGAAAGTTGTGTTGTCTCCACTGAAGGAGATGAAATGTCGGATATAGAGCAAAAAAGGAACAACCTTAGTGATCAATTACAACAACTTTATCCTTTTTACAGAAGAGGAAACTGAAACTTAGAAATGTTAGTAACTCAAACATGTGAGAGGCAGAGCTTTAAAATTAAGGCCCTCTGACTCCAGAAAGAAGAGCTACCTTGTTATCTTCTCAGGGTGATTTAAATGTGTCCATTTCATTTTAATAAGTTCCTAGAGATTTCTTCATCTTTTTCTGTATTTTACATTTTTTCTTCTGTTGCTAGAAATAAGTGGATCATTGACTGTGGTCCTAGAAATCTTTGTGATTAATGTATTTTTTTTTTGTAATAATAAGAGAGGCATCATGGTATCATGGGGTGGACACTGAACTTGGAATCAAAAGACTTAAGTTCATTCTGGCTCTGGTGTTTATACCCTGTGTGCTCATGAACAGGTTCCTTAACCTCTCTGAATTGCAGTTTGCTCATGTGTAAAATGGAATAATAATATTTGTGCTACTTATTCCTCAGGTTTATTATGAGGAAAGAAGTTCTTTATATAAAGGGCTATCTAAATGTGAGCTACTATTATTTTTCTTTTTAAAAAAATTTTCTAATTACTTGTAAAAACTATTTTAACATTTGTCTTTTTTTTTTTAAACTGAGTTTCAATTTTTTCCTTCCCTTTTCTCTCCCCTCCCTGATATGGCAAGCAATTTGATACAGGTTATACATGAGCAGTCATGCAAAACGCATTTCCATATTAGTCATGTTGTGAAAGAAAACATAGACTAAAAAACAAAAGCAATCAAACCATGGTTTGAGCTACATTCGGACTCCACCAATTCTTTCTTTGAAGGTGGGTAGCATTTTTCATTATATGTTCTTAAGAGTTGTCTTGAATCATTGTATAGCTGAGCAGATAAAATCATTCACAGTTGATCATCGTTATCATATTGCTATCACTATGAATACTGTTCCCCTGGTTCTGCTCATTTCATTTTGCATCAGTTCATGTAAGTCTTTCCTGGTTTTTCTGAAAGCTTTCTGCTCTGCATATTTTATAGAACAAATCATATTCCATTATAATCATATATACAACTTCTTCAACCATTCCTCAGTTGATGGGAGTCCCTTCAATTTCCAATTCTTTGACACCACTAAAAGAGCTGCTATAAACATTGTTGTGGGCATCTAGGTGGTGCAGTACATAAAGCACTGGATCTAGAGTCAGGGGGACTCCTTTCCACGAATTCAAATTTGGCCTCAGACACTTATTTAGCTGTGTAGCCTTGGGCAACTCACAAACCTGTTTGCCTCAGTTTCCTCATCTGTAAAATGAACTGGAGAAGGAAATGACAAACCACTTCAGTATCTTTGCCAAGAAAACCCCAAATGGGATCACAAACAACGAGGTTACTTTCCTTCCTTCCTTCCTTCTTTCCTTTCTTCCTTCCTTCCTTCCTTCTTTCCTTCCTTCCTTCTTTCCTTCCTTCCTTCCTCCCTCTTTCTCTCCCTTTCTTCCTTCTTTTTCTCTTTCTTTCCAAATTTCGAAATTGATTTCTTTCTAAATTTTTTGGGATACAGACCTAGGAGTGGAATTTCTGGGCCAAAGGATACGCGTGATTCCATAGTTCCTTGGGCATAATTGCAAACTGTTGATCTGCTATTGTTAATAACAATAGTAATTCTCCTGAAGAGAATCATGTTTACATAGCACAGGCCCCTGCGGCAATTTCTTGCCATATGGCTAAGAGAAACAAAGGCTTAGCTGTTTTATTTCCTCATATTTTCCTCTTCTCCTGCCAAATTCATTTCCCTTTGATGAAACAGATGAGTTCATATTATTCAGAAATCATTGTTATCATTCCTATTAATACAAATATACCTTTTAAGATTTGCAAAACCATATTATATATGTACATATTTGTATATCATCTCATTTTATGATTTCTTCCAGGAATTATATATCATATGCATATAAATTATGGAGTTTGCCATTGTTGAAATTGGAAAGGATGCCAACTGTTTTCAGTAGGAAAAAAATAAAAAAAAGCTTTTGAAAGGAGCCACCAGAAATTCTTATGACAACCCCCACCAAAAAGAATCCTCCCAAACAACGCCTCCGACCTAGCTAATCTACAAGAAATGAGCATTCAGAGTGAGTTATAAATGGGCTTAGGAGGATCTCTCTCCATTTTAACTCCTTAACAAGATTTCTCTTTAACATTTGCTTTCCTTTGAAGAGTAAAATGGAAAGATGGCAAACTTGAAGTCAGAAGGCCTTAGTTTGAATGTCAGGCCCTCTACTAATTGCTCTATGATCTTGGACAAAAAAAAATGACCTCTTCGCTTTAGTTTCCTCATCTATAAATCAGGGATAGTAATCCTTGTACTACTTATAGCAAGGGGTTATTAAGAACAATTCTCTCTCTCTCTCTCCCCCAACAGTAACCTAAGGATCTTTGTCATGGAGGTATAATATAGGAGAAAGAACACTGTACTCAGATAACATTTATGTCTTGGCTCTGCCAATAATTGTTAACCTGACCTAGGAAAGCCCTCTGAGCCTCAATTATCAATTTATTAAATTATAAAATAAGTATCATAACATTTAAATTACTACTATAAGCATTTGGCCTAAAGATGTGATATTAGAAAATATACATAAAGTGCTTTTTAAAGTCAACAGACATTTGCTAAACCTCTGCTCTAAGCAGTATTCTATACCAGGTACTATGAATATAAAGATGAAACAAGACATAGTCCTTTTGTCCCTTCTGTGCATGAACAATCTCCATTAGCTTGCTTAGTAGATGAATCTTTTCCAAATGGAGAAGGTGAGAAGCCTGCTTTCCTCACAGTTGTGATGATGTGCCTTGGAGGGGATATGGAGGATACATGGACATTCTGTGAGTGGTATAAGGCAGCTAATCACGCAGAAAAAGGAGACTCTTTGGTTGGTTATAGTTGTTCATTCCTATCCAACTCTTCTTGACCATATGGACTGTAATGAACATGGGGTTTTCTTGGCAAAGATACTGGAGTGCCACATTTCCTTCTCCAGTGGATTAAGGCAAACAGAGATTAAGTGACTTGCCAAGGTCACTTAGCTAGTATCTTAGGTCATATTTGAACTCTGGTCTTCCTGACTCCAGGCCAAGAGCTCTATCCATTTCTTCTTCATTGGTTGTGGGAGAATTCAGAAAGACCTGTCAGATTCAACTATTTCCTCTTTGTCTTGTTGTATTTGAAGTCTCAAGGACTTCATTCACTATAAAGGTAGAGGCCTTAGCACCCTAAGAAATAGGCCTTGATTCTTGATCTCTGCATTTGTACTTTTCTGTTCCAAATGGAGGAAATAGAGTCTCCAACCTTGTGAGTCTCAAGTCAGAGAAGTTTCTCAACATCCCAGTCTCTGAGTCTGAGACCCAGTATCAAAGCCCTTGAAGTCACCTTTGGGACCGCAGCCCAGTCCTATCTGAGACACGGACTCATACAATGGATATGTCACTTTTGAACATGAGTTTGATAGGGACCATTGTTGTTTAGAAGTCTGCTTTTCATCCCTCCTCCCACTACAAGGTGGTATGGGGTGGAGTATAGTCCTGAGATGGTGTATTTGTTTTTGCTATACTAGATGTTAAGTAGTTAAAATGAACTGGAGTATTAGTCATTGGCTAGGTGGCATAGTGGATAGAAACTGGGCCTAGAACCAAGTAGACATGAATTCAAATCCAGCCTCAGACACTGACTACCTGGGTGACTATACAAGTTACTTAACCTCTGTTTGTCTCAGCCTTTTCATCTGTAAAATGTGAATAATCATAATATTTGTAAAGTGTTTATAATGTAGTGCTCAGAACAAATTAGACTTGTTTCCTTCCTCCTTCCTTTATTGCACCCTAACACTGGGAGCATGACAGCTGATGGCAGCTTGAGCCAATGGTAGTATGGAAAAGATACCCCAACTACTCAAGGTATCTTAGTACCCTAAGGGAGATGTAACTAGCCTTATTCTGAGAGAAGTTGTTCAGTTGCTTTTTAGTTGTTTCTGACTCTTTGTGACCCCATTTGGGGTTTTCTTGTCAAAGATATGGGAGTGGCATACCATTTCCTTCTCAGTTCATTTTATAGATGAGGAAACTGAGGCAAGCAGGGTTAAGTGACTTGCCTAGAGTCACGCAGCTAGTAAGTGTCTGAGACCAGGTTTGAACTCAGGAGCATGAGTCTTCCTGGCTTCAGACTCAGTTCTCTATCCATTGTACCATCTAGCTACTTGCTATACTTGAATTCAAGAACTTTATCAGGGTAATTGTATAGGGAGATGATGAGACAAATACACAGATAACTGTCATGTGAATTCAACTATTACAAGTGTTCAGAGTAATATGGACAAGTAGAAAAAGAAGAGATCACGTTGCTGGGAAAGGGTCAGAATGGATGAGGAAAGGCTTTGTGGACAAGGTGGCACTCAATTTCAATAGAAGAACCATTTTTAAAATTGCCTTTTGTAAAAGATAAATAATAATATACCAGCCAACTTGTTTGGAGATAAAAAACACTGATCTTCATGAGGTAATCTTATTCAAAGGGACCATATTATTTGGATCAGAACAGTTTATTGGTACTTTTAGAATAGAAAAAGACAGAGTTCCTGTGGATCCACATGAGCATCTCTCAATGGTCACATAACTATGGCTCTGCTCTGACAGTCATATGTATGCTTAGAATGTGGCCAGGTGTACTGAGCTAGCCTGCAGAAACATTTCCAACTTCCCCTTCCCTTGAGGGCATCAGTCCATGTGGATCTGAGGATAAGTAATGGTCTTCCTTCGTCAGAATGGTTTCAGGCGACTCCTGACCAATTTGGAGGTACATTCTGAAATCCAAGCTTCAACATTTCAACTGTATGGCAGAGGGTCACAGAATTAGTAAGTGTCTGAGGCCATATTTGAACTCCTTTAAAATACTCTGGGATTTGTGTATCCTTCCCAAAAGCCTGTATCATCGCTTATGATTTCACTGGTCAATAACTGTCATCAGTAAGGCAAGTTTTCTCATCTGTAAAATAGGATGGTTGTCCTAAAGAACCCTTAAGATCCCTTCCAGAACTGTGTTTATGATCCATTATCTTAGGACTAGAATCTATGCCTCTTTATTCTAAATCCCATACTCTTTCCATCACTCTATGTTTGATTGCATTAGCAGTTATGAGATTCTGAGAAGTCTAGAACAAAAGATCCTCTTAGACCTATTATTTTATTCATATAGTCACTAATTCCTTGTATAAATAACTCCTCTCCTCCATCTCTCATCCACTTCTTTATTTGGTTTTATATGGAACTATTTCACTATTCTGTATATACAGAATAGTCTACCCACCAGTGACATGTAAGAGACTTCATTCAAACCACAATTCTATTTTGTGTTTACTTATGCTTCTTACATCTTTACTTATGCATTCTTACTTATGCTTTAATTTGATTCAGTCTGTTGATATATCTTACATCCCAAAGGATTGGTATTTGTTATTCAGCAAGTGCATTAAATGACTTAGGTTCAATCCCAGGCTTGTTCATTTAGGTAGAAATTCTGAGGATAAATCTCAACATATTTTCTGAGGGCAACGTGATGGAGTTTCAATTTAGGATGAAAATATGGAAGGTCCTAGAGAAGACTAATTCCCCTCCAAGAATTCTAGCAAAGTTCTAAAAATGCACTAGGATGAAGAATGATTTCTTTTAAAAGAGAGAAATAGCACTAAGTTTCCTCATCCCATCTAGAGCTATACAAGAAGACTCTGCAGAGATTCAGAACAGATGTAAGGCAGGGAGAAGGAAGCCAGAATCAAGTGAACTGGGGTCTAAAGCCAGAAGAATCTTAGTAATGCTGGTCTGTCAGAGTAGTAGGGTACAGTGTCAGCCCCCATAACTCACTACATGGAGAGATAGGGTCAGATAGGGCCAATTCTGAGGTCTTCCAAAAGGCCTGAAGCCAGCATCCACAGCAGGAGACAAAGGACAGTTGCCAGACAGCTTGTGTTTGAACCACAACAAGAGACAAGGTCAGTATAGGGCTTATACAACATTGGAACTAGGGGAACCCACACAAGGTTGGAAACCAGGGCTATTAACAGCACCACCATGAAGGAGAAGGCAAAAGGGTCACCTAGCATCAGAGGCCTTTCAGGAAGCCTGGAATTAGTTCAATTGACAACATCTGGTTGGGGCTCTCAGGGCCATATTAGGGGATGGACACAATTCCCATTTGGAGGCTGTGTAAGGAGAAAAAGGCAGAGAAGAGCTAAGGCCAAAACCTGTGTGGAGTTATAAGGAGACAAAGGAGCCAAGGATTCTATCAGAAGGCAGGATCTAGACTCACAACTGCCCTTGGGAGATTCCATCTTTTTTTTTTTTCAAATTTATTTATTTGTTTTCAATTTTCAACAATCACTTCCATATGTCTTACATTTTCT
>CM053771.1:354554733-354578492 GCA_028658325.1 Potorous gilbertii
TTTCTTAAGCAGCATGATATTTCCTTATGTTCATAAAGCAGTTAGATGGTTCAATGGATAGAACTCTAGACCTAGAGTCAGAATGAACTGATTTCAAATCCAGTCTCAGATACTTTCTGGCTATGTGACTCTGGGTAATTTGCTGCCACAAATAAATGTCTTGAAAGGCAGGGTAAATTGCTTTTTCCCCCTCTGAGATTGGTGTCAAAAGCATTTTGGTAGGCCCTCCCACCCCCAAAAAAGGATGTGTCTATTTTTTTTTTTATTAAAGAGACATAAGGAGTTAAAGACAGTCAAACTCAGTATCTTTTGGTCTTCTGCAAAATTTTAGAACAAAATAAGTAAAATTTTTCCAAAATCACAGTGAATACATCAGAAACAATTTTCCCTACATTTTAAATGTATGTTTTGAGTTTTGCTTTAATTTGAATGGATCCTTGTAAGATGAATTCAAGATGATAAATAAGCTGAAATTCATTTTGCTGGTTCCATCCATGACAAATTCTCTTGCTGTAGAACTCTCTCCCTCTTCTTGGAATTTTGTTGCTTTTGATGGATTTTGACAATGGGAACTGTGCAGTGAGTACAAGGTGTCACTTGTATTTAATAAAGCAAAACAACATCCATTTTTTTCTCTAAATACCATCAGATTCTTTTGAAATATTATGTAAAGAAAAGCTATACTGCAAAACTTTAACTTAGGAGAGCATTTATTTATAATTGATCTATTCTTTTAATAATATTTTAGAGGGGGAAAAAAGCAAAATTACAGAAAAACTGCAGATGAAGAATTAGCAGGTCTAGATTTAACCATCTTTTGATAAAATAATCCAGATATCATCAATGCAATTACAAAAGTAGAGGGGGATGGGAGAAAAAGAAACAGTTTATTTTTTCACAGTTCAACTAAAGGTTTAGATGAATACACATTAATTATGCATGTGGAGAAAGGAAATATAATTTTAGTTAATATCAAAATAAATGGCATTTGAAGGAAGGTTTTATGTTAATTGTTGAGTTTAAATAAATATATTACTATGTCACTTGGCACACATATATTGAATCTTCCTGGATATTTCCAGCCATCCTATTTCCACTAGGTCCATCGCCTCTACTCCGTTTCCACCAAAAAAATAGACTTTGTCTTTTTAACTATGATGAGCTTTAATAGGCCAATTATGGTCTTTTCTTGCTCAGTCTCAGGCTCCATAACATCACTAGATATTCCAGTAATCTTCCCTTACCAACTCCCCTAATATGTATTTTCTTATTTATTATAACATTATATAATATTTTATATTATATTATATTTATTATTTTATATGAATTAATTAATATGTTATATTATTTTATATTAGAATAATAAATTAATAATAAATTATAATAATAATAAATATAAATAAATAATTATACATAAAATATATAATAATAAATTTAATAATAATATAATAAAAATAAATATATAATATTTTGTATTAATATATTATATTATTTTATATTATAATAATAAATTAATAATAAATAATAAAATAATAATTATAATTTCTTATACGTTAGGGCAGAGTCTATCTTACTTGCTTTGCTTATGTCTCTAGTTTTTAGATCATATAACACATTACTAGTACAATTTCTCTGTATCTCTTTTTCATTATTATAGTGTCTTCCTTAAGCATAGTATCCTGACATTGTTAATTTTTATTGTTGCATTTTCTGAGACCATGATTGCAATTCCTGCATTTTTTAGGTTTTTAAGAATGCGTAACAGATTTTGTTCATTTCCATTTTAATTTTTATGTGTCTATATGCTTTACATGTTTCTATTATATGCAAATAAATTGTCATTTTTATCCAATCCTCCATTTTCTTTCTTTTTTTTCTTCAAGCAATTTAATATATTCACATTATGAGTTGTAATTGTTAAGTGTATGTTTTCTTAAATGAAATAATTTCATCTGGACCTTTAGAGGTCAACTTTTACTTTAGCTTGTCCTGAGCAGACCACCAATCCCTGCCACCCACAATCCATACCACTATGTTTGTTCTAGACCAACCTCTCACTCCTCCTTCCAACTCTAGTTTCCCTATATGTGTTGTCTTTCCCTGTTAGAATATAAGTTCCTTGAGGGAATGAATTCTTTTTCTTGCCTATATTTGCATACTCAGTGCTTAGCCCAGGGCCTGGCATGTAGTAAACACTTAATAAATGATTTTCCTTCCTTCCTTCCTTCCTTCATTCCTTCCTATCTGCCTTTCTGTTGGAGAAACAGAAAGGAGGGCTATGTCTCTGGATCACAGGGTACATGTATATTTGATCCTGAGAGTAACAGGGAACCATTAGAATTTATTGAATGAAGGATGGGAAATGACATGGCCAGACCTGTGTTTTATGAAAATCACTTTGACAACTGAGTGGAAAATGGACTGGAGTTGAGGAAGACATACAGGATGTGAACCTTGGTGACTGGGAAGATGATGGTGTCCTTGAGAATTAGAGAGAAGATGGGAAAATCTTGGGGAAAATAGAATGAATTCATTTTTGGAGATATTGATATTAAGATGTCTATGGGACATCCAGTTTGAGATATCTAATAGGTAGTTGCAGATGTGAGACTGGAAGTCAGATGGACAGACAGATTTGAGAATCACCCACATAGACATGATAATTTATTCTGTAGGAACTGATAAGCTCACCCAGGAAAATAGAAGTTCAGCAGAGGGAAAGATTTAGGGAGAAAGACAAAAAGTTTAATTTGGATTTGTTGAGTTTGATATGTCTACAGAATATTAAGATACTTAGTAGGCAAATTGATATGGAAGACTAGAGGTCAGGAGAGAGGTTGGAATTAGATAAGTAGTTCTGAAAATCATTGGCATGGAGATCATAACTGAATCCAGAGGAGCTGATGAGATCACCCAGTGAAAAAGTATAGAGTGAGAAGAGAAGAGAAGACCTAAATAAAGATCCAGTGAAGATACTGTGAAGGAATAATCAGACAGATAAGAAGATAATGAGGAATGAGTAGTGTCCTGAAAGCAAAAAGAGACTATCAAGAAGAGGACGAGCTACAGTGTCAAAGTCTGCAGATGGGTTAAAAAAAGATGAGTATTGAGAGAAAAAAAACCTTTGGATCTGGCAATTAAGAGATCATTGTCAATTTTGTAGAGAGCAGTTTGGGTTGAGTGATGAGGTCAGAAGCCAGACCCCAGAGAGTTAAGAAAAGAGTGAGAAGAAAAGAAATGGTGGCATCTATTATAGGTGGCTTTCTCAAGGAGTTGAGTCATAAATACTGGAGAGGTATAGGATGATTGTTAGTGGAGATAGAAGGATCAAGTGTGGGTTTTTTTGTAGGATGAAGGAGACATGGTCATGTTTGTGGGCAGGAGGGAAGCAGTCAGTGAATAGTGAGAGACAGAAGATAAGTGAGAGTGCAGATGATAGAAAGGGCAGGTTGATGGAGAAGGGATGGAGTGGAATTATGGGCAGGTTGATAGAGATGGGATGGAGTGGAATTACTGGGGTTGGTTTTGGCAAGGAGAAGGGTTACATCATCATGTGAGAAAGGGAAGAAAGAGGAGATAGTGGCACAAAGTATCTGAATGATGTGAAGTAAGGAAGAGGGAAGAAGAAGCTCTCAGCAAATGACCTCAATTTTTTTCCACTCTAATATAACTCAAGGTTCTCAGTTTAGAGGGTGAGGGCAGGGGGCACCATGTGAGGTTTGAGGAGGACTAAAAAGGTTTGGAAGAACTGCTTTGTTGAGCAGGACAGTGAAGGAGGTACAAAATGATTGCCTAGCAGGAGTAAGGGTCCAGGTGAGGTCATGTAACAAGTTTGTTGTGGACTGAGGATAGTTGTGTTAATTTATCCAGTTCAACTGCATATGTATAGGAGCAAAGACAGCAGGTGGTGGAAGTAATTCAAGGCTGAGGCTTGGCAGAACATATTTGGTGATATGATAAGAGGGTAAAATACTCAAGAGAAGAGGACAATGTAGTATTGGATTGGTTCACCAACGGGTCAAGATGCGAAAAAGAGGAGAGTGTGTGGCTAGCATAGGGTGATAGCCTGAGAGACTATTGAAGGGTTGAGGGATTGGAGAGTATGGATGAGAGTGTGGATAAATAGCAAGATAGAGAAGGTAGAGGGAAAGATAGAAATCCAAGAGATTGTGATTCAATAAAGGAATTTTGGAGATAATTTATTTATTGGTCATGCCAAAATCAAGGATATCGCTATCTTCCTGTATGGTTGAGGTGGAGAGATAAATCATGGGAAATGAATAAGTTGAGAAACTGGGAGGGTGTTTGAGGGAGTATCAGTATTTATGCTGAGGTCCCTTAGGGTGAAGGCAAGAATTAGTGGTCCCAATCAATGTTGATAAACCATAGGTTCTCATCAGGTACAGATATGCGGCCTCCATAGGGTCCATCTTCCTGTTGACACCTAATGGAACTTCAAATTCATCCATAATGTAGCCAAAATGTGAAAACTACTCATCCTGCTCACTGCAGCCTTGCTATTGAATAGGATATAGATTTGTCTTTTGTAAATATATTCAATAAAATGACTGAAATACAACTGTGACTTGAGATCCAAGAAAGACATGTTATATCTTCTGTACTTGTTGTTCATAATTTTTTAAGAAAAACATATTTTAGACTCAAACATAAAACAAATACAGAATAGAGAAAAGAAACAAAAAACAAAAAACCCCAAAATATCATAAACTTAAATACTGGAACTTAAGTAAAAAGTAAGAAAGGAAAACAACATATCATGTGCATAGCAGAACATCAAAATATATAACAATGCATTTTCATTTCAAGAAAGCCTGTTGTGTTGAGAGCTGTTCATCTTTTCTTGGCTTCCTTGTAAGTTTTCTTTTGTTCTCTGCAGTGCACTTTTTTACTTTGTTCTTTTTTCCCCTCCCCTTTGCCCCCATGCTGATATATTTCTCTATAGCTATAGTTGTATACATTCACATGTACATATACATATACTTTCTCAAACACATTCTTCTCCTGGTCTTTATTTTTATGTTTGTGCATATCTTGTTTCCTACCCCTCCTGCTTCCTTTACTTCTACCCTCTACCTTGCCTACCTATTACTTGCCTATACCCTTCCAATGTAACCTATTCCCTCACCCTCCTCACTCGAAGTCCTTCCCTTATCTTCTCATTCCCATTGATCTAAACACTGTTCTATACCCCCTTTTACCTATCCCCCACCCTCCCCTTGTCCTCTCCCACTCCCTATTCCCTTAGCATTTTATTTCTTCTGAATTTAGAAGACTTTTATACTCTTCTAACTATATATCTATGTGTGTGTACATAGATACATATATATGTATGTATTGTTCCCTCTTAAATCCATTTCCAAGGAAAGTAGGTTACCAGAACCACTGGCCCTCCTCCCCCACCTAATTCCTCTGTATCGATTCTTCTTCTTGCACATCATTTGTATAAAATAAGTACTCCTTTTTAGTTGTTCCTAAATGGTTTTATTTTTTATATTCATATTATATTCAGGTTTATCCCAATCTTTCTTTTGAGCTACCCAATTATTAATAAGAATCTTAGATACAGACTTTATGTTTTACATAGATAATGGTCTGTCCTTATTGAATCCCTTGTAATCAGTCTTTGGTATGTACCTTACATTTCTCTTGACTCTTGTATGTTAAGTCTTCTGTTAAGTTCAGGTTTTTTTTAAGTCTTCGAAGTCTACCATTTGATCAAATGCCCTTTTCTTTCATTCAGGGTTATGCTTAACTTTGTGGGGTATGATATTTTTGGTCAGAGTCCCAGTTCTTTTGCTCTTCAATATATAGTGTTCCAAGACATGCAGTTCTTTAATGACTCCACTGCTAGGTCTTGGGTGATTCTAATTGTGGCACCATAATATTTAAATTGTTTTATTCTTGTTGCTTTTAATATTTCATCCTTGTGCTGGGGGTTTCCAGTTTTGACTATAATATTCCTATAAGTTTTCCTCATAGGATCTCTTTTAAGTGGAGATGGATGAATTGTTTTCTATTTTTACTTTTTCTCCTTGTTCTAATGCTTCAGGGCAATTTTCTTTAATTATTTCTTGTATTATTGTATTAAGATTCTTTTTTTGATTATAGCTTTCAAATAATCTCATTATTTTATGTTTTCTATTTTTGATCTATTTTCCAGATCTGTTGTTTTTCTCATATTTCATTTTCTCTTCTATTTTTTTCATTATTCACATTTTGTTTAATTATTTCTTTATCTCTTTTAATTTTTCTGGCTTTACCTTGCCCAATTCTAATTTTCAAGGTATCATTTTCTTCCTTAAGATTCTGGATCACCTTTTCCAATTGGTTGACTTTCCTTTCATAATCTTTTTGTTTTTCCAGATTCTTATTTTTTTAAAGTTTTTCCTTCATCTCTGTCATTTGATTTTTAAAGTCTTTTTAAAAACATCTTTTATGAATTCTCTTTGGGCAGGTGACTGTTTGATGTTACTCTTTGGGGCAAAAGGGGTTTCTTTGCTTCAATATCTTCCTCTGAAGATGAACCCCATTCTTGTGTATTCCCATAATGGCTTTCTGCGGTGGATTCTTTCTACTTTGCCTGTGCATTTTTTGTGGTAATAGCTTAATTTTTGTAATCACTGAAGATCTCCCCCCTAGTCTGGAACCAAAGCCAAACCTCCACCCGCCTTTAAGTGCCCACAGCCAGGGGCATCCATCTCCACTGCTTCTGTACTCACTGGGTGTGTGCCCTTTCCTTGTTAGTTAGCACTGCTGCTCTCCATAGCAGAGCTAGGTCTGGCTTTCCTTGTTAGCAGAGGATTCCTCCATCTTCCCTGGCTCAGACACCCAACTCCCCTCACTATCCCAACACATAAAAGTTCCTGTGGCTGGGGCAGAAGCATCCTCCCAATCTAAACCCTGGACTTGCTGCTTATTGTTAAAGCATACCATAGATTAGAGGTGTTTCCTCTTCACAAGTTCTCAATCTCATCCTAGCATTTTTCTTCTGATCTTCTCAAGTTATCTCAGGAAGACTCCATTGTGCGCCATTCTGATTGATTTTTACCCTCACTTTGTAGTGCTATTTTATCTCTTTTGTGGTGGGAAATCTTGAGAACTTGGAATTTTCTGACCTATTCTACCATCTTCCCAGGATCTTCTTTCATTCTTCTTTTTGGCATCATGGCTTGACAAACATGTGAATTGGATTTGTGAGGCAGAGTTGTACAAAGTCACTAGCTTGCTCTCTCTTCCTGAGTGAAAGGAGTCCTCAAAGTCCAGGAATAAGACAAAAGTAAAGACAACTGAACACAGAACAAACACAGACACAGAAGAAAATCCTGGCTTCTTCTACATGTGATCAAGCTCTAAATCCTCCACAGTGCCTGCTTCAGCCACTTCATGGCATGTTGGAACAAGGTGTTCTCATCTGCCCATTCTACTGGGGAAAGTCTTCACATTGGGGTGAGCATTCTGCTTACTCACTGAAGGTTTGAGGCCTGCATCAGTTACCCTCAATCAGATTTAGTCCATCTACCACGGTGTAGCTGCTATGGATGCTGCAGCCTCTTGGAGCCACAGGTGAGAGCTGCATGAAGGTGGACACCAAAGGCGGAAGAACAGCCCTGAAATGGGCTCAACACACCAGAGGTGCTGGTCTTCCTGAACACCCTACATCATTACTGCATGATATCCTAGAAGTATAGGTGGAAAGGGCCAAAGGATATCTGTTTGTGGGGTTTTCAGGGTCTAGGGTGGACAGAGTAGAGAGTGGTAGCAGAGAAATGAAGTTTTAACTTAGAAGCCAGTTCATCGTACCATGCTCTCTGGTCACGTCTGATGTACTGCATTCAATTCTGGAGGCAGCATTTTAGAAAGGACATTGATAAGTTAAAGAATAGCCAGAGGAGGATGGATAACCAAGATCATGAAGGGCTTTTGAGTCATACTACATATTGACTATTTTAAGGAACTGAGAAGGGAAACTCTGGGGAGACTGGGGTGGGGGAAGCCTAGGAACATAAATTTAGAACTCAGACATCATCAACTTTCCTCATTTTTTAGATGAGGAAACTGAGGTCCAGAGAGAGGAAATGATCATTGCCAAGGTCAAGCAAGTCATACAAGGCAGGATTTGAACCTTGGTCTTCTGTTTCCAGATCCAACCCTCTTTATTCTATGCAGGCATGACATGACAGCTGTCTTCAGGGATAGAAAAATTGTCATGAAAATGAATTTGACCTGTTCTGCCTGCCCCCAGAGGACAGAATGAAGACACTGTAGCAGATATGCAGATTTCAGCTCGATGTGAAGAAAAGTTTCCTAATACTTATGCAAAAGTGGAATGCATCGCTTCAGGAAGTAGTGCTTTCCTTTTCATTGGAGGTCTTGAAGAAAGACTGGATGACCATTTGCCAGGTGTATTATAGAGGAATTCTTGTTCAGGAATGGGTTAGCCTGGATCATCTCAGGTTTCTGAGATGCTATGATTCTATATTACTTATGAAGAAAGGAAACACACAGTTGGGATGACATCGCTGAATCTGTTTTCAGAACCAACACAGTTATTATGGATAATTTGAATCAGATTTAGGACGTGACTAGTATTGTAATTGTAAAAGCTCATTAAGCTGATGTTTCAAAGCACTCATATGCTGCAATTTACTGAAAATGAAAAAGTATTTTTAAAATTTAAACTTATTTTGGTGATTCAAATTCTAGTAACAGTAAGTGACCTTCTATGGTAAGAGAAAATAGCTAAGGAATGTTAGTAACGTATCTTGTTGGAATGAAGTGTCCAGAGATTGTGAAATAATGTTTGTTGATCCTGATAGAAATATTTTACTTGTTTTTTTTCAACCAAAACATGTAGTGCTGTCTGTAATTGTGGTAAGTGCTGTGAGCAAAAGAAGTAAAACATAAAATAAGCGATCTTGTTAGGGAAACAAGATTTACTTATAAGATATAATTAAAAGAACAATAAAAGAAGGGATATGACTAATTATGTGGCGATGTGTGGTCACTGACCTCACCAGACCTCCATAGACTGTAGGAATTGGATTCCTAAGGTCCATTGCAACTTTATCACCTAATTGCTAAACTGGAATAGCTGTTTATTTAAAGGAGAGACAAATGTGGGTTAGGGTTGTCCAAGAAGTCTTCACAAATGAGATAGAATGAGCTGAGCTCATAACTTGGATCAACCGAGAAGAAGGAGGAAAGTATTTTAGGTTATGCAAGCATAATGAGCAAAGATACCATCATGGTATATGAAGAGAGGGACCTTATTAGAGCCTGGAACTAACAAAATATTTTGAGAAGTTGTGGGAAATAAAATTAAATAGAACCAAATTTTGGAGGGTCTTGAGTGCTAGATGGAGCTACAATATAGGGTGAGATAATCAGGGTCTTCATTCTCATCCTGCGTACCAGCATCTATGGGACTTACTTCCTCTCTGAGGAAGTTTCCCAAGAGACTGACCTTATGTTACACTGTCCTCTACTGACTCTCTCTGCCCTCATCCTCTTTGCCTGGACCCAAGTTCTCATTGCTGTTGTACCCCTCTCCTGGAGCTACTTTCCCTTATATGTTCCCATCCTCACTGCCTTGGAGGTCAGGCTCATGGATTGAACAATTTGAGAAAATAGATCTCCTCCTTCTCCTGGTCTGACTACACCCAAACTGGGCGGATTATCTGTTGCAGGCCTTCCTCTCCACAACCGAATTTGACCCAACTCTAAGAATTCATGGTTGTGACTGGAAGTTTGGCTCTGAATGGAGGGAAATAGGGAGGTATCGTATGATACTGTTCTGCTAGCTCTTGTTTTTGGAACGCTCTCAAAACTTGAGTGGATAATTAAGGGGATATTGGGCAGTTATCTGTACAGTCTTGTTCAAGCCACACCAATTTGATAGCAAATCAGTAGTTTCTCAGTGAAAAAGGTCAAGAATCTCCAAGGAAGGCTGGAGAACCTTCCTCTGGACTTCACTTTCCCCCAAATACTGGTAGATCTCAAAGAAGTGCCCAGGTCTGCTTAGGGATGGCCTTGAACAAATGTGGAGAAATTGACCAGACCACTCACTTGCAGGCTGAACCACAGAGTCAAGCACTACTTTCCTAAACTTAACTTTTTTATTTTGTTGCTGTATGCACTTTCCATACTAGCCGCTCTTTTTTTTACCCCATCAAGTGTTGAAACACTCCTTCTCTGCTTCAATTTGTGAGAATAGTAATGATGTCAGCAGAACATCTCTGTCCTTCCTTCCCTCTCTGTGATGTGGAAAATGTGAGATTCTCATATACACAATTCCCTTTTTCGTACCCCCTCAGTTACTTGTTCCTAAGTCAGTCTCCTGAGGGTAGAGACCTTATGACCCCCTTTTTTCCACTATTGAGCCAAGAGAAGGACAACATATTAGTTTCTGTTTAACCCTTGATTGAATGTAAATAGGACAGCCAGCTGAAGAACATCCCTAAGTAAACTCTTGCCTTTACCATGGCCTGTCAGGATTTTTCTTAAGTCTGCTTTAGACTTGAATGAAAAAAAAAATCAGACACCATCAACTTTTATTCTGGAATATTCAGAACACTCAAAACTCAGGAAATGTAGATTTTTTTCTTTGGTTTCCATTTTTGACAATTTGGCTTTATTTTCGATATCAACGCTTAGCATGAGGAGAGCCAGAGATGAAATTCTGTTCCCCCTTGTGGTGTCTCAGTGACGAAAACAAAAGAATACTCAATTCCTCTTTTGTCTAAATTCCCTTTCCTTCCCCTTGCAGGTTTTTCCTCCTCCACCTTTAATTAGACTGCTTCATATGCTGGTTGTGCTTTTTCTATATTACTGTGAGGCAGCGTGGGATGGAAAGAACACTGGATTGTGAGTCAGGGACGTGGGGTTGAAATGTCAGCTCTGTTTCTTAATTCTAGAGCTGTCCCTCTGTCCATTATTTCATATTTTTTTCTGTATATGGTTTATTTGCATATATGTGTTTGTTGTCTCCATTAGATGGTAAGTTCCTTGAGGGCAAAGACTATCTTTTGCCTTTTTTGTATCTTCAGCAGTGGGAGGCACATAGTACCTGTTTAATAAATGTCTGTTGTTTAATTGTTTCTTATAACCTGTGTGTCACATTAGGCAAGTCATTTAATATTTTAGGGTGTCACTGTCTTTATCTTTAAAAGGACAAGGTTTTACTAGATGGTCTTGAAGGTTTCCTCCAGTTCCAAAGTGGTCCTAACACCCATGACTGAAAGGTGGGCTTCATGAACTAAGACTGAAATAACTTCTAGAAAAAGGAGACCAAGATCCTTTAGGAAAAATTGGGCAAGATATGCTGACATATTTACTGAAGAAAACAGATCTATAGAAGGTTGGAAGAAGATACTGATAGACCATGCTAAAGGAGGGTATTTATTCAAATTGGCTTAGCGGTTATCTTTTCAGTCATCTTGAGAATTGGACAGAATTAGTACATTATTTTTCCATGATAATGGAATAGGTCAAAATATCTTTACTCTTGGGATTTTTACTGCTTAACTGAGATGGTGAGAAAAATAAGAGTTTCATAAGTGAGAGTTTCATAGATTTGAGTTAATTTGTTTGAAATTCAACTAAATCGGGTGACTCATATGCCTTTAGTGACCAAAATTCAATCGTACCATTACCGCCTACAGAGGTTAGACCCCTTGCATTTTACATCTGGATAAAGTGTGCATGGGGTATTGCTGTTGGGGGTGAGGAGAGGGAGAGTTTAAGGAAAGTCCAATCTAAGAAAGTTGGGGAGAACAAAATGGAGGGTTGTTTGTGCAGATACAGGATAGTTAACCTCGAAGGGAGCGATTGAGATCAAGTATGTTGTTTTCTTGGGCAAATGGAAATATAAGATCTCTGGTTTTAAGAGATACAGAAGCAAAGAGGAAAGAAGGTAGAAAGTATTTCATTTTATTCAATTGAAAATGACTTCTGGGGGGCAGCTAGGTGTAGTAGATAGAACACCAACTCTGGAGTCAGGAGGACCTGAGTTCAAATCAGACTTCAGACACCTGACATTTCCTACCTATGTGACACTGGGCAAGTCACTTAACCCCTATTGCCTCATCAAAAAAAATATCACTTATTAAACACCCATTATATGTGAGACATTCTACTAAATCCTAGGGACATGAAGATAAAAAATAAAATAGTGCTCCTAAGGACCTTAAATTGTGTTGGGGAAATACAATATCAGATTATAGGAGCCTAGGGTTAGAACTGGAAGCAACTTTAGAGACCATCTGGTCCAACCTTTTTATTTTATAGATGAGAAGATTAAGGCACACGGAAGTTAGATAAGTGGCAGTGATGGGATTCTAATTCTCCTATGACTATGAATTCAATACTCTTTCCACTCTAACATGCCGGGCCCCATCCCTCAACTTGTGTGAATACACTGGCAGTACGGTTCCTTAGAGGGAGGCATCTGCCCAGGATTTGAGGAATATTCTGTGGGCACTCATTACTTCCCCTATTATAGCTTATGAGCCCCCACTGGTGTCTTTTCTATGAAAAATTAGACATTAGAACAACCAATTTTTAGTTAGCATGTAATAGGATGGCATTAAAAAATGATAACTACAAAACATTTCCCCCATAAAACATAGTTAACACTTCCACAAACGCAAATAGAGAACATACATGGTCAAATCTATTCATTGCTTGTATGGGCACTGATGACCCTTGAAGTTGTTTTTTTCCTACTATTGGAGTTTCCACAAAGTTCAGCTCTTAATTGCCAGGGCTAGCTCTCAACTCCATAACCAGATTGATTTTTTGTTTCCAAGGATTATGTTTTTTGAAGACGCTTCTCTGAATCTAGGTTTGTCTGGAATGCATATCTTCCCTACCTCAACTGCACCTTAAACTCTCATGAACTGACTCTCTATTTCCTGTATGGAGTATCTCCTGGGTGAGGAACTCTGCTGCTAGATGGCCTTGCCAATGACCAAGACTGGGGGCAAGAGGAGAGAAAATTCTTTCTTTCCTTCAAGAAGTGAAGACCTAGTTGCTTCCCAAACTTCTGGCTCCAACTCTATTTCCCTTAAACTCTCAAACTGCCTGACTTCTCACCTACCTACAGGACTTAATTACTTAAACCTCTGAAGGTGTAAGGTCAAATTTTCTGCCCAGCTAATATTGTTACTTGACAGAGAAAAGTACTCCAAAAAGAATGTCAAAACCTGGCAAATATAGTAATAGCCCATAAACTGATTATATCCAATGAATTTGAATTGGGAAACTCCTCCTAATTACATTAGTAAAAATTAATTTCACGATGGAGAGAATGATAATCACTCTAGGGTATCAGAAAAGGTTGTTGTAAGAGTTAACTCCTAAGCAGTATTTTGATAGAAGCTAAGGATTTTGTGAGCCAGAAGTGAGGAAGGAGCGCATATTCTTATACAAAGGCCCAGAGGTGATAGAAGAAATGTCATGTATAAGCAGTCAGCAATCAGGTCAATATGACTAGAATGGAAAATACATGAAGAAAATTAAAATGAAATAAGCTGTCAAGTTGAGAAGGGCTTTAAATTTAATACTTTTAAAATTTAAACTTAACAAATAAAATGAACATTTACATATAAAAAGAGAACAGAAAAAGAGAATTCTATATGAAACTATGAATTTCTATTATGTGTACTTTTTATTTTAGATATATAAATACGGTCAACATACACATTTCAAAGCTGTCTTGTTAGTCTGTGTTTCTTTATGGCCTTCATTCTGTTCTTTTTTATGCATTAAAAATATAAGATTTTCTTCTTTTTCTTTTGATAACCCAGTATCTAACCTTTCTCATCTCCCTCAACTGCCTACCCCAACTGGAAACCCCCCAAAACAAGCCCAAGGCCTTGTAACAGATATAGAAAGGTAAACAGGTAAATAAAATATAAATATAATAAAATTATGCATTTTATTATAATTATATATTATGTTACTGTAATGCTAATATTATGAAAATAAAATATATAAAAATAATACAAAAAATTCCTGCTTTGGCCATACTGAAAAATGTAGGTTTTATTCTGGACCTTGAGTCCATCACCTTTCTTGTCAGCATTCATGGATGGTCATTCCACTGACTGAAGTTCTTAAGCCTTTCAAAATTGTGTGTCTTTGCAATGTCACGGTTTTTATAGTAAGTGTTCTCTGAGTTCTACCCACTTCTTTACATGTCTCTTTGAAACTATTACTATATAGATATATAGTATGTATACATATATAGAATTATATTAAACATATATAGAATATATACATATATTCGCATGTACACATATAGAATTATATATAATATACAGTATATATAGATATGTAGAATACAAATATAAAATTATAAATAATATGTAGTATATATACATATGTAGATGTGGAATATTTATATATATTCATATATACATATATAAAATTACATAGTATATATTAATATGCAATAGATCTAGTATACTTTTAGTGTAAATAGTATACTAGAATAGTATAGCATATATATTATAAATATATAATATTATATTTGTTATATTTGTGTGTATATTTTTTAAGTATATCTATGTAAATATATATATAGAGATGCATTCATAACCCATATTCACACTGCTGCTGTACCCTCTTTGCTATAATTTCATTTAATATTTTTCTTCATTCTTAGTTTTTGAAGAGGACCATCATGAGGTGATGTCTTGACTAACTCATGAATTGAATTTAAGTGAGGCAGAATTGCACAAAGTCGTCAGCCTCACTCTCGCTCAGAGTCATTAAAGCTCAGTGGTAAGACAAGATGACTGGTGATGACCTGGGCTGCAGTGGATATGTCTGACCAGTCTCTAGGCCTTCCACAGCACCTGCTTCTGCCTCTTTCATGGTCATGGGAACAAATTGTTCTTATTCGCCCATGGGTCAGTCTTCACATGCTTGGGGTAGACACCCTGCTAGGTCACTGGCAGATTTGAGGCCTGTTGGTTGCCTCCACCTGGTTTAGCTCATGTGCCTAGACAGTTTTACAAGGGTGTGGCTGGAGTCACAGGTGAGAGCTGGGTGAAGGTGGACACCCAAAAGTGGATGAGCAGTGAAAAAAACTGGGCAAGCCCTCGCACCAGAGGTGCTAGAGGGGATTCAGTGGATAGCATGCAGGGCCTGGAGTCAGAAAGACCTTGGTCCAATCTTGACCTCAGACACTTATTAGTTGTGTGACCCTGGGCAAGTCATTTAACCGTTTGCCTCAATGTCTTCATCAGTAAAATGAGTTGGAGAAGGAAACAACAAACCACTCCAGTATCTTTGCCAAGAAAACCTTAAATGGGGTCAGACAACTGAACAACAACATAGAATTGTTAATATTTTGGTATTCTTCCTCTTCACACAATACAAATATCCTCCCCTCCTCTGACCCTGGAGCCGTAATCCTCTTCTGTACCACCTCCAACCTGTGGGAACAAGAAAGGATTAAGTTCACAATTTAGCTTAATTCCTACTAAGCTCCAAGTCCAAGGCTCCTGGCCCTCCCCCTTGGGCCTGAGTCCCTGTTATCTTGGTTTCTTCTCAGGCTTCTCTGCTGGAGAATCCTGCCTGGAATCCTGCCTCCAAGGTCCTCATAGCTCTAGCTCCAACTCCCTCCTTCTTGACCTCTTTTCTCCCTGCCTCAGCAGATTTCATTCTTGAGTCTATTTTTTTTTATTCCAAACTCTGTGTGTGTAAATGTTTATTTTCAACCCTCCACTGTCCAGTTCAGATGAAAATGAACTCCACTTGTCTCATCATTCCTTATTCCATGTTTGTATACTCTCCATCTTATGCACTGAATTATGAGAGATAGGACATTTCCTTCCCTACCTCCTCTTCCCCCATGCCCCTCTGTCCCCAGCACAGTTACCCCTTCAGTATTGTGACTTTCCCCATCACAGTTTCGACATATAGTGGGTCAACATAAGACATTAAATGGGAATTTCTTGGGAGTTTTGCAGAAACTGCAGATGATAAATGAAGACCAGCAGATGACACAGAAAAAGTTTAGAAACTCAGAAATGCATTTATATATATCTATATATCTATATCTGTGTATAAAAAGCATGTATATTATATATACATTTATACACATACATATATATGTATATATAAATGTATTTTATCGTTTAATACTATAGTAATTCAGACTTCTTCTCTGGTACAAAGGGAGGGCCATTGTGGAAGGGATAATGGTATACTCCTTTTCCTTTCCCTTTCCCTTTCCCTTTCCCTTTTCTTCTCTTAAGACCATCAAAATCAAAACAAAACCATTACAGGCCCACTGCTAGTCTATTTAAATTACTTCATGATCATTCAAGACCTGCAGGTTCTGAGGGATGCTTGCTTCTTCTTCTCTTGTAAGAATGTAAGTACCTCATCATCCTGTAGTCCCTTCCAAATGTCAAAGGTATTTACCTTTCTAGTTTTGTCTTGATTCTTCTGTTAGCATTTTAAAATTTCTCCTCAGCTCTGGACTTTTCATCAAGAATACTAAGAAGTCCTCAATTACATTAAAGATCCATTTTCTAGTTTTGAAGGATATTATTAGTTTTAAGAATTATATATTATGATATATTACATATAAAGTATATACTATGACATATATTAATTGTAAACCTTTAAATTTTGAAGAGCTTTAAATTGTGAAGGGCTGAGGAATTTCCTTTTTATCCTAGAGGTAATAGGGATTTTGAATGGCGGAGTGACATGATCACATCTGTATTTGAGGAATGGCAGTTTGTTATATTTGTGAAGCAGAGACTTAAGTGGGAAAGAGAATGGAGGAAGGGAGACCAAGTAGGAGACGATGATGATGATGATGATGATGATGATGTAAGGTGGAGGAAGTGGATGCTAATACTACAGCAAAGGTCAGACAGGGCCAAGCTCAAGTGATCTCATCCCCCTGTGTGTATGGTTGGGGCTAAGTGATGGCAGTAGAAGAAGGTAGAGCCCAGTTGAACATATTTATTCTCCTCGGTTTCCTTTCTCTGCTCTGATGGAAGGGGAAAGGTCCAATGGAGCAAGCAAGAGTGGAACCTTGTCACTATGGGCATTTTGAATGCTGATAGGATGTTCTACTCCATCCAGTCTAGCTCCATTGACCATTTGGGGACTGTTATTACACATGGAGTTTTCTAGTCCTCACCTTTCCACCTGGTCTGAGGCTCCCATCTTCCACAGAGTTGGGGTAGAGAAGAGTCCACTTCCTTCATCTTCTTGCCATTGAGAAGGGGTCAAAGTCTCACTTTTCACTTGCTTTTGTAGTACCCTCGCCTACCAGTTTAAAGAGGGAGAGATGGATGGATCCTGTCTTAACAGACAGCTACATGATATAGTGGATAGAGCGTTGGGGTGGGAGTCAGGAGTTCAAGTTGGTCTCAGGTACTTACTAGCAAGTCACCTAAGAGCTGTCTGCCTCAGTTTCCTCAACTCTTAAATGAGGCATAAAAACTTAGTACCAACCTCCCAGTGTTGTTGTGGGGATCAAATGTGATAATTTTGAAGTGTTTAGCCCAGGGTAGGTGTTTAACAATTGCTTGTTCCCCCTCCAGGTGAACAGGAATGGATAGTGATACAGAATAGAAGAGACTGGGAAGGGTGTTGAATCTCTCTCACCTTCAGGACCACTGCCATCCTGGAACTGTCAGGAATGACCTAAAGAAGACCTTCAATTTATGAAGAAGGATCAGTTAAAATAGGAAGCTATGATTCTCCCTTTCAGAATCAAGCTCCTGGAAAAGGCTATCTATGCTCTCTTTACTTCCATTTCTGCTTTTCCCACTCACTTTTCAGGCCCTTGCAGTCTGGCTTCTGACCTCACCACTGCACTGAAACTACCCTCTTCAAAATAACTAAGGATCTCTTAATGACTAAATTCAATAGCTTTTTCTTAGTCCTTTTCCTTTGTCGTCTCCCTACAGCTTGTGACACTCTGGGTCACCCTTTCCTCCTAAAACCTCTTCTCCCTCAGCTTGTGACACTGCTGTCTTGGCTCTCCTCTCAGCTATCTGTCCACTCCTCAGGCCTCCTGGCTGGATCATCGTCCCTGTCCCTTGTCCTGACCTGGGTCTGCTTTTCTTCTCCTTTTGAGGCCTCTGAGTTTTTGGTGACATTAGCAGCTTCATGGATTCAATCATTTCCTTTATAGAAGATTCTCCAATCTGAACATGTGTCCTAATCTCTTCTGAACATTAATCCCTAGTCATCTACAATCCTTTGGACATTACTCCCTAGATCTTCCAGGCCTTTCCTATTGTTAATTTCTTACTTTAAAGCAAAAATAATACAGCAGATGTTCTTTATCTGCAGGGACAGGCCCTAAAGGGTCAAGGTCATATATGCATTTGGATTTTGGGGAAAGTCCCCTTTAATGAAATACACATACACATATACACACATATGCCCTAATAGCTCCACAGAAGAGCCTTTTATAGGAAGGAAGTTAAAAACTGTGACAAATAAGCACTTTAAAAACTATGACAGGTAACCAAAGGTTACCCGGTATGTAGCACATAATGCTATTCACATATGCCTTTTACTCAGGATTCTTTCCATTGGAGGCTCAATTTATAGTCATATTTAAGGCCAATGATTTGGTTTGGCCTGATAGTCACTTCACTGAGCCTTAATTTGCTCATCCTCATGTAGAAGGAAAGATCATATTTTCTATTTTAGATATTTGGAGTCTCTGGCACTGATGGGGCAATCCAAGAGTAGATATGTAGCCTGGTAGACATTTGGAGCTGCAGGTCTAAAGCTCCTAAGAGAGATCTGGGAGTCATTTGGATGACAGTTGAAAGAGTGGGAGTGAATGAAAGTGAAGTATAAAAGAATGTAGAGAGAAATAGAAGGTTGGGCAATCTCACCTTAAGAAAACTGGGAAGAAAATGAGGAACTCAGTAGAGGAAACAGAGAAGAAATGCTCAGAAAGTTAAGAGGAGAACCAGGATAAAATGGCATCTCTAAATCCAAGGGAATATTGAGTATCAAGAATGAAGAAGAAAAGTCAAGAGAAATTAAGGACATTTAAAAAGTCCATGGAATATGTTTAATTAACCAAAGAAACAGAAGAAATCATTGAAGACAGAATTGAGAGGTTTAATTATATAAGGTAAAATAAATTTGCCCAACAAAAAGCAATATTGTTAAATTTTATTGATTTTTCTGTTTCTTATATCACCATGGTATCCCATGTATCTCTCACCCATCCTTTTTCCCTCTCCTACAGCCATCACATATTACAAATGGTTATTTTTTTAGAGAGAAAAAACAGTCAGCACAACTAATCAATATATTGAAAACATCTGAAAGTATGTGCAACCTGTGAACCTCTCATATCCACAGCAGGGTAGACTAGAAATGTCTTCTCATATATCTTCATTTGAGTATGACTTGATCTTTGTAGCTTTGTTATATTTATTTTTAATTTTTTGATGTGTTGTTCTTTCCATTTACGTTATTGTTGTTACTGTGTATATTGTTTTCTTGGCTCTGCTTACTTCAGTTTGCATCAAGTCATATAGATCTATCTGTGATTCTCTGAATTCATCATACACATTGTATGATTTGTTTAGCTATTCCACAACTGATGGATGTCTATTTTGTTTCCAATTCTTAGCTATCAGAAAAAGTGCTGCTAGAAATATTTTGGAGCATATGAGGACTTTTCCCTTTATGGATAGTGTCCTTGGGACATAAGACTGGTAATGGACTGTCCACTCTCTGGTTCAAAGGGACAAAAGTGACATTTAGTCACTTTATTTACATAATTCCAAATTATTTTCCAAAACGATTCTACCATTTTTATAGCTCCACCAACAATGCCTCTCCTTGTACCTCCAACATTGGCTATTGCCATTTTTTTTGGTAATTTCTGCAAATTTGCAGGGTGTGAGGTGAAACATCAGAGTTGTTTTGATTTGTATTCCTCTACTTTTTTAGTGATTTGGAGCATTTTTTTCATGTAATTGTAAATACTTTGTAATTCTTTTGAGAATTAGTTGTTCATATCTTTTGACCATTTATATCTTTTCGGTGATGGCTATTAGTCTTATCAATTGTTTATATCTATTGGATACCAAATATTTATCAGAGAAATTTGATCAAGATTTTTTTCCTATTCAGCCACTTCCCTTTTTATCCTAAATGTATTGATGCTGTCTGTGAGAAGTTTTTCAAATTCAAGTAATCAAAATTATTTTAGCATTTACAATTAATTACAATTAATATTTCTCTTGTTTGATTAGGAGTACATATCTTAGCCATAGCTGTGAAAGGTACATGATCGATTTCTCTTCTAATTTTCTTTATAGTATGATCTTTTAATGCATCATTCTGGAGTCGAGTGTGAGGTGTTGGTTGAAGCCTCATTTCTGCCAGATTGCTTTCCAGTTTTCTCCTCAGTTGTTTTCCATCAGATAGGAAATTCTTCTCTAGACAATTTATGTTTTCTATTTTGTAATCAAATACTGATCTATTGAGCTCTATTATTTCCAAATCTCCCTTGTCTAATCTATTCTACTGATTTATTTGTTCTTAAACCAACACCAGGTGGTTTCTCATGACTGCTGTTTTATAATATTACAGAAGGAAATGGAAAACTACTCTATTATCTTTGCCAAGAAAACCCCATATGGGATCATGAAGATTTGGATGTGACTGAAACAATTTAGTAACATCAACAACAACAAATTTTATGATAGAGTTTGAGGTCTGGAAATTCTATTCCCTCTTTTCCTTACTTCTTTTTACCATTTCCCTTGATAGACTAGATTTTTTTTTTCCAAATGAATTTTGTTATTATTTAATCAAACTCTGTAAAACATCCTCTTGGTCATTTGATGAACAGAGCATTAAAAGGTGAATTAGCTTTAGTTGTGTTATTATTTTTATTGTGTTAGAGTGGCCTGGTCAGAAGAACGGAATATTCCTCCAACAATTCAAGTTGTTCTTAATTCTTTGAAGAACACTTTGTAGTTGAATCTATCCAAAGTGCCTTGTGAGGTTGGTTCCCAGATATTTTATGCATTTTGCAATTATTTGGAATAGGATTTCCCTTTCCATTATTGTTTCTTGTGTTCTGTTATTTTTATATAGAAATGTTGTTGACTTTTTACATTTTATTTTATAGCCCACACCTTTGCTGAAGCTTTTAATAAAAAAGAATATCTTTAAAAGTGAAAAAAGAGAAATAGAGGGCAGCATGTTTGAAGTAAATATATCGCATATAGGTCTCACACCAGAATACATAAATAGCTAACGCATATCTTTAATACTAATAATTCATGTTCCCCAGTGGTACCACAGTGGTCAAAGGACATAGACAATTTATGAAAGAGAAAGTACAAATGATCACTAATCACATGAAAAGATAATCAAATGCCTAAATAATCAAAGAAATTCAAATCAAAAGGACCTTAGGTATCATCTTATTCCTACTAGAATGGCAAAAATATATTTTAAAAAAATAGGATAAAGTCCAGTGTTGTTAAGGCTATGGGGAAAGAAGTCAAAGCAAGAACTGTAGACTGATGCAAACATTTGGAGAGCAAGGTGACACTTGCACCGTGTCATAAAACTAGTCTTACTTTTTTGCCCAGGCATTCTACTGTTAGCACTCCATTCCAAAATTCATAATTAAAAGGGTGGTGGGGTATAGGAAGGATCAATCAATAAACCAAAATTACATCTGCTCTGTAGGCAATAGCAAAAGAAATGGAAAACATCCTGTTTTTCCAGCAATTAGATAAAGGCTGAATACATTAATATACAGAGAAATATGGAGAGGAACATGGGGGAATGAACAAGTCATAACATACAAACAAGAAACATGAAGATATATAAAGGATGCCATCAAAGAAGTTTATGATCAAAAGGGAGAGTGGGTTGATTATATGATGAAAGCAGCAGATGACTAATATGTTTGTATGTGTATATTTATCATCCATCTATCTATCTATCTATCTATCTATCTATCTATCTATCTATCTGTCTGTCTATCATCTATAATTTGAGCAAAGTGCCTCAGCATATTGAATTGAACTCCCTATGTTGAACTTATGAGAAATCTCAGACAGAGATTTCACAGATTTTTCAGTATGTCTTTAGGCAGAAAAAAGTTCACCTGTTATATTGCAGAGGGAAGAAGAGTGATTTTCTCCCTTTTCTGGCCTTGACCCTTCTAATGTGGGTATTACCAGGCTTCTACAGCCATTACCCATCTCTGGTCATCAGGGCTGACCCACTCTCTAGTCACCACTTTCAGATCCAGCCCTGAAGAGGAATTTCTCTAAGTCCATGTGGAGGGTGTCTCAGGGCTGTGTGAACACTGCAGCAACCCGGCCTCAATCAGAGAGCCAGACTGCTAGTTTAAATCTGCAGGGGTTTTTGATTTGGGGGAAAAATACTGGATCCATACTTCCTTTATATACTTTGCAAAGTTTATAAAATATAACAATCAATAAGAATTTCTCTTATAAAAGCTCTTAACAGAACTCTGACAAATTCAGCTTGCTTTCTGCCCTTTACTCTTTCCCTGTCTTTTTGGCTCTGACTGCCCCATACCCTGCTATCACTCTCTCCTTTCCCATTCATAGTAATGAATGTAACGGTGACTGCTCTGGCCCTCACTGCCAGGCATTTTACCCCCCTGGGACCCTAAATGGGTCAAGGATATGTGGTCTCTGCCTTTGTCTCAAGCCCCAATTTTAGGGATCTATTAAAACCTAAATTGCATTTAAGCCCAACACTCTCCCTCACCTTACACCATTTCACATTCTATGGATGGGAAAAAAGATTAGGTTCACAGTTTAACTCATTTCCTCTATAGCATAGCTCCACCAGATTTCAGAATCAAAGGTGCTCGAGGCTTAAACAATCAGCTAGATGGTGTACTGGATAGAACAGTGGGTTTGGAACAGGTAAGATTCAAGTGTTCAAATCCAGTCAGACACTTACTAGCTATGTGACCCTAGGCAAATCACTTCACTTTGCCTCGGTTTGTCATCTGTAAAACTAGAAGGAAATGGCTAACCACTCCTGTATCTTTGCTAAGAAAACCTCAGATGGGGTCTCAAAGAGTTGTACATGACCCAATAACAGTCTAGGCTTAAGTCACACGAACATTGATTGCTCAGTGTTTACTTGTTGGACTGGCAGCAATATTAGGTCAGGTTTCCTTAGCTCTTGTTCCCAAGATTTCTCCATTGGGAGGGAGATTACATGACAATCTCTAAAGTCCTTTTCAATTCTAACACTATGGTTCTGAATAAGCTTGTCCGTGAGGGTTGATAGAGAGTTCAGGTTAAAAAAAAAAGACTAACATGGATGAACTTTATGGGATTAGTCTTGGAAGTGTAAGAGAATCCTTTTTCTCTGAGCCAGAAAACCAGGATGAGAGAATGGGTCTAGAGGGAGATACTTTGCAAAGGAGAGTATATGAATAAGTTTATATCAGATGACTTATCTCTATGAACTAAGTGGTGAAGCAGTGGCTTACAGTGAGGAAAGATAAAGTTGGAGGATTAAGAATTGAGAACATCTACATTATATTATTAGAAACTATTCTGAGAATGCTTCTCCACTTAGTTTATTCATTCAACTCTGCCTACTAAGTGCAAGGAATTGGGCCAAGAGCTGAGGGAGATGCAAAGACCTGACTCCTTTCCTCAGGGAGTTCACATAATGATTTTTAAAAATAGCACTCTCTCTCTCTCTCT
>CM053771.1:354578992-354614769 GCA_028658325.1 Potorous gilbertii
TCTCATTTATCCTCATAACAATCCTGGAAAGTAAGTGCTATTATTATAGTCATTTCATATAGCAGGAAACGGAAGCAGATGGAGATTAATATAAATTTGAGGCTAGATTTGAGCTCCAGGGCCACTGCTCACCTAGCTACCTTAATGACTGCAGAGATAAGGTGCAAATAACTAAAGGTAACTTCAACATTTATACAAGTAACTAAAGGTAAAATAGAATATGATAAACATACAATTTATTATACTCATTTAATAAAAAAATTAATAATAAAAATCTCCAGACCAAACTTTGTCTATGAGCAAATTATATACATTATATTATAATTTATATATATAAAATCATATACATACATATATGTATACATATATGCATATATAACTTGTATATGAGTAATTTAATGGATCAGAATCACATTCTTAGCATACAAATGTTTTAACCCTGATTGGGAATGTCATTCATCTCTCCCACCTTGTGTGTTGCTTTTAGCAGCTGTGACATAGGATGACAGGTCATAGACTCTTAAATTTTGTATTGAAAGGGACTTTAGAGGTCATCTAACTCAACCCCCTCATTTCGCAAATGAGGCATACATATACCTCACTCGGGAAATAAATGACCAAGTTGGGATTTGATCCCAGGTCATCCGACTGCAAGTAAAGCTCTATTTCTGCTTTACCATGCTGCCTCCCTTGCAAAGATCTAATTTATTACTTTCTCTAAGTGGGAATTTCTGCAGTTGATTTCCTTTAAATAGGGGAAAAGTTGTCAACTTTTTAACCTGGACTCTCTCTAAGTAAAGTTGTAAAGTATAAGCTAATCAGAGAACAGGTAACATTACGCCCATTCAGCTTTGTCCCAGCGTTGGCATGGAAAGGTGATAATTGTCCTTCCTTCATAGAGGAAGCCTTTGAAAACCAATCAAAGTACCTCATATTATGAGGGACAATACTGTCATGAATGATTCTTGCCTGGCAAGCCATCATGGGGATGAACTTGGTTTTATTGAGAGGGGTGAAGGCAAGAACATTTATTAAACTGATCAGGTATATATATATATATATACATATATATATATATATATGTATATATATATATAATATTTTTCCTTTGCGGAGTTTATAATTTAGTTATAGAGAAAGACGATATGATTAAAAATAACTGACACAGCTTCATGACAAGCAGGTTATTATTGCCCCATGTTATAAATGAAAAAACTGGACTCAGAGAGATGGGGAGTTGTCTATGACCTTCCTGATCCCCAGGTTCAGAGTACCAACCATATTGCTTCTCTCAAATGATTCATAGAGGCAATAAAGGTCACAGGAATTCCAGTTGGCACCTGAGCCTTAATCAAAGTGTCCGAATTGAGTCCCTTTGGCAGATATTCTCAAACTCAATTCTAGAACCATAACTAGCCTTTCTACTCCAGTTTCATATTCTGGGACTTTCCCAGGAAGTGTGCTAGGCCCTTTGGGCACATGTCATGGGGAAACCCCAAAGAATATGAAAGTGGTTTATCCTAGGCTGGTGAAAGGAAAGTATGCAGCCATACTAGAGTCAATGAATTGAAGGGGAAATCCTAGAACAATGTCTAATGGATTAAAGATCCAGGAGATGGTGGTACAAATTTCTCTATCAAATTTCATTGCTGTGGTGGAGGAAGAAGGAAAGAGTGTATGGAAATAGGATACAGGAATGAAGGGGAGGAGGCAGATGTAAAAAAATTTATTTAGGATTATCACCCCCATTTGATGTTCATGTCAGTGGAATATATAGGGTCATTAAATCCCAGAGTTAGAAGGGAGCTATTGAAGGCTTCCTCCTCAAGTTTTCTTGGAGACAGAGGACCTCAGAAGACCCACAAGCTTTTGTCTGTGGAAAGGCTGTCAAGAATGTTAAATCAATGAAGAATGTCAATGCCTGTTTTGGCACCTGTCTGATGTCTATAGTTTAATTCTCACCTCAACTTTACCACCTGCCTCCAATGCAGCTTTAAAATACTGGCAGGTGGAAATGATTCAGAAAAGAGCTGGGCCAAAGGTTGAGGGAATGATGGTTCTGGATGAGTCAATAAATATCATTTAAACATCACACTACTAGAGAGAACTGTGTTAGATATTGGCAAAGGTAGGATGATTAATTAAAACAATCTATGCCCTCATGGAACTTGAAATTGACTAGAAGAATACACATATAACTTCAATATTTGTACAATAACTATAATGCAAAATGATCTATGATGTGTATGAGGATGCTCCAAACCAAAACCCTAAATGTGCCAAGTCTCAAGGGAGTAGGTAAGATGAAGGGGGTGATGAAAGGCTTCATAGAGGAAGCCACATATGAGATATACTTTAAAAGTTGGCCAGCATTTCAACAGGATTTCAAATGGAGGGAGGAGGGACATTCTAGAAAGAGAAAATAGTGTGAGCAAAGGCATGGAAGTGATGCACTATGGAGCAAATTTTATCTTGAGTATTTTAGTTTGCTTGTATAAATTGTTCTAGTTCTACTTAGTTCACTCTTCATTGATTCATATAAATCCTTCCAGGTTTCTCTTGAATATACCCCTTTCATAATTTCTCATGGTGCAATAATATAATCATGATTTGTTTAGATATTACTCAATTGAATGACACTCCCTCAGTCAAAAGGACTACTATAAATATTTTTGTAGATCTTCTCTATGTTTAATCTTTGGGGAGTGTGTATTCATCACCCACTTAAGAAACATTCTGAGTATAGCTTTTTGACTTTTGGTGTATAGTTACGCATTATGTTCTAAAATTGGTTGGGATAATTTGTAACTCTATCAGTAGCGAATTCTTGTTTCTGTTTATCCATAACCTCTCCAGCAACAGTCATTTCCCTTTTCTGTCATCGTTACTAATCTAATCAGAGTTATTTTTGGTTGATGATATGCTTCTTTGTTTCTTTTTTTAACAACCATTTCTTCACAGCCTTTGGTCATTTATCAAATTGAGGAGAGACTCTTGTCCTTACACACTATTTGTATCCATTCCTTATATATCTTAGGAATCAGAGCTTTATTACAGAAATTTACTCTAAAGATTTTTCTTCGTTTGACTATTTTTTATAATTCTAACTTAAAGGATTTTGTTTGTGTAAAAGTGTTCAAATTTTAGGTAATCATTTTCATCCTTCATTTGGTAAATAACTCTTTCCCCTGTCTATAGTTGTGACAGTTATCTCCTTTTCTTGTCTAATTTATTTATGATAATAGATCTAGAGCTGGAAGTAACTCAGAGGCTAACTAGACCAACTTTTTAATTTTACAGATGAAGAAACTGAGGCACTAAGTTAGTTAGATTAGTTAGTTAGTTAGTTAGATTAAATAGGCTAGCATTTATACAGTGTTTTACAATTTATGAAATACTTTACATGTTATATCATTTGACTCTCACAACAAGTTGCTGTTCCTGAGTTGTTTCAGTGATGCGTGACTCCATTTGGGGTTTTCTCGGCAAAGAGACTGGATTGATTTGCCATTTCCTTCTCCAGTTCGTTTTACAGATGAGAAAACTGAGGCAAGCAGGATTAAGTGACTTGCTCAGAGTCACATAGCTAGTAAGTATCTGAGAGCAGATTTGAGCTCAGGAAGGTGAATCTTGCTGACTCCAGGCCTGGTACTCTATCCACTGATGCTGCCCCCCTACTTTTGATTATTTCTTTCCCTAAAAAGCAAGGAATTCAGGTCTTTCTGATTCCAAGCCTGACATTCTGTCTACCGCACCATTTAGTTGCCCTGACAAATAAGTGTTGTTATCTCCATTTTACAGATGACGAAACTGAGGCACAGAAAAGTTAAGGGGCATGGAGCATCACACAGTAGGTATATAAGACTGGATTTGAACTCAGATCTTCTGAGCCTATAAGTACAATGTCCTATCTACCATTACACTAGGTCACACATCCTTGTTTCTCCAAATGAATTTTGGTATTTTATTCTGGTATTGTAAAGTAAACTTTCTTTAGTTTGGTAAGCTACTAGATTTCTATATTAATTTAGAAAACATTTACCATTTTAATTATAATTAACCTGGCAAGATGACACACCACAACTTATAACAAATGATTTTCTGGCCTTTGTTAGACTTCATGTGAGAAAGAACCTATCATCTTCTGAAACAGTCCATTTTTCTTTTGGACCTTGCTAATTTTTAGAAGATTTTTCCTTATATTAAGCCTGAATCTATCTCCTTGAAACTTCTAGGCACTTTACCTAGTTCTACCTTCTGACAACAGAACAAGTCTGAATCTAACAGTTCTCCAAATACCTGAAGATGATTATCATGTCTCCTCTAAATCTTTTTCAGGCTAAACATCACTAGGTCCTTTACCTGATTTTTACAATATGGCAGCATTTGAGGTCATTCCTCATCCTGATTGACCTTCCCTTCTGGATACCCTCCATTCAGTTAGAGGGGTGTCTACCCCAAGCATGTAAAACCTCCCCTGTGGAATGGGTGAACAAGAACAATTTTTTCCAATGACTACAAAGGCAACTGAAGCAGGTGCTGTGGAGCGTTTAGGGCTTGGTCAGACATCAGAGATGCCAAGGTCACCTATTGCATCCCCAGGCTCTCATCAGTCATCCTGACCTTTGTCTGGTCATCAGACTTGGATGACTCTGGATGAAAGAGTGAAGCTGATGACTGTGCAACTCTGCTTCATTTAAAACCAATTCATGAGCTAGTCAACACATCACCCCATGGTGTCATTGATCCTCTTTGAAAACAAGCAATAACAACTGAATTCTAGTGTACTACATGTAGGGGTGGAGGATACAGATATTTTAAAATGACAAAATTCCTGTCCTTTAAGAGCTTCTAATCTGCTAGTATATAACCAAAATTTACTTTTTGTAGCTTATCTTATTTGCTCCTTACACCAGGGTCAGCCAAGAGACATTTATTAAATGCATACTATGTGCCAGGTGGCATCTAAGTGACACAGTGGATAGAATGCTGGTCTTGGAATCAGGAAAACTCAATTTCCTGGGTTAAAATCTAGCCTCAGACACTTACTAGATGTGGGACCCTGGGCAAATCACTTAACCTTGTTTGCCTTAGTTTCCTCATCTGTAATATGAACTGGAGAAGGAAATGGCAAACCACTCCAATATCTTTGCCAAGAAAATCCCAAATGGAGTCACAAAGAGTGAGAAATGACTGAAATGACTGAAAAACAATAACAAATGTTCCAGGCATTGTGTTAAACTCTCAGGACATAAAAAAACAGCCCCTGCTCTCAAGGAACTCATGATCTAATTGGGGAGACAACATGCAAACAGCTATGTACAAACAAACTAAATATAGGATATATGTAGATAATTTCAGAGGGAAAGCACTAGAATTAAGGGGGATTGGGAAAGACTTCTTAAAGAGAGTAGGATTTTATCTAGGACTTGAAGGAAACCAGGAGACAGAGAAGAAAATTCAGTCAATAAAATGAGTTCAATTAAACAAGGTTATTATTCCTATGTCAAAGATAAGGAAACTGAGGCCAAGTGACTTGCCCCAGGCTGCGTAGTTAGAAAGTCATAAACTTGTAGTTCTGAGGTCTTTCGACCTTGCTCAGTGTTCTTTCTCCTTTACTGTGATGTCTAGCCTTCTCCATCATTTTTGTGTGCTCCCTAGGTACTGACCATGGTCCCATAGAACAAATAAAAATTTTCCCTTTTTCCTTCCCTACATAAGTATCTGCTTATCTTGTGTCCTGCTCTGTCTGAGAATCTCTGTTTTTTAAGATGATTTCTCCTTTATATTATTTTATCAAGTTAGCTTATATCTCAGTGGGTGTCAAGGGCTTAAGGTGTAACTCTTTTGAGTAGGGGTAATTCTGGAAATGTGATTCCTTAAAAGCACAACTTTACTGGAAAGAACTTCAAGCATGAGGATACGTATTTTGAGGCAGGGAGCATTTTTGACCTTCATAGAACCTGCCTTGATTTCTTACCTTAATAGGTCCTAGACTCTTTAGTGAAGCCTTTTACTGGGATACCACATAGCTATTAGCTCTGAGAGAACCTGATACTTTTCATCTTTGTATCCTAGAGCACAATGACTTGTCTAGACTGTGTTATTTGTCCCCCATTCTGGAAGATCGATGACTTCAGGAAAGTGAGGTCTTGACTTGGAAGTGAATTGGATTTAAATGAGGCAGAACTGTCAGCTCCACTCTCTTCCTCCAGAGTCATTAGAATCCAGTGACAAGACATAGGTCAGGATGACTGGTGATGGCCCTAGATGCAGTGAGAAATCTTGGCCTTTGTAAGCTAATATCTTTCCAAAGCCTCAGTTTGTTTGAGAAAACATTCATTTAGTGGATAAAAGATTGTCAAGAATTGAGGCAAAAGATGGTCTAGTTTGCCTTCATGAAAGAATCATTCAGGGAGGGAAGACTTTCAGAGTTTCTGACTTGAACAGAAGCAACTGCTATTTACACTCACTCTGAACCATCATAACCCAAACAATGATCAAGCAAGGCTTGGACTGGGGCCTATTATTGGCCAATAAGTGAGAGCCAGAGTGATCTGAGTTAAAAAGTATCATTAAGCATCTCCATTTGAAACCCAGCTAAGCATCTTATAAATGTTCGCTAAGTTGAATTGAAGGAAAATCTGAGAGATACTCCACTAAAATCAAAGCAAACTGTACACCCATAATTCATAGGATCTAGATTTAGAAAGGACCTCTTCATCTCATAGTTGAGGAAACTGAGGAAAGAAATAATTTTCTCAGGCAGTAAGAAGCACAGTTGGGATCAGATCCAGGCTCTCTGACTCAAAATTTAGCATTCCTTCTATTTCACCACTTTTACTTGTCACTTGAATAGGAAGAAAAAAATCCCCTTTTCCTTATAAACTCTGAAAAAAACCCAACAAGCCAATAAATACACACACATGTATTGGAGGTCTGTGGGGACTTTGGTGGGATTTTCCTGGGAAACAGAATTAAAATTCCTTTTGACAATATCTCACCTCACCCACCCCTTTCAGCCAATCAGAGTCCTGATCTTTGGAGAGGCTAGATTTTGGTTTGGTCAAGTCAGAGAAAAAGTGAAATACTCTTTGGAAAATACTCAGGTAGGGCAGCTTTTTAGAAGGGAAAAACATTTTTTCTGCCCATGTGAAAAAATCAAAACTAATAATAGCTACAATTAAAGATTGGGAAGAAAAGGGAACTTCCAGAGGAACATCAATGGTCACAGCCTAAGAAATGGGTGTTTCCTAACCTTAGAAAACAGCAAAGCAAAGATTTCACTTTGGTGGATTCCATGACCTGAGAACCCCTAGGCAATCTGTCTTTCTTACATTTGAGAGTTTCCAATTCTAAACCAAGCATTTCTTCATCTAGTGAGATCATGCGGTAACTTGGTGAAAGTCCTACTGAGGATGAGCAACTCAAAATGAGTATGCTTATAGGAAAATGTTCAGGGCATCATGTAAGTGAATCCTATCAATGTTTATTATTATAGAAGACAGGGTTTCTCTGTAAGGAGAGAATGAGAAAAAGATTTTCAGATAGCACTGGAAGTCCAAATCAGACATTCTCAAACTGGGTTCCATGAAGGCCATCGAGCCTCATTTGGGATTCTCTGAGAATCCAAGTAGTCACCTTTGCAGAGTTAGAAAGGGCCAATACAGTGCTAGATAGTTCAGGGGATGGAGCAGTGACCCCGGAGGCAGGAAGACCTGACTTCAAATCTGGCTCAGACACTTACCACAGTTCACTGCATATTCATTGTAGATATTATGCCAAAATTTTGCAAAAAAAGTGGGGTGCGACCATTATGTATAGCTTTTAAAAATTGTGACAGTTTTACTTAAAAATAATTTATTACTAAATGGTCTTTGGTGAAAGATTAGTATGCACAGAATACTTGTGAATATATGTTAAAATTGAGTAGTCCAAATTACGCACATCATTTCTTCGTGACAGTTTAGTGAGCATTTTTCTGGTCTGAAAAAGAAAGTTAATATATTAGTTATTGATTTTGCTTTAAAGATGAAGTAGTACACTTGAGAAAATTTACTAGAGTGTTGTAAAGTACAAACATACAACACTGAATCTTCTGTGTCCAAAGATTCTGCATCACTATTATTGGTTTCGTTATCTGACAGGCCATCCTTAGCTCTTGTCAGATGTATTTACTTTGTCCTTGCTCTGCCACAGTGCATCATTTTCCAATCCGTCTGGTGTATTCGAAATTCCCATCTTTCTGAAGCTTTTGATGACTGTTTCCTGTGGTATAAAGTCCCAACTCTTAATTACCCATGTGCATATCAATTCCAAGGAAAGGTGCTTAATATTTCCAGTGGGAGTCAGTTGGTGATCACTCCTTGTAGAAACAACCCAAATGGTCTTCAACTGGTTTGTTTACATGTGGACAGTACTTCTTAAACAGACCTATTTAATGAGTGGGTGTTGCCTCCTCCTAAGAGCAAAGACCTTGGCCTAAAGGGCCCAAGCCTCCCACTGCATCCTGGGTCATCTCCAGTCATCCTGAGGAATATCAATCAGGTCTCTGGATTCAGATGGTTCTGGAGGAGAAGTGAGGCTGGTGACCTGCACAGCCCTCCCTCACTCAAAACAAAGTCAAGTGCAAGTCATGTCATCATTTCTCTGATGGTATGGTCTTCTTCGGCAACCAAGGATGAACACACAGTATGTACTGAAAATTTAGGCTTGGCTAGCAATGCACTAGAGATAAATGTGTATACATATGCCACTGGTGAATATATTGCTGCTCTGTTGACCTTTTAAGTGGCATAATGAATAGAATTACATCATGCAGTGATTCCATGATGAGAGGATATAAATCAATTTGTGGACTGCAAAAATAATGTGTGACAATTATGCAGTGAAATTTGGTACTAGCTAGACTCTGGGCAAATTACTTAACCTCTATTGGCCTAATCCACTGGAGAAGGAAAAGATAAACTACTCCAGTATCTTTGTCAAGATAATCCCAGCCAAAAATACCAGGACAGAACTCAGCAACACAGTAGGATTTAGTCATTTTTTCATACAAATAAAGACCCTGATTGAACAGTTAGTGCTGCAGCCTTGACAGTACTATGCTAGAGTCAGCTCGTACAGGTTCTGGAGAGCTGATTGTTAACTTTCTTTATGAGTCTATCAGATTGACTAACATGACAAAATAAGAAAATGATAAAATATTGGAGAAGATGATGGGGATGTTGGAATACTAATGCATTGTTGGTGGAGAACTGATCCAGTCATTCTGGAAAACAACTTGGATCTATGCATAAAGGGCTACAAAATTGTGCATACCCTTTGACCCAGTCATGCCACTTCTAGGTCTGTATCCCAAAAAGATCATACAAATGAGAAAAGGACTCAAACATACAAAAATACTTACAGCATCTCTTTTGGTAGTGGCCAAGAACTGGAAATTAAGGGGATGGCCATCGATTGGGGAATGGCTGAACAAGTTGTGGTATATGAATGTAATGGAATACTATTGTGCTATAAGAAATGATGAGCAGGTGGACTTCAGAAAAACCTGGAAAGACTTACATGAACTGATGTTAAATGAAATAAGCAGAACCAGGAGAACATTATACATAGTAACAGCAGTATCATACTTTGATAGACATATCTCTTCTTAGCAATACAAGGATCTAAGACAACTCCAAAAGATTCATGCCAGAAAAAGCTATCCACATCCAGAAAAAGCACTATTGAGTCTGAATGTAGATCAAAGTATACTATTTGCTCTCTCTCTCTTTTTTTTTCATGGTTCCTCCTGTTAGTTCTAATGCTTCTTTACAACATGACTAATGTGAAAATATGTTTAAAAAAATTTTGGTATGCACCTTGGAAATCATCAAAGACTTTACATCAGGACCTGGTTTTTGTGGGTTTTTTTGTTGTTGCTGATTGTCTAGATTTAAGAAAATGATTGAAAAAATGTTAATAATTCAGATTATACTTAAAAATGTGTTCCAGTAATATTTTTTTCCTGGAGAGCCAGTTATTAAACATTTACCAGTATATCTCTGAACCTGGTGACTCAACCTGTTACAACTTCATTTTCCTCATCTGCAAAATAACAATGTTAGGTTAGTTGTCTTCTGAATTATCTCTCATAATAGATTCCAGGTAGTGGATATAGAAGTGGGTCTGGAGTCAGGAAGACTTTACCTGAGATTGGATCTTGGACACTTACTAGGTGATATGTGATGATCTTGGGTGAGTTATTTACCCTGTTTGCCTCAGTTTCCTCATTCATAAAACAGAGATGATAATAGCATCTATACCCCATGGCTGTTATGAGGATCAAATGAGATAACAAGTAAAACATTTCATACAGTGCCTGGCACATAGTAGGCACTACATAAGCATTAGATATTATTTTTGTTATTAAGTATGAGAGCAGAAATTCTGGGCTGTTCATCCTAGTCCTCAGTCTATATTTTATGTTATTTTGCTTTCTTTTGCCTAGTATGTAGAAAAGACATGTTTGAGAGACAAAGTGGGGAATCCCTTGCCTTTCATGAGAAAATAATGTGCAGAGAGTGAGCTGATGATCAGAGCCTCGAGCAGTTGTTGAGAGAGGCTGGCAATTTCAGGACAACTGAGTCTCCTTTCCCTGAGACTCTAAAGGGTCAAAAGTGTAGGCAGCATGCTCTGGGGTATCCCTCCAGGTTCTAGGATACCCTAAGGGGGTTGAAAGGGGTGGTCGTTTTTCTTTCTATTGCCATTGTCTCGAGCTCCCTCAGATTATATTTCCCTCACTGTTAGATGCTAGGAATTGGGATTCCACATCCAGTAAATCACTTAACATTGTAACTTTTACAAATGGACATTTATTTCAAAGATGTAACAAAGACAAAAGTATAAGCATCACCCCCTTCTCCCAAAAAAGAAGAAAAAGAAAAAACCCAACCCTGAGGGCACGTTTGTCCCTATCTCACTCTGGGCAGAGAACAGGCTGGAACTCATCTTAGCATTTGTTCCCTGGCTCCTGCTTCCCCTTCAGCGGATGTCTAGGTCTTGGTCCTATCTCTTGCTAGATTGGGTCCTGGAAGTCATTCTTAAAGGTTTCTTCTTGTTCCTTAGGTTATTATCATTGCTAAGCTGATTGCAAGACCTGGATGCCAGGATGCTGTTTTCTTGTCACCTAAAGTGACAGAACAAAATGTCAACCCAGCCAGATCACCCAGTCCTGTATTCACAAAGCCGCATGGTCTCAGAAAGGAGAAGGCAGAAGATCTCTCATTTTATAACAGCGTTTCTCACTGCAGATGAAGGAATCAAATCAATACCAGAGTAGCTGAAGAGATTAGGCTCTGACTGACTTAGGCCTTTTTGAATGACCAATCAAAGAGCCTCCTATTTACCTATTTATGTGGTTAGCTGACCAACACCAGTTATAGAATGCCTTCAAATGATCCGGTGTTCCTTCAAACCAATACTCCAAGCTCTCTCCAAGGTACTTCCACTACAAATCCACATGAATCTTCCAGAAGGAGGGTCCCTAGCCCCTCCACATGAGGAAATGTCATCAGAAGTGTGTTTGCCAGACTCCTAAAATGGCTCTATTGACAAGATATTGTATAAGATTATTACTTTAGAACTGAAATTCGATTTTGTAGTGAAGCCTTTTTCCTCTTGTTCTTTTTTGGTTTGATGTCACCTCTATTTCCCTTCATATCTTCCTCCCACCCTCTCCTTGAAAGCCATCCCTTATAGGAAAGAGTTTTTAAAAATTTCAGCAAAACTGATGAACACATCAACCAAGTCTGGCATTGTATGTAGCACTCCAAATTCATAATCCCCTATCTCTTATAAGAAGGAAATTCCTTTTCATACATTTTCTTGGGAGTAAAGCTTGGTGACTATATTTTCATAGCATTCATTTTCCATTGTTTTGTTGTGGTTCTTTTATAGAATTAGCTATATTTGGCTAAGAATTTTAAGTCCAGGTTTCATTCATTATTCATCCATTCTCTTGAGATACATTTACTCAGTGCCTACTATAAGTAAAGCACTATGATAAGGGCACAGAGATAGAACAGAGATTTAATTCAATTTGAGAAATATTTATCAGATGCCTGTGCTACAGAGGGAATACAAAGAAACATGACACAGACTTCACTCTTAAAGAACTACTATCCAATTAGAGTGTAAGACCAGTATAACATACAGATAATTATATGAAAAATGTGATATGCCTAAAGAGAGATACAGGCAGAATGTTAAGAATGATTTGAGGAAAGTAGACGAATGGGTCAGGGAAAGTTTGGAGGTAGAACCTGAGTTGAGCCTTGATGGAAGAGGAGGGATACAAAAGAGACAATGGGTCAGAGACTGAAGGGGCAAGCATGTGAGATGGCATCAAGGAAAAGAAAGAGATACAGAGAATTGTCCAATTTGACTGGGATGTAGAATATGTACAGAAGGGACAAGCAAGGTACAGTGTAATAAGTAATAAATTTGACCTTAGACTGTGTTTGAATGATGTCACTTTGGATAAATCACTTCACTGTCTGATGTGTCAGTCTCTTCGTTTGTAAAGCAGAGGGGTTGGACTAGATGTCTTCTAATGTTTTTTTCTCAGCTTTAACTCTATGATCCTGTGATTTCAATCCTAGTCTTTTGACCTCAAATCCAGTGTTCTGTTCATGTTCCCTCAAATGACCATTCCTCTTGTCTCCTTTCTGTCTTCTTCTGGTCATAACTGTTGGGTTGGGGAACATAGGAAAGGTTAATCTAAGCAATAAAGGGTGGATGGATAGCCTCCAAAATGATTTAAACTCATTTACTTGAAGCAGCACAAAAGAAATAGCCCCTAAAATCAGGGATATTCAGAAATGTAGAATAACGGAGATTCCTTCCAGCTTGCCAGAATTTTCCTAAAATTGCCTGACATGGCCTTTGGCCAAAACAATAAAATGTGACCTGCTAAAACACTCCATTTGCTGAGATGCTTTCCCAATAGTAAATTCCATATAACCTAGTTTAGGCATTAATATACACATTGATATTTGTGGTTGATTTTAGAACTGGTTTTTGCAACACATCCTTTGGATTCCCAGAATTCTCTGGAAACTTGGGTATGGTTTCTTTCTTTACTTGTCATTCACTAAGGAAACTGAGATTCCAGGCTTATCAAGGGGTAGAATTCTCAATACTTTTTCTTTTTGATCAGTAAAGAGTAAAGTGTTTAAGCTAAAACTGTGTTTGTATGGTAAAGGAGGAACCAATGGGTGGTGCTGGCAGTTGTTTCTTTAGTTTTCAGAAGGCAAAAATTCAGAGAACTGTGGTGTTTTGTGGTCACTTAATTCTGTTTTAAGCACCTCTCTTGCCCTGTGGTATTCTCTAAGGTGTCTAAGACTTCTTAGAAGAATGAAAAACCCCACCTCACTGTAACAGCCTTCAAAGACATTCCCTGTGATTTCATGGAACTTCACTGGTAGAATGAATGCACATTTGCTTATATACTAAAACTGTCATGAGATAGAAACTGAAGAATAATATTATTAAATGGCAAGAGCACAGGGTTATTTGGGGAAAAGTTTTCATGGCATCAGTCTTTGATTTTTCATGTTATTTGTCTTTCTTCTTGCTTATAAAATCACGGTGCTAAGTGCTTTGGAGCTGGACTAAATAGTGCAATGCCTTTTTTCATTTCTTGTTTCCCAGATAGGAGTCATTTTTGACATGAAATAAATTGTCAAAAGTCATGTTAAGATTAGAACTCAGCACAGGCATGAACGTTCTCGAGGGGCTCTTGCATTGCTCACAATAGGAGAAGATAGATTAGCAGATTTTCTTGCTATTTTGAGGGTTATCTGAAATTGAAATTTGTAGCTTTTCAATTCCTCAAATTGGAATTCAATCAAAGTGGACTACTGGAAGCTTATGCAATGTTTGATTGGTGTCCTAGGGGAAACAAAGGTATGTGTGTTTTCCATCTATATGAAGGCTCACTTGGGAGGGTTGACAACATGGAAGATTGCCTAGACTAGTTTTTGGAGGATATCTTTGGATTGTGAAATTACTCAATCATTGTTGGAATGGACCTCAGTGGTCATTTAGTCCAACATCTTCAGCTTGTAGATGAATAAAATGAAGCCATTTTGGATGGAGAAATTTCTCTTCAGTCTCCAAAATGGGGGCATTAGACAAGAATTATATCTCTCTTCCCTCTAAATATTGCTGATGATTAGTTCAGAACAAAAAACTGACAACTTAGCCACTATTCTTTAAAGAGGGGAAAGTTACCTCAAGCTCATGCCCACATGTTTAACTTTTCCTGACCACAATGAGTGAATAAAGAGCATCCAATTTAACTGTGGTCAGGAAAAGCCATTCTGGAGAAATTTTGGAGGATATCTTTGGATTGTGAAATTACTCAATCATTGTTGGAATGGACCTCAGTGGTCATTTAGTCCAACATCTTCAGCTTGTAGATGAATAAAATGAAGCCAAGGGATGATAAGTGATTTGCCCAGTGCCACGTAGGTACTAAGCATCAAAGATAGAAAATCCTCCTGGACCTTGTTCCTTTTGTTATCTTGGTTTCTGATGGGGTAGTAGGATCTGAACCTCAAAAGGCAAAGACAATGTCTCTGGAAGAATCTCAGTAGTCCCCTGTGAGATAATTCTCTTCCTATTATAGGCACATGCAGAGCTGACCCTAAAATTCCTTAGATAAAGGCTATCCACATAGACACAGGAGGTGCTTGGCTCAAGGACTCTGTCTCTGGCACCTGGAACAGAACTATCTTGTCCCTTCTCCCCCAATATCTGGTATCAGTGGAGCTTTCTCTGATGACTCCCTGAATCTTCCCATACATTCCAGCAGCCTAGACCATTGACACCTCTACCCAAGCCACCTGACTCACCCAGACTTCTTACCACTCCGTAATCCCACCCAGATCTTTTTACCGTCCTTTTGTATATAAGCATCGGCATCATCCTCATTGGTCTGCAAGTTCCTTAAGAAACTTTACCTGCTTCTATTGGTGTCATAATAAACTTTGCCACTTGACTAGAAGATGCCCTGCACCCTGACATTTTGAGGTTCCTAGCACTCCTAAACCACATCATTTCTAGCAAGCCTGAGGCTTATATGTAATGGAAACCAGTCCCTCAGCACATCCCAAATTTCGAGCTTTCTTCCCCTAGAGACTTTGATGAATTTTTTCTTGTATGAGATCAGGGCCTCTCACTTGTTTTGAGCTGAGATATCTCAGTTCCCATCAGGAGAGCTGATTCACTTTGTATATTTATAGGCATATTCTAAGTTTTATAACATCTCTAATATCTCTTTATTTTCTTAAATTGGATGCTCATTATTCACTCATTGTGGTCAGGAAAAGTTAAACATGTGGGCATGAGCTTGAGGTAACTTTCCCCTCTTTAAAGAATAGTGGCTAAGTTGTCAGTTTTTTGTTCTGAACTAATCATCAGCAATATTTAGAGGGAAGAGAGATATAATTCTTGTCTAATGCCCCCATTTTGGAGACTGAAGAGAAAGTGACCACCTTTCTTCAGCTCTTTTCAAGGTATGAATCATACTCTTTCTTGGAGAGAGTAAGATTCCAGGGATATCTATCTGTGCCTCCCTGCGAGTCTCCTCTCTCTATGTTTAGATAGTCCTAGTGAACATACACATAATCTACAAGGGCATGCAAATATCCTACACTTGTACCTGAAAAGAATCTCTTCTACACTATGTGTAACCAGTAGTTATTCAACCTTTGAAGACTTTCAGTGGGTCTGTCTACCTCCAGAGGTAGCTCATTTCACTTTCGAATAACTTTTTCCTGAGGCAAGTGCCCCATACTAGATTGCTTTCTTTGAAACAAAAACTAATTTTTCTTTTCCTTTTGTTACCGGAAACCCCCTCTACCTAAGACCTTCTGCTTTAGTGTTTGCTTTTGAGATTATTTTTCCATTGTACAATTCCACCCACCACAAAACTCAGTTGGGGAGAAGTTATAGAAGTGAAAGTATCCTTTCACAAAGTCCCTCTTTCCCAAGGTCAACGATCAGAATATCTCCCGAGAGCTTGGGCTGCTAAGGGTTTAAAAGTTTTAGACGAGGCCTTCCTTATCAGATTTTGAGACTGGAAAAAAAAAGATAAATACTCATCTTTTCCTACTCCCATCTCTGGGAAAAAGAAATATCTACAAAGAAAAACTTTTCCTTTTTTGACTGAGGTTTATGTGTTACTCAGTATTACTCAGCTTCCTGGGGTTTCCTCTCAACATGAAGGCATTCATTCTGGCTTCTCAGGCAGCTTTCTGGATGTTGATTGTGGAATGTGTTGCTATGAAACTTTAGTATGGACCTAGGCAAGGAAGTGGGACAGAAAAATTGTATGCACTATTCTTGAGTTGGTGGAGAATTTGACACAATGAAATTTTTTTCCTTCTATCTGATTAGAGTTGCTAGGATTCATAACAATGCCTCAGAATGATAGCATGTGATGATCAAGTCCAATACCTTTTTTTTTATCAAGGAGGTTCAGAAAAATTGGAGTGACTAAATATTAGAGAACTGGAGGTTCCTTGCTCTCTACCCAGAGAAGCTGAGAGCAATCCTTGCCTCAAACACTCCCAAGAAAGAGATCAAACTACCTAGTTAGCAGGCCTTTTGTATGCACTCAGTTCCTGCTCCTTAGCCACTCAAAAGACTTAACTCACCTTTCAGTAAGCACAAAGAAAACAGTCATAGAATTTTAGTGAATGTTCTGAAGTACAGAGACAGCCATCTTCCCCATTGCATGTCATCACATTCTTCCAGAAGTGGACTAATCAAATATCCAAATGGACACTTTGTGTATGATCATTAATGGGCCATCATTGATCACTGCCCCTGTTATACTTTCCTTCCTGTATAAAAGTTTACTATGCTAGGAAAATTGTCAGGGTGAATTTTGGACACAATGTCTATATTCCCAATCCAGATCAGTGCTCTGGGGTTCTAGGATAGGACATAATCTGTGATCTTTATAAATACTTCCCCAGTGCCATATAGGAGTTGTGAAATATGTGATATGTCTACTATAATCTCATAGATACAGGTAAAAATCTTAATTGCCCCCTTCCCCCACCCCCAATGCAGAGTAGGCAGTTTCAACAAAGAACCCTTTACAAAGCTTACCAGAGTTCTGTTTGCTCAGGACTTATCCAAGGTCTGTCATGGTACTTGAAATGGCATCACTACTCACAGGCAATAAAGAAAAAGGAAGACAGAGTAAGTTCAGTTTCTGATATTAGAAGGAAATCTTGTCCCCACAGAGCTTCTCCCACCATGTGGAGGTCTTTGTCAGGGATTAGGGATCTGGGATCAACTGGAAATCACTCTCTTATGCTCAGGTGAGAAATCAAACAATTCTGACATTCTAGGACATTCTAACTTGGACCTGGACAATATTTCTAGGAATTCCTTTCTAAACAAAGCACATCCCAGTTTAATTAGGCGTTCCTTGACCATAGGCAACATCCTTAGAAGTCCAGGCCAATTTCCTCTGGGCCCCTGTACCAAAGGACTCTAAAAATTTCCTTCCATGAATCCCTTCTGTTGCAAAGACAATCCAAATAGTTTTTCTCGCATCACCAGGAGAAATAGACCAACTGCAACCTTGAAGGCTATCACAAGCAATACAGGTTTGTTTAAAGGCTAAAGAAAAATATGAACATTTATCAGCTAGGCACCAGTATTCTATTGATGTTAAATATATGCTACTCATCTTAGTCTCATTATCAATACTTGTAAAAGATACCAGTGCTTAAGTAGTCAGCAATGAAAGAGAAATCTCAAAAGGGTCTGTTTGATAAAGGAAACATACCAGAAAAAATAAAATACTGTTCAGCTGAAGTCTAAAACAAAAAGAGAAGAAAGCATTATCAATTTTTCTTTAGTAGATTTTGAATACTAGGGAATCTAGTAGAGAGACTCAGGTAGAGAATTTCCAGTGGGTCCCCGCAAATATGAAGGATTCAATATTTATTCTAGACAAGACCTTGTAGCCCTTATAGATTCTGTATTTATTCTCCCAACCCACATGAGCACTAGAAGGTTGGGTCCCCGATTGTGGCTGGTTATATTTCTCTTCTCATGGTTCTAGGGTTAACCTCATGGGGTTATGGGATTTTCAGCTCTATACCCTTCTATCTTCCACTAAATATCAATCACCAGTGATTACTGCTCAGATATCAATTGACTTTGAGATCAGGGGTTATCTCATTCATATTTGTATTCCTAATGTTTACAATCTATCATTCTAGTAAGTGATTGTCTTAAAGTTATAATACCATTTCATCCCAATATCACTAAACCTTTGAATATCTTACCTGACATTACTTCCTATATGTGATGGAAGGAATAACACCTTATACACAGAAATACTAGTGTGCCATACTGTGTATATGCACATGTAGCACTCTCTATAGGTTTACTTTCTCCACTACCATTCATACTGATGAGAGGCAATTATCTCTCTCCTCCTGGCCCTCAGAATCTAAAGTAGCATCAAGGGAGTGGTTTTTCTTATTCTGTTGCTCACAAGCCCCTATCTGGTGTGTTTCTCATTGATCTCTGCCAATAGTCTCAATTAGTTTTTAGATAATGGTACTGAGATGATATAGTAAGAACAATTGCTATTGAAAAAAAATTCCTCTGAAAGTTTGCAGTATATTTTGCCACAAATACATGCATGATATGGGATATATGGAAAGGAACTTTCAGTATAGTGATGTAATGGCATATGTGTAAAGAACACCTATGATGTGCTGGGGAGAAGTGATTGACAGCTCCTCATTACTAGAAGTCCTTTCCTCTTTTTGTGAAATCCTCATGAAGTTCTCCCTAGTTGTAGTTTTCTTCTGGACTCTGAGTGTTGGTAGCCTTGTAGAGTCTTGAAGACGGTTCTTATTGGTATGTTTGATTTGTCCTTAGTTTGTCTCCCAGCTTCTAGATGGATCTTTGTCTCCTAGTGATGCAGTCTCTCCAAGAGGGCTTCTACTGAGGGATCAGAGGATGAGAGGGAAGGAGAAGCCCTCTTCCCTACCAAAAGCAGTTCTTTTTCAGGGGGTTGGCTCAAACTAGACTCAGTTCCAGAATTCGAATCTTCTAGTGCTGTGGGAGTAGACTGACTCTAAACTGGTTATTTTACTTTTAGGCTCAATGGGAGTGACTGATCCTTTGAGACAATCACATTGATTTTTTTCTTGACATAGTCTAAGAAATTCACACCTCATAAATCTATCACTATCTTGTTTACCCATTTAATACTTTCTCAAGTCCATTGATTGATTGATTGGAATTGAGAAGAAATCATACCCCTACATATACACATTTGAGAAATCATACCCCTACATATCCACATTTTTCTTTATATTGTCAGTGCCTAGCAGCACATAGTAAATTCTTAAGAAAAATCTATCTATCTATCTATCTATCTATCTATCTATCTTTCTGTCTATCTTATACATTCCTTCAACTTGCCTCCATGTTCTTCCTTATATATGACATTACACCTCATGTCTTTGTGCCTTTGCAAAGGCTATGCACTCCATTCCTGAAGCACACTCCCTCTTTATTTTGTGAAATCCTTGGTTTCCTCTGAGTCTTATCTGAAGTACCACCTTTTACACAAAGTTACATACACACAATTTAAAAAATAAAGATATGCCTAAATTAATCTCAATAATTCACCCTTTCTCTTATCAATTAAACAAGTTTTATTAAGCATCTACCATGTGCTGGTTAGGTGCTAGAAATGAAAAGATAAAAATGAAACTGTATGTACACAGACACTTGTGTGTGTTTGTGTGTGTGTACATGTAAACAGACTTTAGCATAGCACATTTCTGTGTATGAAGTGTTAGTCCTGTTCCAACATGAACAGGAAACAAAATACAGGTAAGAAGTTTGCTTAGTTGGTGATATGAAATTAGAACAATGTTGCAAGTTAAAAAGAATCATTCCATAGAATGATTGATGTGAAGGTATCAACTATTCCAACTTCTTTCTTTTACATAGGAGGAAATTTATAAACATACAATCACAGGATTGGAAGCTAGAGGGGACCTTGATGAAGGATTATCTAGTTCAAATCTCTCATTTTAAAGGTGAGGAAAACAAGTTTTAGAGAGTAAAAATGATTTGTCCACAACTAGTAGTCAAACCTGACGTTCCATCCCAAGCCCGGAGAAATTAAATCTGACTTGTCCATGAAACTGTCACTGGCTAAGCCGGGACCAGAAAATATGCCTTCTAAATTTCTTTTAATTAATAAATGAATGTTAAACAGGAATACTTAATGCCAATATAACAAACTAGATTTAATTAGTACATGTTTACATTTCAATAATTTTCATTGTGTAAAGTATGATATACAATTTTTTTCAGTCACTCCTAAATCTTTCTCAGAATTCATTACCCATTTATTTTGTTAACTTTTCCTATTATATGATAATAGAGACTTCCATTCTTCTAGTTCTACTTTTTTCACTTGCATTATTTCATAAAATTCTTTTTAGCTTTATTTTATATTTACTTACTTGCATTCTAGTATTTCATTACATTAATGTACCATACTTGGAAAAAAATCATTCTATTATTGTATATTTAGGTTATTTCCAACTTTTTTGTTTGAGTCCACAATATAGATGTGAAAAAAAATTGAACAGATGTCTCTTTTTTTTCATTTTAAATAACACTTTCAGGGTGTATTTCCACCAATGGAATTACATCAAGAATTATCATTATTTTTGAAACTTTTACTATGCACTGATGGGCTTTATTTTTGTCTAGGCCTGTGATTTCATTGTGTGGGGGAAACTCCCTATGCATAAATGTACTACCCATCCCTAATCATTTTTCGGCGTGGGGGGAGGAGAGGTGTTAGAAACACATGAAGATATGGCTAGATTATTGATGGCATTGACTCCTGACTAATTGAGAGGCTTTGTCAGTTTTTTGATAAGAACTTTCAAAATTCTAACTGTTGCTGCTCTGGAAACCCCCCCCAAATTAAAGGTGGAAACCCCCCAGAGACACAGTGGTCAAGAAGGGGGTGATGGTGGGAGGGGTGTGAGGATAAGGTGTTCAATAAAAAAGCATCACATTTTACTATTTGTTACTTATTTTAATGGTGTTTGTTATTTTATCAAAAAATCTGTATGGTTTTACAAAGAACTGAAGTTTATTACTATTTTATTGATGGTGTTTCATTTATCTTATAAACATTTACAGATTACCCCATTCATGAGAGATATCTTATAATAAAGTAAAGCAAATAAATAAAATAAAATAAAAATAAAAAATAAACAAAATAAAATAAAGCAAAACTAATACAGTAATATAATAACCTCATCTGGAAATGAATGCAACTTTCCACATTTTTAGTACACTTTTGACTCTTCTACAAAAAAGAACCAAAAATCTATTTTTTTCTTCCTTTTAATCCCATGTCATTGAAAAAAGAAAAAAATCCCCTATAACAAACATTTATAGTCAAGCAAAATATATTCCCTCAATGGCTATATACAGAAATGTATTTGTCTCATCTGGCATCTAACCCCATCATGTCTCTGTCAAAGCATGCTTCATCATCTGTTGTCTGCAATCGTGAATGATCTTCGGGTTGTTTTTAGTCATAGTTCTTACAGGTTCAAAGTTGTTTGATTTTATAATGTAGTTATTGCCTAAATTGCTCTAGTTCTGCTCAATTCATTTTTCCTAAGTTTATAAAAGTCTCCAGAATTGTTCATTATACAGTGTTGATGTGTTCATTCATTTGGTTATTATAGATATTTAAACATAAGTATATATACACGTAGTTCATTTTATAATATTGATTTAAATTGAATATAAATTGTTCTTCTTGGTCTGCTTACTTTAACTCTATCAGTTCTTTCGATCATCTTTTTAAAATTATCTCTTTCCTCATTTCTTATGGCACAATAGTGTTCTGTTGTAGTGATATACCACAACTCATTTAGCCATTTCTCAATTGAATGGCATGCCCTTACTTTCTAGTTTTTTTGCCACCAAGAAATTCAGCTTAGCTTGTTTTTTGAATCTTATTTTGACAGCTAGGAAGTTTTATGCTATATTTCCAATGTAGTTACTTGTTGCTATGTTATATTAGATAATGATTTAACTTTTCTGTTTGTATGCAAATATTAATAGTGCCTATTCTCAAAGAGAAAAATGTGTGGAAGAACTAGTGATACTGAAAGGTAAATCAGGAGGGGCTTTGTTTTTGTAACATTATATCATTGGTATTTTTGGGTGCTACTCATTTTTATGAGAATAACATCATCCCCCATGTCTATTACCCCAGCTTAATTCTTATGGAGTCCCCAGAGGGCACCTGTTACTCTTGGATTCTAGCTATATTCATGACTATTCCTCCTGCCTTAGCCCCAAAGCTCCTGGAGTGCTTCCTGTTAAGTCAGCCAGAATACTTAATTTTCTTTTAGCAAAGGTACATATTAAGGGGACAGAAAAATTACAGTTTGCACAAATATCTCCCTAAAATCCTGGGATCCACTTTGCCACAGAGATACATAGTGTTCTTAGAAAGAACTGGCTCGAATGTATGGTAGAAAAGGAGAGATGATGCAAAGGCAGGGAAGGAGAACCTGAGACGCACATACAGGATGGGGAGCACAATTCAGGCCAAGTTCTAAGCTAGGACTTGCAGCTTAAGACATGATTAAAAAAAGGAAAATATGTGTCACGGTGAAGAAATACTGTAGGCTAATAGAGTGAAGTAATTGTCTTCTCTAATAACAATCCGACTGAAGAAAACAGTTCTGAAATAATTGCAGGCAGAACTGCAGAGAAACATTGGCTACAAGGACTTCAAGAACAGATGGGAAAAAAATCCTTCAGCAGATATTGAAACGAGAGAGAAAGACTCAAACTAATATACTCAGAATAAGAATACATAGCTCAGTACAAAATGACAAAATGCAAATCGAGAAGCTAGGTGTCATAAAGGTAGAGCACTGGGCTTGGAATCAGGAAGACTCATTTTCATGAGTTCAAATGCAATTTCAGATACTTACTAGCTGTGTGACCCTGGGAAAATCATTTAACCCTGTCAGCCTTAGCTCTTTATCTGTAACATGAGCTGGAGAAAGAAATGGCAAACCAGTAGGTTTGCCAAGAAAGCCCCAAATGGGGTCATAAAGACTTGGACGTGACTGAAATGACTGAACCATGACAATCTTTATTGTGAATAGTGTGAATGCCTGCTTGTTTCCTACTAATGAAGATTTTCCTCAAGAATATCCTTGAGTATGTATGTATGGGACAGTAGGCTTATAACCGCTGTTATTGATGATCTCTTCTACTTTTGGGGCCATAAAATAAGGGAGTCAAGAGAAAAATAAAAAGATATATACAAATGAAGAACTCACAAGGGAGTCAACAAGGATGAATTATTTACATTTTAATGGGGGATATTAAAAGACTTCTTTTAGAAACTTAATGTCACAAGGAGTCATAGAAGTAGTAAATTTAGACAGAGATCTAGAAACTGATGTGTTATATTTTGAAGAAGTTGAAAGAGAAAAAAGAGAGGAAAGGGATACTTTAGGGGAAATGGGAAGGAAAAAAAACGAGGAACTTGTTAATATATCATAACGTTGCACAAGTAGAACTGTATATAAACATAGAGGGAATGGGAGAAGCAAACATCGTTTGAATTTCGTTTTTAACTAAATTGGTCAAAAGAAGTCAGAATGCAATCACACGTATGCATACTAAGAGTTTGGAATGAGTACACTCAACTTAATAAGGATATAGATAAGAACACAAAGAGTAAAAGGAAAGTGTATGTGGAGGATATTTTCAGGGAGGGATTAATCATAATTATTATATGATTTTATATTTATAATTTATAATTTTTTAATTATATATTTTATAATTTTATATTTTATTTTTATAATTATATATTTAATTGTATATATTGATATATTAATTAATCATATGATTAATCATAAGTGCTTTTCCAGCACTGAACTTGGAGAGGGGATAGAGAAGTAAAGGATAAAAGAGAAAATAAAGGAAAGGGCAACAACTTGAAATAAACAGGGAGTAAAGAATATAGAGAAGAAAACGTCTAATAGAAGAGCATAAAGGGAAATAAGCCATTAACTATCATAACTCTGAACGTGAATGGGATAAATTCACCAATAAAACATGAGGTTAACAGAATGGATTAGAAACCAAAAATCTAACAAAATGTTATTTATAACATATGTAAATATGTTATAACATATATAAATATGTTGTTTATAAGTAACATGTCTAAAACATAAAGAATCTTTATAAGGTTTCAATTAAATCAATTATCTCTCAACTGAACATGCACAAAAAAATAAATATTCTAATTCATTGATTTGTTGTGTCTTTTTTTGTGGTTAGCAAATTTGTTTAGAGATATAAATCTTGTAAGGACTGCTTTTGTTGTATCCCAAGAATTTTGGTGTGTTGACCCACTGCTATCATTATCTTTAATGAAATTAGCTATTATTTCTATAATTTGTTCTTTGATCTACTAATTCTTTAGGATTAAGTTATTCAGTTTTTGACTGATGTGTTGACCCACTGGTGTGTTGACCCACTGCTATCATTATCTTTAATGAAATTAGCTATTATTTCTATAATTTGTTCTTTGATCTACTAATTCTTTAGGATTAAGTTATTCAGTTTTTGACTGATTTTAATGCTTTTTCTGTTAGCTCTTTATTTGATGTAAGTTTTATGAAATTATGTTCAGTAAAGGCTGTGTTTAGTACTTCTGTTCTTCTGTATTTGTGAGATTTTTATGGCCTAAGACATGAACCATTTTTGTAAATGTGTTATATACAGATGAACAATCTTTGTCTCTGTCTCTCCATGTCTCTCTGTCTGTCTGTCTCTCTATATACATATATACATATATATGTATGTATACACACACATATATATATATACAGAGACAGATATCTGTATCTACATATATATATATATATATATATATATATATATCTTTCAATTTCCTTTCATTAATCACTATAGAGCTATCATGACTAATTTTTCTAAAATTCTATTCAGGTCCTTAACTCCTCCCTCCCTCCCTCCCTCTCTCTCTCTCTCTCTCTCTCTCTCTCTCTCTCTCTCTCTGTCTCTCTCTGTCTGTTTCTCTGTCTCTCACTCTCTCTCTCTCTGTCTGTCTCTCTCTCTCCTTTGCTATCTCTCTCTGCTTCATAAGACATTACTGTTCATAATCATCCTTCTTTGTAAGATCTTACAAATAAGTTAATGTTCTTCCATTTGTCAAGTGTGTCAATCATATGTTAAGCTACTTTCTTGGATGCATTGGTATCATTGCTATGGCATCTATTTCACATTAGTTAAACATTTGTGTAAAATTATTATAGTCAATGTTGATGTAATTTCTTTTGTTAATTTCCTATTTTTATTTTCAATTTCTTTTAAAAAGTGTTCAGTGCTAAAAAGTCTTACTCTCAATTTCTCATTATAGTGTGGAAGTGATCATGGGTTACAGAAGGCTATGCCAGAACTAGTTCTGCCATTGTAGAAAGATTTGGAGGATGGCCATACATCTGCTTTCCAGTAGCAACTTAGCTAGTTAACTAGTTACTAAGAGACACATCATCAATAGATCTGCTGATGAATTTTTTCTTTTGGGTGAGGGAAATCATGGAATATTTTAAAAGAAGAATAATAAAGAATAAAGAAAAATAAAGAATAAAAAAAGAATAATAAAGAAAAAACCCTCAGTCTTATGTGACTCCCTTCTACTTCTGCACCAACAATGGCAAAAAGTGCAAGAAAAGGGACAGGGAATGCTAAAAATCATACAGGTTTTAGAGCATCAATAGACGTTAATTTAACTACTATTATTCTAAATGTGAGATATTATTCAGCGATAAATGAGTAGACATATGACTAGAGAAGCTGAATCATATCTTGGTGTCTTGGCAACAGAAAAGGGGGAATTGCAGTTAATTGGAAGGATGGCTCATAGGTATTTCTCGGAGAGGCCAAGAAAAAAGTTGGTAGGGTGAGTTTTCTCATATACCCAAAGGCATAAACAAAAACAAAAAATCACCAACACATTTCCTGATCATCATATACTGCAATGCTAAGTAAAATACCACCATGAAAAAAAATAATTATAGCTTATGTGCTAAGGATAAAGTGATAGAGATATTTTAAAAATGAATAGCTTCTGCTAAATCAAATCAATATACATTCTGATAATTGATAATTGCAGTACAAAAATGAGAAAAAGTGAGATTGGGAAGAAGAAAAAACATGATTTAGGAAGAATTAAGAGGATATGACAAAAAAGATTATGCAGTTTCATGTCTTTATATCATGAATGTTTTCTTAAAAAATAATTTTTTATTAGACATTGGACATAGCAATCACCAAATAATACCACAAAGCCAAAATAGATTACCTTTCAATATACAGGTAAAAGTATGTTATCGATAAAGGAGTCATCCCTTAGTCAGAGTTCTGTATAATCAGAACACTGATTTATCAGGTAAGATAAAAAGTAGGAAAATACAAATTGAGAATAAAAATGTACTGTACAACTGAAACAAATCCTCTCCTAAACGCATTGTGTGTCCTCTCCTAAAATTGTGTTACCTCTACTACAGATTTCTTTTGAATATATTTGTCAAGGTCAATTTGTTTTTGTCTTTATCTCTTTTTTTAATGTCTACTTTCTCAAATAATGTATTGAAATCAAGGTGGTTTCAAATATGGCATTTCCATAATCATCAATGATGAAAATATATCACTCAAAAAACCATGGATAGATCTTTTCCATTATACATGTTTGTTGATGGTGCAATTTCATGTTAAACTGCTGTCAGAATGATTTAGACCTACTCTATCTTATGCCTAGTTCGCTGCAAGTTCATCTTAGTCTCAAATATTTTTCACTGTTTTGTGATGTAGTTCTTTCCAGTATTCTGCCTTAGAAATCTTTTTGTAAATTAAAAAAACTAATTAAACATCATAACAGTATTCCCATACACATAACAGAACACAAAACGGAGGATTCCGTACAAGACCATGAACCTTCATTTCATACCACTTACTTTAAAAAATATATTACAAATTCTATATGATTCCTTCAAAACTGTCTAATTTTATTGTTTTTCAGTTATGTCCAATTTTGCTTGACTCCATGGACTACAGTTTGCCAGTTCTGTCCATAGGGTTTTCTTGACAAAGATACTAGAGTGGTCTGCCATTTTCTTCTCAAGTTCATTAAGGCAAACAGGGTTAAGTGACCAGAGTCACACAGCTAGTAAGTGTCTGAGGCTACATTTGAATTCAGGTCTTCCTGATTCTAGACCCCATTCTCTATCCAGTGAGCCACCTAACTGCCTCCTTGTTTGTCCTTTCTGAGCTTCCTTCTGTTTTCTTCTGTGCGTTATAAAAATGTTTTGATGTGCCTCCTCTTCTTTTTATGGCATGACTATTTTTACTCCACCCCATCCTTAACCATTCTTCCCCCATTAAACAGGAGAAAAAAGGGGGAACAATTTATAACAAATGAGTGGAACCAAATAAAATTAATCCATATGGCAGGCATGTCTAAAAATATGTGTCTCTTGACTTTCTGTCCATTATCTCTCACTCAGGAGGAAGGTCACATGCTTCCTCATAGGTCCTCTGACTGGTCATTGGTTTAATCAGAGTTCCTAACTTTCAAAGTTGGGATTTGTTATTTTAATATGGTTGTCCTTCTATAAATTATTCTTGTGGATTTGTTTAATTTTATATTGATTCATACTACATGCGCAGAATTCCCTGAAGCTGTCTTTTTTGTAATTTTTTTTATGCTACAGTAATATTCCATTATACTTTTATACTATAATGATCTAAGAGGCAATCTAAGGTACCTCTTTCTTGGATTTTAGTTCTCTTATGCCCACCCTATCCCAGCTATCCTTTAATTCCCACTTCAGCATACTTATGGCCATTTCCTCCCTGACATTATAGTCTCTTCACCACCCTCTCCATCCCTACTTATTTTTCTTTTGAATTCAATCTATTTCTGCACTAAACTGTGTGTAACTCTCTGTTCAACCTTCTTCTGTTCATTTTAGACAAAAGTGAGGTTCATCTAATGACCACCATATCCTCATCCTCCCCATCTTCCATGTTTGTATAATCCTTTCACATCAAAAAGTAGTAAGCTCTATCCCCTTCTACACTAGTGTGCATCCCTCCTTTTACCTTTTCTGCTCTTTCCCATTCTAAAACCCTTTAAATGAATTAGTGTAATTCTTTCCACACCTTCTAGGACCTCAGTTTTTCTTATTTAACTTCCTTATTAATCTTCTTTGAGCACACTAAGGTTTTGAAAGGACTCCTGTTTCTTTTTATTCTATTAGAATATTAGCGCTACACCATCATCCACCTCCTTCCAATGGCTCAAATAAATTTAGCTTTCTAGGTTTCTCTGGTTGTTTGTGTTTGTATTTCAAAGTTCTTGCACAATTCTTATCTTTCATCCTTCATGTTCAAAAGTCCTCTATTTCATTCAAGATCTATTCACTCAACTTTGTAAGATAAGTTACTTTTGGTTGGGATCATCCCATATATTTTACTTTTGAAAATTGTATTCTATGATTTCCTCCATTTCTTTGCTCATCTATTATTTATATATTTATTCATTTAATCTCTCTCTGTGTCTGTCTCTTTCTCTGTCTCTCTTTGTCTCTCTCTCTCTCTCTCCCCTGCCAGGTCTTGGGTAATTCTTACAGTAATTCTTGGAATTTGAATTCCTTCTTTTTAGATGCTTGCAATATTTTTCTTTGTATTTGACCTGTGATATTCTTGGAACTTTTTCTTTTCTTTTTTTAGTTCCTCTCAGGAAGTGATCACTGAATTCTTTCTGTCTTTATTTTGCTTTCTAGTTCTAATATACTGGGGAAGTTTTCATTTAGAATTTCTTGGATTAGAGTGCCTGGGCTTTTTGAAAATTAGGGTCTTAGGGAGTCTATCCATTCTCAAATTATTTCTCCTTGACATGTTTTGCAGGTCATTTGTTTTTGATATCAGATATCTTACATTTTCTGCTAATTTTGTCATCTTTTGATTTGGTTCCAATATTTCTTACTGTCTCATAAAATCATTGATTTCTCTTCAGTCTATTCAAATGTTCAGGGATTCTATTTCTTGGGGAAAGTTTACCACTTTCTCTTCCAAGCTACTTTTTCTTCTCCCATTTCTTTCCCCCAGAGCTTCATTTTTGAATCTCTTGTTTTATTTCTTTTCAGTATTCATGGAGTCCTTGTGGAAAATCCAGTTTTTCTTTTGACTTTCTGCTTGTAGCTATTAGGTACACAATAATTTTTTGGCACTGGTTGGCATTTTATTAAATTTATTTGTTTTTCTAGCTTTAGTTCCTGAACAGGGGCTTTGTGTCAGGGCTGGGCTCTACTCCCTGCTGTGCTTTTAGGGTTGGGGAGGTTAGCCCTCTTTGGTTCCATCCTGTGCCTTGCTTTCTTACTTTGATCTCTACCTCCTGATGTTAGCTCGCTGCTACCTCCCTTTCTGTGTCTTTGAGCTTCAGAGTGTAGGACCTCAGAGCCCCTGAACCTGGGCTGTCCAAAGTTAAGCAATGTGGCACTGAGCTGGTTGGCACCATGTCAAGGTCTCCGGCCTGGGGCTTTCCAACAAATATGGGGTTTTCTTGGAGGAGCCTCCTATTCTTCTGCTTTTGTACATAGAAGCTTCCAGGATACATATGTCCCCTCTCTGTTTACACTGACTCTTATTTCATTTGAGGGATCCATTTTCCTATTGCTGTAGATTTCTGGCTGACTTTTAATGCAACTCTGGAGTGGAAGATGTCATTCACTGCAATTTCTCATTGAATTCCCCGATCGTCATTCAGCTTGGTGGATACTTTCGAGTTTTACTGGAGTACATAGATGGGAACTGGGTGGTTTGCCCTCCTGTTTCATTTCCTACTCAGCTTTACTCCTTCTGTACTTCTCTATCATGTCCCTTCTCGTTCCTTCCTTCCCTCCCCCATTTCCGTTTATCGTCTTTCCTCGTTAGATTGTAAGCTCCTTGAGGACAGTGACTGTCTTTCTTTTTTGCATTTGTATTCCTAGCTCTTAGCACAGTGTTCCGTACAGATTAAGTGCTTTAAAAATATTATTGACTGACAGGTAGCCATCTAGGCAGGCATTTCTTTAGAATGTTTTGCAGATGAACTTGTTCTCTCTAAACTGATGGTGTCTTCCTTTGAATTTTTGTCCTCAGATTCTCCTGGGATGAATTTGCTTAGTTGAATATCTTGCCAAACTTTCTTTAAATTGGTTTTCTCCTCCTCTGCTTCTCGCTGCTTTATGAGATGATTTAGCTTATTGTCATTCATTATCTTTCTGTGTAATATTTTACAAATGAGTCGATATTCTGAATTAGTATACACTTTTGTCACTATCTTTCTATTCTTGACAAATAAATCAGATCTTTAATAACTAAGATCCTTTCTGGGATATTTTGGGCATCCTATGCCCAAAGATTTACAACAATTACATTTCCATATAAAATCATTGTGTTGTCAATATAATTTCTGACATCCCATTTTTCATTTCTCTCAAGTTCACTTTGATTGAGTAAATAGTTCAGGATTTCATTATTTCAGTTGCTTGCTATATTTTTTCCATTATTTTCTTTCTTTTTACTTTAAAAATAATCTAATTCTGATCTTTGCTCTGATAAGTTAGAGGTCTGATTGTATAGTTGATTCAGGGGAAAAAAAATAAAACAGAAACCTCCCATAGCAATAATAAATACTTTAGGTGGCATGGTGAATAGAGTATTGAATTTGAATCCTGTCTCAATTGCTTTCTAATTGTGTGACACTGGACAAGATACTTTATTTGTCTCAGCCTCAATTTTTCGGGAAAATGTGAATAATAATGTGTATCTTATGAAGTTGTTGTGGAGAACAAATGAGATAAAAAATGTAAAGTACTTTGTAAACCCTATCAAGTTACATAAGCATTAGTTATTGTTATTTTCCCATCTATTAGAATATGAATAATTTCATCTTTTAAGATGCCATTTTTCGTGGCTATCACTTACTAAAACTTATCTCTAAGAAAGTGTTCATGCTATGAAGGCATGAAACTTCTTCATAATCTACAAGATTTTAGATTCCTTGATTTTTTCTTTAATTTTCTAAAAGAGAAACAAACCACAGAGCAACCTAGTTATTGCTATTAACATATCATAAAAGAAAGATCAAAATAATGTGGAAAAAATGTGTAGAACTATTTGCAACCCACCAAGTATGACTAAGAAAAAAGTTATTGCCTTTTGGGTATCTTCTAACTTCACTGACCATACATTTCTACTTAGCAACATTTTGTAGTAATGTCTACTTTTAGCATGATCCAGCCTTGCTGCTCCCTGGACTTTGTTTTAGAGAAAAATCTCTTCTGCATCATCCTGTACAAGATACATATACTCATCAAAACAAATTATGCAACACTTTATTCACATATTTATTTTATATAGCCATCTGAATTTGGGACTGATTTTGGAGATATCTGAAGATGAGATTCCCTTCTGGCCCTGGCCGCAGTATATCATTGTGAGAACATACAAAGAGACTATTGGACATGACACGTCTCAGGGAAACCACCAGAAGAACTGGAAATGCCGACTTGCTGCATACTGGGACCTGATTCTTTTTTAGAAAATGCAACTTTTATTTTATTTTGTTGTGTGTCAGTTAATAAGCATTAATTTTCTCTTCTTCCCACCTTCCCCAGATTAAGAAAAAAAGCAAACAAAACTTTTATAACGCATATGCATAGCCAAACAAAAGATATTCTCACATTGGTTATGTTAAAAAATGTGTGTCTTGTGTTGCACCCTGGGTCCATCATGTTTCTGTCAGGAGGCAGGTAGCATGCTTCATCAGTGGACCTCTGGAATTATGGTTGGTAATTGAATTGATAAGAGTTACGTTTTTATTTTAACTGAAACATAATAGACTTTGCTCAATCTCTTATTTTAACCCTTTGTGAATCTTTGTGTTTCAAATGTGTTTCTTGTAAATGTAATATTGTTGGATTCTACTTTTTTTGCTATCATTTTCCATTTTATGGGTGACAATCTCATTCACATTCGCAGCTCTGATTGGCAATTTTACATTTCCTTCAATTCTGTGGTCTTACACTTTTCCTTCTCCTTGTTTTCCATGCCTTCTTTATAAAGAAGAGGATAATGACAGAGGAGTATAACCAAAAGCAGTGCTCTAGGTTTGGTACAATCCACTTCTGCTCCTCTGCCTCCCTTTCCCGCCCTTAACAAGAGCATATTCACAGGTTCTTACCCTTTCTTTTCTTTTAAGCCCCACTTGGAGATTCACTCTTCTTAGAGTTTGTTTTGCTTAGGATTAATACCTCTTTTAATTTATCCTTTCTATTATTCTTCCCTTTCCCTTCTTCCCTTATCTTTTGTTTCCTTAATGAGTGAAATGTATTTCTGCACACAGTTCTGTGTGTTGTGTGTGTTCTTCCCTCCTTTGATTAGTTTAGATGAAAATGTGGTTCAAGTGTCATCTGCTCTCCCCAATTCTTACTTCTTGTATGTGTATATATATATGTGTGTGTGTGTGTGATACACAAAATAAAGTTTTTCTTGTATACCCTTATTAGGTAGGATAACTTTCTCCAGTTTTCTTTTTGCTTCCCTTCCCTTCCTCTAGGAGTATTCCTTTCCCCTTACCTTTCCAATTTTCTTTCAATATCATCAAATGATAAGACCTTTTCTAGACATTTTGTATTTTTATGCTCCCTTTATGACCCCTAATGACAACTGAGTTCACTGGAGACAGCTGCATCATCTCTCTATTACAACAAACAATTTATCCTTGTTTAATTCCTTATGTGTGATTGTTTGTTCATGTTTATGTTTCTCATGCTTTCTTTGTTGTTATTTCAACATTTCTGTTCATCTCTCTTCTTTTTATTAGGAATGTTTGGAAGTCCTCTACTTCCTTAAAGTTTCACCTCCCCACTGTGAGATTATATTCAGTTTTTCTTGATAAATTATTTTTAGCAGTAAGCCTAAATATGGTACCTTCTCAACATCATATTCCAAGCTCCCTGCTCCTTTGTGGTGGATATCTTGCGTGATACTGACTGTGGCTCCTCAGTACTTGAGTTCTTTTTTTTTTTAATTTTTTTTTTAAATTTTTTTAAAAAACTGCTTTAATCAAAAATCTGGTTGGGTAAATCAGTAAGCACTGAAAGCTTTCAAAGATTTTCAGGAAAGACAACGGGGACCTAAGTGGAAAGAACCAGCATCCCCTGCAAATTCTTTGGTTGTTAGGAGAATGTCAGGCGCTCTGTGAAGCACTGCGTGCCCGCCCCCCAAAGGCCCCAGCCCCCTTCCCAAAAGTTTGAGGGGGATGTGCCCAAAATAAACTCCTAGCATCCCCCAGAGCACAGAATGTCTCTGGGTCAATACTGTTTTCAATTCTTGGCTCTTTTTGTTACAGTCAATGTGTAGGATTTGAACCTTAAAGTCAAACATGAATTTCTTTGTAGTCAATTCCAGGACACTTAATCCCCACAACCCACAATGAGAGGACTAGCAGGGTCTGTTTTCAAAACAGCCATTTCCTGTTGGCCGGCCCTAGGGATGCTTCTGAGGTTCATTTCATCCCCGCTACCAGGGAGCTCTGGTCTGAAAGAGTGCCCACCTTTGCTACAGCCTTTGCCAGCTGTGAGTGTGCATTTATGGGAACCAGCATGCTATCATTTCTTGGGGTGTGGAGGGCCGGCTAAGATGCTCCAGATTACATGGTGGACTCGTTTTCCCCTTTCTCTGAACTACCGAGTCTAGCAAGCTGAGACTGTAACCTCTATGCTTACTTCAGGGTCCATGGATGAGGATCCAGAGGATAGTATAAGGCCGCCTGACTGCAAACCAAGATCAGAAAATTATCTCAGTAGAATAAATTAAAGTATTGCATTTCTATCGACATGTTTTGCTTCTTTTTAAAAAAATTACTTGGAATGTTTTTTGTGTTGGTTTTTTTTTTTAAATAAAGAGACCCCCATTAAGAGGTGGCTGCTGCAAACTGCTTAGTCTTCCCCTCCCTGTCCTCAGACTTCAACACCTTCTTTGCTGCAGTGATGGTGTTCCTCATCAGCATGGCTCCTGTCATGGAACCCACACCCCCAGCGACTGGTGTGATATAGCTGGCTTTCTTCTTGACTTCCTCAAAATCCACGTCTCTGACTAGTTTGGGCTTGGCAGTGATGGGATCCTGAACCCGATTTATCCCCGCGTCAAAGACAGCAGCCCCTTGCTTGATCCTGTCTGCTGCGATCGGATTTGGGATACCAGCAGCGGACACCACGCTATCTGCAAGAATCATGCGGTTCTTCCGCGGCTCCTTGGGAGTGTCACGGTGAGAGATCGTCACAGTGGCATCCCTTCTGGGCCGTTCGTGTCTGCTGTCCGTATGGAGCAACATTGCCATGGGCATGCCCATTCTTGGACCTACCGGCCACCACCGCGTTTTTCCCCATTGTGGAATGCCCGTCCACTTAATGATCTTCCACCCCCTTCCCCCAAGGCATCGCGGGGAGCATGGAGTACTGGTCCAGGCACATGCGCCCCACGTTGATCCCATGAAAGCCATCCACATCCTCATCTGGAGCCACAGCATTGCAGACCTTTCTCTCATCCATGTGCTCAGGAAGAGGGAGCTGACCCAGGAGGTGGTCAACATGGTCATCATCATTGGGCTTACTGATTAAATCCAGCAGCTCCTCCTCTGAAATGGAGGCAGGTTTCAAGATTGTTTCACTGCTGATTCCCACGTCTGCAGCAGCCTCGGTCTTGTTCAAGACCTAGGAGAGACTTGCAGGGTTTTCTCCCACCAGGATGACACTCAGGCGGGGCCTTTAGTTACCTTAGGTGACCCACGGCTCCACTTCGTGCCAGGCCTCCTGCCTGATCTGTTAGGCCAGCTTCTTTCCAGAAATCACAGTGGCTTCATTTCTGGCCTCCATGACACTGCCCGAGGGGCCACAAGGGCCACTGGAGCTGCCATCACGCCACTAGCAAAGCCTGCGGAGCAGCAGACCGAGGAGAGAGCTGTGCTCGCCGCCACCTCGCTGGCCCAAGAAGGCAGTACTTGAATTCTTTCTGGCTGCTTACACTATTTTTTATTTTTTACCTTGAAACTCTAGATTTTAGCTCCAATGTTCCTTGGAGTTTTCATTTAGTAGAGCTTTTTCTTGGAGTGAGGAATTCTTTGTATTTCCACTCTGTCCTCTGGTCTAAAATATTTGGGTAGTTTTCCTTAATGACTTTGTGAAATATAATGTGTAGTTTCTTTTTATGGTCATGGCTTTCAGATAATCCATTTTTTATATTTTTATATATATTTTTTTATTTTTATATTATCTCTCCTTGGTCTATTTTCCATGTCTATCGTTTTTGCTGTGAGAGATTTTACATTTTCTTCTATTTTTCAGGTTGAAAAAAATTTTTTTAAGTATCTCTTATTGTCTCTTGGGGCAATTACCTTCTATTTAATCCATTCTAATTTTCATGGAATTTGTTGCGTGGGCAAGGTTTTGTCCTGTTTTGAGCCAAGCTGCTAATTTTATTTCAAATTCTTTCTTCCATATCTCTCATTTCTTTCCCAACTTTTTAAAAAAAAA
>CM053771.1:354615269-354634698 GCA_028658325.1 Potorous gilbertii
TATTTTTCAGGTTGAAAAAAATTTTTTTAAGTATCTCTTATTGTCTCTTGGGGCAATTACCTTCTATTTAATCCATTCTAATTTTCATGGAATTTGTTGCGTGGGCAAGGTTTTGTCCTGTTTTGAGCCAAGCTGCTAATTTTATTTCAAATTCTTTCTTCCATATCTCTCATTTCTTTCCCAACTTTTTAAAAAAAAATATATCGCTCTTATTTCATTTGTCAATAAATTTTAATCTCTTAAAAATGTTGCTTCCTTTCTTCTAGGAATTCTAGTTGGACTTGTGGTTAAGCTATATTTTTCCTTGAGGATTTGTTTGTAGATGTTTTGAGTTATTTCCTACTTTTGGGTTCATGTCAGCATAATGATAGTTTATGATGAGATTCTTTTTATATTTGCTCATTCTTCCAGCCTACTTCTTGACTTTGGACTTTATTTTAGGGCCAGGCTCTGTGTGTTTCTGCAGGGGATGTTTGAATTGATCTTGTGTTCTCATCAGATAGCACAAAACCATTTTTCAGACTGGGTGACTGACCTTTGGGATAGGTCCCCTCATTTGAATATGTGACCTAGAATTGTGTGGTGAGCGATAGTTCTGCCAGCTAGCATTTGTTACAGCATACTGTACAAGATCAGGCTCTTCTGTGTGAGTATGGGACCTGTTCTTGGTACACAGTATCAACCCTCTTTCCATGCACCATTTGTTGGCTAGACCCCATCTTGTCTGTAAACCTCTTTTTCTCCCTATGCTGACCTGGGATGGAAAGATGATTCCATTGTGACTTTTTCTTGAATAATCCATCCAGAGCTAGTAGGTGTTGTGAGGGGGAGTTCAGTTGCTATATCTCCATCTTGGATTTTCCCTTTCATTTCTTCTTACATAACCAGGCTTTGCATTATATTCCTTTCTATTCTTATCTTTTCCCATATTTGCATCAAAGTCACATAGAATCAGAGTTAATACATACAAAATAAACTTACATTTGAAGGAAAGTACTACACATAAGTAGAAACTTTTAAATCATGGAACATATTAGTTTAAAAAAGAAAAAAATATACAAAAGATGAATTGTCTTGATGAGTAAGATGGTGAAGCTCTAATAAATTTCACTGATGTATGACCAGAGAATTAGTACATGTATGGTAGGAGAAACACACCAGCAATTATTGGGAAATGACAAGGAAGAAATGCTGCTGGCATACCATCTGGGTTGTGTTTAATAAGTCTGTAACTCTTTAGATGGTATCACAGAAAGAAATGAACTAAGGCAGAGTTGTACTTTGTGCAACCTCAGGATAGCCTCAGGTTCTATCTTCAGCACTGATCCCATGTGAAAGGCAGCTAATACAGGGCAGACCAACATTTACCTAGTAGGGATTCAGAAGGACTTCAACAGGGCTAAAGGAAAGGAATTCAGAATTACTTTGAACGAATGACTCACTGCATCACTAGTTTGGTTTGACTCAGCCTGCTTTTCAATCTTGTCACTTTTTGGCCTCTCTTGCTGACTTCTTACAAACACCTTTAACCTCCTTAATTGCAACTCTTGGAAGATGACCTTGACTCATACTTCACTGAGAATGGTGTGATCAAAGGCATACGGGTGGGAACACTGGAGATCTCTTTGGAGAATACAGAATACATGAAAAAGAAGTAGTGAGAGATAAGACTGAATATATTTATTTGAGAATATCAAATGAAGGAGTTTGGTATTTGCTTGGTAAGTGACAGGGAGTTAACTGAGTATTTTTTAAGCAAAGGGCAGATGTGGTAAAAATGATTAATTGCAAAGGTTATTCTAGCAGCAATATGTAAGATTTTAGAATTCAAAGAATCTGAAAGTGGGAAGACTGGTTAGGAGAGTTTAAGTGAGAAATAATAAAGGAATGAACTAGGGTGGTGGCAGTAGGAATAGAAAGGAGGAAATTGATGCAAAAGATATCGTTGTATGCTTGACAAGATTGGATTTGATGGTTGAGTGAGCACCAGTGACTAGAAAAATGGTTGTGCTTTTAATAGAAATAGGCAAGTCAGGAAAATAGTTTTTTTTGGGAAAAGATGATGATTTCAACTTGGGAGCATGTTGAGTCTGAGGTATCAATGGGGCAAGGAGCTATTCATGGGCAGTTGGAGAGGTCAAGGCTGCAGAATGAGATTAAGTCATGCATTAAGATGATAAAGAATTTACGATACTAAAGATCTCTAAAGGAAAGAATATAGATAGAGAAAAGAAAATAACTGGAAGCAGAGATTTGGGAATCATTCATAGTTAGAAAGATATAATAAAAAAAGTGTGACAGAGATCAGAAGAGAGCTGAAGTAGTATAGTATCACACAAGTTAAAGGAGGAGAGAATTTCAAGGATAGAGTGGTCTCACTTGCTGCAGAGAGAAGCTATAAGGATGTCGAAGACTAAAAGGTCTTTGGGATTTGGAAATTAGAAGGTGGTCTTCCAGAGACCTGTATTTCATAGAATTATAGACTAAGAAATCAGACTGTACTAGGTTAAGAAAAGTGAGAAAATGCAATTTAGCAAATATAGAGCATTTCAGAAGGTTGACTATAAAAGCACAGAGAGAAATTACATGGTAGTTGGAAGGTTCAAGGAAAAACTTTTTCTTGTGTAAGAAAGACTTGTACATGTATCATGGCAGAGGGGGAAAAGACAAAGAAAAAAAGATTAAAAATGCTGAAGAAGGAGGGATAATTATGAAAAAAGGTCTCCAGGAGTCAGGAAAGAATTTGATGCTGGTCAGCTGAAAGGCTTTGATTTAATGAAAAGGAAAGGCACCTATAGGGTTAAATATGAGGTCAGGGTAAGTGTGAATGTGGAATCTCTTATTGAATAACTAATCTTCCCAGTGAAGGATGAGTCAAGATCATCTTCCAAGAGTTGGATTAAGGAGATCTGGAACGTGTGTTGGGGAGCTCATTACACATTGAACCCATATTTTTCTTTTCCAATTTATATCCCAAATCCCTGCCTCATCCTACAACTGTAACTAGGATGGGGGCAATTCCACATGCCCACATCTAGGGGTATACACATGCACATTCTCCCTGTGGTGGTCTTCCAGTTCTCCCCATGTCTCCTAGTCGTCCCCCAAGTACCATCACCCCTTTGCCTCCTTGCCCCTTCCCAGTCCATCATCTTATTTCTTTTGCCATGAAAATGTTCTCCTGGATCCTTTCTTCTCTTATCACCTTTCCCTATACCTCCTGCTTCCTGTACACCTATTTTTGTCGTAGAGTTTTGGGCACTGGGGACATCAGTTTCCCTCTCTTCTAGTATGACTATTCAAGCTGATTAGACTGTACCTCTCTCTCCTGCCAAAAATGAATTTACCGCAAGAGTGAGAATTTGTAGTTATATCTCTGGCCCTCTCTATCCTAATGATATTCTATGCTAAGCAACATATTTGCATTTTTGCTTCTTAGGTTTAGCTAATTATGATGTGTGTGGCTTAAAAAGCTCTTTGAAGCAACATTATTAGAGAAAAATAACATCAACGACATGGAGAGCAGTAAACTTAACCATTAAATTGGAACATTCGATGCTTTACTCTTTGTTGAACTTACTTCTGTCTTCCACCTTCAGTTGGAAATTCAACTTTTCATTTAACAAGCCTTCAGTTGACACCATGTACCCCACAAGCTTCTGAGTAATAGGTTCACGTCTAATTAGTTGTAAAGCTAAAAATAAATTACGCCTGGGCTTGTAGGTGGTTTTATATCAAAGAATAACAGTACACGACTTTCCATTCTAAATTTAAACCTGATGTCTTGTCCACAGTGTTGTTATGGTAAGAAAGAATACAAAAGGAGATCTTTGGCTTCACATTCCCAAAAGCCGAAAGGATTTGAGCAGTGGGACAGATGGGAGGAAAGGGGAGAGGTAATTTCTAAATGACTTTTACTCCTCTCTTTAGTGTCTGAACTGCTTCATTTTATACAAATTAAAATCTTTGGATAAATATTGAGTAAATGTGACCAAGACTGACATAGTCAAAACAACTCTGAATCTGGAGGCAGAAGACTTGGGATTGAACCCCTGACATGACTATGATTTTATACAAGTGACTTGACACCTTTGAGTCTCAATTTCCCCATCCACAAAGTGGAAGGGTGGCATAGGATGATTTTACAATACAACTTTGGAGCTCCAAGGGAGCTTAGAGGACATCTAAGGGCAACCCTCTCATTTTACAGGTGTGGGGCATAGTCACCCAGGTAAGGTTTGTAAGCCATGGTTCTCTGATTCCAGAACTAGAGGTTTTTCCCCATCTTTTTTCCCCATCCATCGCAATTCCAATTTTCAATCTATATTCCTATTTTTTTTTTGCTTCAACTAATCTGGAATATAGGTCACTACACCAAGGATTTTATTCCCCCGCCAGTAAAGCGAGTAATTTTCCTAAGTAACAGTTAATTGATGAGTATTGACATTGGAAAAGTTGGATCACATCAGGAAGTGACCTTGGAAGTGTTCTTATGACATTGTTTAGGTTCTTCTGTTAAAGTCAAATGGACTAAGGACTTTCCCCCTATGACTAACAGCTGCTGAAACCACTACACAGATTAATAATTGTTTAAACCACAGTTTCTCTGTGGGCAAACAAATGCTTTTTCTAAGGCTCTCTCTAATGAAATCAGTATACTGAGAAGAGCTTTATTCACCCTTTGCCTACATTTGATCTGATCTTTGCAGTATTGGGGAGGTCAAGCTCGTGGCATTGTAGGGAATCTCTATCTCCTTATTATCAAACCTAAGACTGCTGACTTCTATGCCAGTATATTTTTTCTCCCAGAAAAACAGCCTGTTGAGCCAGGTACTTAATTACATAGTTAATTCCAAGCAATGCATTATGGCCATTATCACTACAGTGAAAAATTGGTGACAAACTAAAGATTTCCAAGTTCTAACTGAATCCACAAATTCTAAGTCATATTCATTTGTAATCAGGTTTCAGGATAACCAAAGAGCTTGAATGGTAAACTAGAAAGGAAAAAAAATTAATCAGATTAAATTAATAAACCAAAAGCATTCACTTATTGCACACTCAGCACTGTGTGTAGAGATCCTGAGACTAAGGGTCAGTCAAGGTCAGTTATGGCCACCACTCCCTTACCCCTGCCTTGAGTTATATTATTTTATTCTTTGAACCTTATTTAGACATGGGATTAACAAATGTCTGTGGAAAAATAGAAATTTCTACAATGTTAGTACAAATAGTAAAGTAATGAAATAAACTTAATACAAGTACTCAATTTGAATTTATTTAAGACCACTGGTGTTAGGTGGGATGGTGGATAAAATGCTGGACTGAGTTTAGATCCTGTCTCAAACACTGACTAGCTAAGTAACTCTGATCAAGTCACTTAATCACTCTCAGTCTCAGTTTCCTTATCTATAAAATGGGATTAATAATAGTACCTAGGGTTGTTGTGAGGATCAAGTGAGACAGTATATGTAAAGTGTTTTGGAAAACTTATAATACGATATAAATGGAAAATACTATTTTTGTTATTATAAAAGATGTAAAGGTAAAATGACTCTAGTAGATACAAAGCTTACTTTAATACTTTAAGTATTTGTATTTTCTTCAACACAGGTGGCAGTGCCATCTTAACTTTGTAAATTGTGTTCAAAGGGTTGCTTTGGTAACTATGGTTAGGAGCCTCTCCAACTTGGCTAGGTTGGTCTTCAAATAACAGAAAGTCTACTACTGTATTCGGAAGCTTCCTGCAGTGTTTACACTCTTCTGACAAGAACTTTTGAGAACTCAAGTTTGCTTCCATGCAATGACAGGACAACAGAGAAGAATTTAGTGAAGTAGAGGACTGTTGGGTCTTTGTTACTCATTTTAGAAAGGTTCCTAAGGGCCATTCATTTAAAGCACTGAAAATATGAAAAATGGAAAAGAATTATCATAGGAGTATAGTGTTAGAGCTAGAAGTGGTCTCAGAGGTCTCTTTTTATTGACGAGGAACCTGGAATGCAGGAGCACTAAATAACTTCATTAAGCTCATGCTTGAAATAAGTATGGGAGGGGAGACCAACTCTGGCCCTCTGATTCCAAAACCACAGCTCTTTCCAATGCAAGACACTATCTCTAGTACTCTTCCTTCAGTAGTGGGTAGGGAGACCCTGGAGCCAGGAGGGGTCCTCCTGTCTTAGAAAAGAAGACAGTTTAATGATACTATTAACAGAGGGGGTAGTAATTCATTTTACCTGAGTAATATTTACCAGTGAAATATTTTATGGGTTAGTAGAAACATCAATCATCTTTAAGAAAAATATATTGAGATAATGGGAAAGCAGTGTCCAATGAATTCTAAGCAATTTCTTTTTTTTGTTTTTAATTTTGATTTTGGAATAAAACAAGCATTTCCAAAACATAGGACAATAAAAAAGGTGATTGTACACAAAACTGCAAATGTACTATGCACAAATTATTATTCCTTTCAAATATACAGCATTATCATGTAAATTTTTTTTCCTTTTGTTCCTTACCCCTCCCTCCACCCTAGAGATGGTTCCTATTACACACAAATAGGTATATATTTGTAAACTTGTTTTATACGTACTTCTATTTTTCAATTCTTTCTCTGGATGCAGATAGTGTCTTTCTTCATATGTCCTTTATAGTTAATTTGGGTATTTATAATAGTCAAAATAACTTATTTGTTTAAAGTTGTTCTTAAAACAATATTGTTGTTACTGTATACAATATTCTCTCGGTTCTGCACATTTTCTCTTCGTTATTTCTTTGTAAGTCTTTCCATGTTTTTCTACATTCATTGAGCTCATCATTTCCTACAGCACAGTAGTATTCCAGCACAACCATATACCACAACTTGTTCAGCCATTTCACAATTGATGGGCATCTCTCCACTTTCCAGTTCTTTGCCACCACTAAGTGAGCGGCTATAAACATTTAAGCTCTTTTCCTTTTCCCTAATTATCTTTGGAAATAGACCAAGTAATGATACTGCTGGGTCAAAGGGTGTAGATAGTTCAATAACCTTTTGTTCCTAATTCCAGATTGCTCTCCCAAATGGTTGGATCAGAACACAATTCCACCAACAATGAGTTAGTGTCCCAATTTTTCCCCATTTCCCACCTTTTCTACATTTCCACATCTAATATTTATCACTTTTCCCTTCTATCATTTCAGCCAATGTAGTAGGTATAAAATGATATTTCCAGATTTTAAAAATCCACTCATCTTTAACATTGGACTCTCTACCCACACAGCAGCTGGCTCTCAACATTCTTTCTAAAGATCAATCTCTTCACAAAATGGTGACGACTCAAGCACCATGGAAGGGAAGTCTCTTTGGCAGTTTCTAGGTCTGGCTATAGGTTTATAAGACGGGAAAGTACAGAAATTTGATGCCAATTCAGTAATAACAACTCTTCAGTAATAACAGGAAAAAAACAACAGTAATAAAAAAAGAACAAGATAACTGACAGGTGGAAATTCCCTTGCTATAATTAGAGTAACAAGAAGCAAAATGCCAGAGGTACAAGTCTGCTCCTTTGAAACGGAGAAAGATCTGGTCACCTGTATTTTGTACCACATCTCTGGGATTGAAAACACTTAATTGTTCTTCCCTACCAACTAGAAAGAGACATTGAGGGGTTAATCCTGGCTCTTTTCCTCTTGCCTGGTTCAGTTATAGGTATTGGTTTAGTTTAAATTCATAGTTGATGCTTTTGTTTTTGTCATGTTAAATGAACCTGAACTATTCGTAATTAATGTTTCAGTTGCCGTGTTGGGCTTATGTATGGGATAAAGGAACACGGAGGGGAAGGGAGGGATTTCCTTTTTTTAAAATCCCATTTTTTTATTTTAAACTTAATAAACCAGCAACGATGAACGTTTTAGTATACAAAGAACAAAAGACTGAATATAAAATTTGAACTTTGTTTATGTGCAGTTTTTAAAGCATATAACAAATTAAAGATGGTAGTAGTAAAATCGCCCTGCTTTTCTGTATCTAGAGGATATTTTCCTTGGATGACATTTAAGGTAAGAGCCAGGACAGTCAGTGTTACTAAGCAGTAACTTAACTAGATAACATAGGTACATGCATAGAGGGAAAGAGCCAAGATGAATTCCCCAAGCTTTTTGCTTTGTGCTAATGCTTTTGGGGCCTGAAGATAGCTGCTGAGACATGGACTCCATGACTTTTGACCTCTCTGTGACACTATTGTTATTTATCAGGGCTTCCTACTTCCCCACTACATAGATATGCTAGATCCTTCCATTAAAGACAAGGAAACTGTCCCCAAGACTTGATTGGCCTAGGGGTTTAGCTGCCTGAGTTCAAATCCTACCTCAGACACTTGACTTAGCTATGTCATTGATGCTGGGTAAGTCACTTGACCTCCATTGGCTTCTGTTTCCTCATTTGTGAAATGGGGTAAATGGGAGCACTCACCTCAAAGGGCTGTTGGGAGGAGCCAATGAGAAAGTATTTGCTAACTGCTCGCAAACCTTAATGCATTTTGTAAATACTACCTATCATTAAGATCTTTGTCACCCTCATCGTTATTATGATGCCTTTGATTCAATTTCCTATGCAGTATGACTTTAGTGAGTGACTTTTTCGTCATCTAAGGGCATAAAAGGTCATTCATGTCGAGCAGGCCCTTCAGACTTGGCAGATGTTCAAAGGCCCAGTGAGTCACCACCACGTGTTACCTTTTAGAATGGAGGCAAAAGGGCAGCTCAGTGGTAAGCAGGAAGACTTCCTCTTTCTGAGTTCAAATCCAGCCTCAGACACTGACTAACTGTGTGACCCTGGGTAAATCACTTCACCTTGTTGATCTTAATTGCTCATCTGTAAAATGAGCTGGAGAAGGAAATGGCAAAGCACTCCAGAATCCTTGCCAAGAAAACCCAAAGTGGGTCATAAAGAGTAAGACAAGATTAAAAAACAACTCAACAACACGGAGGTAGGTAGACAGAGATTTCTTAGACAAAGTGAGGCATTCATATTGTGGCTAAGTAAAACTGTTGTTAACTATCCAATAACCTAAAAATTTCTCATTTCATTCTAAACTACCAATGGATTAGACCAAATCATGCCCATCCATTATACTGTCCATGGTAGAACCTCCATTTCTTTTTGGGAGGAATGGAGAGAGGTGCTGATTGACTCTTTCTCAATTTTTCTAGCCTTAGGTAGACCATATCTTTTAAAGCAAATGGAGAATTGGGCTGTGTCCATGAAGTTTGTCAGGAGGTTGTTTTCCCATAGGGTAGTTTCTTAAAAAGAACAAGTTAGGTGTGATCACACATAAAATAATGCCTTTATGTGTGGCCTGTCAAAAAAGGATAAAATAGAAACATTATCAACCTGTCTGTTTCCACGGTGAGCTACCATCATGTACTTTTACCTGACTTATTCATGGTTTTAATCTCTAGTTTTCCATTCTGAGGGAGATGCTTAGCAGGAAGGCTAAGTATTTATTAGTGTCTTCTGTGGCACCTACATTTTTCAGTTACTGAAACCACTTGGCATTCTCAGACTTCTCTTCTGACATCTTCCTTTTGCATTAGGGTCTCAGATGGAACTGGTAAGAGGTGGGGAAGTGTCTCATCCCTTTCATCCTTTTGCATTCCCTTTTCTAGACTGGCTGAGCTATCAGTCAACCATAGGTCAGGCAGTGATGGTGTAATAATTAATAAAACCATCACTTGCTGGTCTCCTGCTTATTGTGAAAGACAGTCATATAAGTGAAATGGGAATGAGGGAACAGGTTTTATACTATATATATATATATTATATATATATATATACATAAATCTATATCTACATATATTATATCTTTATGTAGATGACAAATTCCTGCACAGATTCTTGGATAAGAGTGTAGAAACACTAGACTACATGGAGCCCATCTGAAGGGATACTGATGAGGAAGAGGAAAAATAAGGAGCCAGACTCTGTGAAATGTCATACTATTTACCACTCACATCTAAATGTCACCTGTTCAGAGCCATAAGTCTCCTCTTAGGGACCTTCTGAGGGGAATACTACAGTTTCTCATGTCTGGGTTTGTTGGGGACCTAAACTGAAGGACTGTTTGTCCTCCCGATGATGAAGTGTATTAATAGAAATGTTGGACAATCTCTCTTTGTCTTTTTCTCTTTTTCACTCCTAGCTTCCTCTCAGTATTTATTTTGAATTTTCATGATGAATAGTAACTCATTTGCTGCTCGGGTAAGAAAGAGCTGGGATTGACATGTTCCTGCTAAATTGACTCTGACTTGTTGCCCATGAATGGAATGCTCTCCCTCTTCCCTTTTGCTTCTGGAACCCTACTTTTCTTCAACGCTTAGCTCAAAATGCCACCTCTTATGAGAAAACTTTCCAGATTGCACTCTCCTCATTGTTAACTCTCCCTTCTAACAGTCAGACTGCTTTGAATTTATTTTGTGTTGTTTTGTGTTCACATATCACCCCAATAGTATGTAAGTTATTTGAGGGTAGGAATTTATTTTTTGTCTCCCTGTTAAAATATCTGGCACATATCAGATGCTTAATAAATAATTGCTGAAGTGAACAGTATAAATGAGCTTTCATCTTCAAAATGTTGTTTTATGAGTTTAATAGGCTTATTGCATTTGACTGACCAAGGAATTGTAGGTATGGATGATGAATATGACCATTTATATATAAAAATTATTCTCAGCCTAAACAGAGACTCTCCAAGTAGACAAAGAAAGTAATAGAATTTTCTTCTACAAAGGCCCTGTTTTCTTCTTTTTCATTGAGTTTCCATTATAGGAACCCTGTAATGATCCTTCCTCAAGTGAAAAATGAGCACATTCCTGTTCTCCTTACAAAATTTAAATGTAAATTCTAATTCTTTCCCCTTCAATAAAACCTTGGGTGTTTGTCATCACAGAGTCAAAGGTCTTGGAACTTAAATGACCATAACTGGACTTTGCTTTCCAAAGTTCTTACATAGACATTACCTCACATGATCTTCACAACCAACCAAAGGGTAGGTAGAGAAAAATCAACAATTATCCCCTTTTCATAGAAGAGGGAATTGAGGATCTGAGAGTTTGCCTTAAGGTCATATTCCTAAAAGTTGGCAGAACTGGGACTAGAACTTAGGACTGCTCATGCTCAGAGCTCTCTATAATAATAGCCACCACTCACATTGATATGATTGAGGTTTGCAAAATACTTTCTTCACAACATCCTGTGAAGTATATGATGGAGGTATTATTGTATCCATTTTATAAGTATAATAGTATGTTAATGGTCCAGAAAGGTTGTAAGTGACTCTCCATTTTTTGTTTTAATAGGAGGAGAGAGAGTCAAATACTTCTTATCAAGTTTAGGGAATAAATACTCTGACACTGCCTGGGAAATCCTAAATTTTAAGGTCCTTTCCAGCTTTGTTACTGGAGTAGCTATGAAAGTAACACTTCCTCTTATAGATGCTAAAGGCATCTAAAGTACATGCTAGGTGTTCACTTTGTGTACATTTCTGCTTGCTTTTCCTTGTAACTGCAGTTGAATTTAAAGTTATAATTCAGTTTGAAGTAATCTAGATAGCTTTTAATCTACATTTTAATAAACACGTTTTATACATATGAATTTTATAGGTTCATAATTTCACAGATTTATAGCTGGGAAGGACCATCTTATCTTATTCAATATCCTTGTTTTATAGATGGGAAAACTAAGGCCCAGACAAGTTACCCAGGCATGCTGTGAAAATAGACACAATCTAAGTGCTGAGTGAAACTAACCAGAGCATCCTCATTGCCTTTCATCCACTGAAAATTTTACTTTGTTGAAATTTTTACCAAAAACATGAGGATTCTGCTTCCCAGAGCACATTCTGGAGAAAATGTGTCCCACTTCTGCATATTCAAGAGCCTCATCAGTTCCAAAAGGACCACTTTACAGAATGCCGCTGACATTGAAAATACCTGAAGACAGTCTCCAGTCTTGATAATTCAAGGACTTGTAAATGAATCACTGCATGTTAGAGGATTTAGAGCAAGGAGAGACAATAAGGATCATTTTGTTGGAATCCCAATTTGCAGATTAGGAAACTGAGGCCCTGAATGTTTAGGCAACTTTTCCAGAGTCACAAAGGTCGGCAATAATAGAGCTGAGTCTCAGCCCTAGGTCTCTGGATATCATTTTCAGTATTCTTTTCAATCTTCCTTGCAGTATTATATAGGTTTCATTCTTGGTTTCAGCTTTTATATTTTATTTTCTCATCCTGACTGCCCTCCATTTATTTTCTTAAAGCTCAGAAGGGGAGGGTGAGGCTATTCTCAATAAAGAAGTCTTTTTTAAAAATTTAATCAAATAGGTTAGAATAAATCATATTCCATAACTATAGGCCCCAAGTCATCACAAAACGCAAAACACATTAAATGTGTTTGATAAAATAACATGTATTCCATTAAGCCTTTTGAGAAATATGACAAGGGTGGGTAGGGGGTTTTGGTGGGTTTTTCTTTGACTAACTTGAAGATTCCCCCACCACAACCCAGCGCCTTCTTCATTCTACTAGTTCCACACATAATCTTTTGATCATAACATACAATGGAACCTCCCCTTCAAAATTACCTTAGGTTCAGGCTATACATGTTACAAAATAATATGTACTGCTATCATTCTGATCAATTAACAAGCATTAATTAGGTACTTACTGTATGTCAGTCACTATATTAGGAACTAAGGTTTAAAAAAAAATTAAAACATCTCTGACCTCAATTACCTTATATTCTATTGGGGAGTGGGGAAGAGAGATAACTCCTGCCACACACACATGTTGTTTTTGATGTTCATTTGTTCAATCCTGACCAACTTTTTATGACCCCATGGACTCTAACATGCCAATACTGTACCTGGGATTTTCTTGGCAAAGATACTAGATAGGTTTGCCATTTTCTTCTCCAATGGATTAAGGTAAACAGAGGTAAAGTAACTTGCCCAAAGTCACACAAAGTGTATGATTCTGGATTTGAACTCAGATCTTCCTGACTCCAGGCCCAGCACTGTATCCACTGTACCACTTTACTGCCATACACATATACACAAACATATACATCCCCATATATATATATATATGTGTGTGTGTGTGTGTGTGTGTGTGTGTGTGTGTATACATATACATGCCTATTCATATACATACACACATCTCAAAAGTCTTAATGTGGTTTTAAGTCATTAAAGTTTAAAACTGCATTAAGACTTTTAGAACAACCTGTTTAACTCAAATGATTGTGAATTCATTGATTCAGGAATTCCTTCTAATAATGCAGATTACAACCTAACTAAGCCTGATCACTCAAATGTACATAGTGAAAAGAAAAGCTGTATATAACAGCTCATTATTTCAATCAACAAGCATTTATTAGGTGTCTACTATGTGGTGTTCACTGTGCCAGGTGCTGGGGGATACAAGTACAAAGAATTAAATAATCCCTATACTCAACGCATTTCATATAAAATCTCTTTTCTTTGCATATCAAAGTGTTCGTGTTTGTTGATGTTTATTAAGTTCATTATAAAAAAGAGAAATGCTCAAAAGAAAATGATCTATTCAATTCAGGAGTTTTCTTTCACAATACAGATTGTTACCCATTCATCTCACCTATATTGTCCATGTTCTCCCATGAATCTGCCACAGAAAGTCCACCCCACATTCTGGAAATGTTGCTCAATTTCTTCCAACATTGCCAAGTTGCTGTCCACTTTTCAGTATTTGCTTTTGATATATGATTGATTTCTCTTCTCTTCTTGTTATACAATTCCTTGACTGCCCTACTCCTGCTCTTCTCTGATTATGTGTTGTTTATTGATTATGTGTTGTAGCCTTCTATGCATCTTTCTATTATGCTCTGTGTGGTACTCATCTTTAGTTTATCAGATGTAGTGAGGTTCTCTGTCTTACTGCCATTAGTGACATCAGAAAAATGTTGGTATGAAACAGATGGATCTTTCCTTTTATGGGAAGCATAGAGTTAGTAAAAGGGCTTTGAAAGTTTCTTAAAACAATTGAGTCCATTCTCCTCATCCTCTTTTCAACAATCACCCAGACCATTCTTACTCTGTACTGTCACACTGTTGGACAAGGCTCATGGAAGGTCCATCCAATTTTGTGTTGAGATATGGGCAACCAACATTCTTGGTGTTTACTTGATCTTTACTTCATGGATGGACAGACCAAACTTTTTTTTGAATGATTACAGGAGATTCTACAATACTTTTTGGCTTAATGCAATCAATATCACCTGTAATCAGGAGCATCTGGAAGACCTTACCATTCAGTAGGACACCTGGATCCCCTTTACCTGGAGAAGGAAACGGCAAACCATTCCAACATCTTTTCCAAGAAAACCCAATGCACTGCATAGTTAGATCCATGAGGTCATGAAGAGTCAAACAAAACTGAATGAATGAACAATAAATCTCCTTCATTACAATGTCAAACACTTTTTGTGAGTACATCTCACTGTTTTATGTCTCTCCTTTTTTTTTTTTTTTACAATCAGAGGCTTATTGAACAGGATTATTTCTTTTACTACATATTCTGCAGAGTTTGGAAAGATTTTAATGAGTGGATGGGAGTCAAGTTGCTAAAAGGCAACATTTTGTTTTCCCAAATCAAATGCTTGTTCATAACAAACAAATATACATAATTGGATCTTCTAGTCACTATGTCTTTCAGATAAGTTTGAAATGGTAAACATATGATCCATCAATTGTTGAATAGTGCTCGCAGAAGCCTGGATTTTCCTACTACTACCTCCATTGAAAATGTTCTTAGTTTGTGTATGGATGACCCTTATAAAGACTTTCTATACATTGGAGAGTAGATATATAGATTAGTAGTTACTGATATTCTCTGGGTCACCTTTTTTTAGTTATTAATAAAGTCCATTTTTTCTCCCATACTTCTGGTATCTTCCCCTCCTTCACCTACATTGCATATTGATTTATCAATAACTTCAAAATTGTATTTCTTTCAGAACAAATATCCTCTATATATACTTGATCTAATCTGTCTGATATTTTTTCATCTGTGTTCTCTTTAGTGCCGACTATGACATTAGAGTCCAGATGTGATAGTTCTACTGTCCTTGAAAGAGAAAACAGTTTGCTGAAGTGACTTTTGCAATTTTTTTCCATTTTACACTCTCCTCTATTAGAGTATGTAGCCCATTTTCTATTTTCAGTCTTGAAGGCTTTTGGATGATTTTTCTTAGCTGGATATCCAGCCAAGATTTCTTTACATTGGTTTTTCTCTCCTCTGACTCTCTCTGATTTATAAGACTGTGGTGATTGTAGTTATCTATCCTTCTTAATAGACACATGAGTATATATAAAATAAACATCTACATAACAAATACAAAATAACATGGGGGAGACACTAGATGTTGTAGGATTAGAGACAAACCAGGAAATCTCAGAATTTTTGGTGGTTATAGTAAAAAAACAATATGGAAAATTAAATGACTACTTTCTAAAAAAGAAGTAACATGACATTTTGGAAAGGAAACAAGCCACTGAGGGGAGGCAGCAATACTTCGAAGGTTGAAGAGTGCCAGGAAGTAGTTCATAAAAAAGACCAAATTATCACTCTCATTACTACTCTTTCAAGCATGGCCAATGGCTAGAAGAATTTCCAGATCATCTGTCTGGTTGGTCATATCTCCCGGGTAGGGACACATTTGCTGTGTCTCAAAACAAACAAACAAAACAAACAAAAGCAGCTTGCTTAGGTTTTAAAAAAATTAACTCACCTACTGCCCATTATGTTGTTTTAAATGGAGACATCAGTGTTGTCTCTTCTTACTCTGGAAACTTCTCCTGCAGGTCTAGGAAATTCAGTAGATTAAATAAAATGAGAAGTAAGGGTTATTTCATAATATTGAGGGCAGCTAGGTAGCACAGTAGATAGTGCCAGAGTTAGAATCAGGAAGACGGGAATTCAAATCCAGCCTCAGATAATTACTTAGTTGTGTTTTGTGAAACCCTGAGTAAGTCAAGTTAACCTCTCAGTTTTCTCATCTGTGAAATAATATCATCTACCACCTGGGATTGTTATTAGGATCAATTACTTACTGTTTTTCATATTAATATTTTTGTTATTGTTGAAAAAAAATGAGTGCTGATGACCCTGAAGTACTTTGAGGTCTCGAAGTGCTTTCTGAAATATCCAATATGATAATAATGCTGACAGCCTCCTGAAATAACCTACCATCTATCGATCAATCAGCAAGCATATATTAGGTTCTAAGTACTGTGAATACAAACAAAAACCAAAATCAGTCCCTGCCCTCAAGACTCTTATATTCCAATGAGGAGAAAATGTATGTAAATCAGTACATATAAATAGCTATAAAGTAGATGGATGGTAACCTTAGAAGGGATGGTGCATGCAGTTGGAGGAAACAGCAATGGTCTTTTGAAGAAAATAGTGACAGGGAGGAGCCAAGATGGCAGAGTAGAAAGAAGTACATATGCTTAGCTCTTACCCCACAGCTCATAAAACACCTGTAAAGAAAAACTCTCAATAAATTCTAAAGCAGCAGAAGCCACAGAACAACAGAGTGGAGGAGATTTCTGTCCCAGAGAGACCTGAAAAACCGATGGGAAAGGTCTGTCACACACCAGACGTGGAGCAGAACCCAGCCCTGCCTTGGCCACCAGGCACCAAGAGGAGAGATCTGGGCAGGCTTCAGGGGCACAATCTCCAGCAGCAACACAGATCCCCCAACCCACAGGTGCCAAAGGTCAGTGAGAGGGTCTTTTCGGCTGGCTGAGAAGGGAACAGGGTGTCCCCATAACTCAGGTCTCCTCAGGAGGTAACAGTGGAGGCAGCAGCGGACAGGGGCTCCCAAAGCAGACAGGAGCTCGAATCCATTGCTGGAGGTCTCTTCATAAACCCCCTGAGGGAACTAAGCCCCGGGTGGTTGCCCTGCCCCCACCTGAGCACTGAACTTAATCTCACCGTGAATAGCAGCACATGCTCACCAGAAGCCCTGAGGCTAGGAAGCAGCATTTGAAACTCAGCCCCCAAGTGCTAGCTGGGTGGATCTGGAAGTATGGTGGGTGTGGAGAGGAAACTCAGAAGTCAAGTAACTACCTGAGAAAATGCCCCAAAAAGGGAAAAAAAATAAGACCATAAAATGTTACTTTCTTGGGGAACAGGTGTCTCCTCCCATCCTTTCAGATGAGGAAGAACAAGGCATACTGTCAGAGGAAGTCAAGGCCTCTGCCTCCAAAGGGAACTTAAATTGGGCTCAGACAATAGAAGACCTTAAAAAATAAGTTAGCAGCTTACTAAAGGAGAACCCCAAAATGCTGAGGAAAATAACAGCTTTAAAAAGAAGCTAACTCAATTGGAAAAAGAGGTCCAAAAAGTCAACAAGGAGAAGGAGGTTTTAAAAAGCAGAATTAGCCAAATGGAGGAGAAGGTTCAAAAGCTCACTGAACAAAATAATTTCTTGAAAGAGAGAATTGAGTCCAGGGAAATGAATGACTATGAGATAAACCAAGAAGTTAGTAAACAAAACCAAAAATTTGAAAAAAAATAGAACATAATGTGAAACATCTCATTGGAAAAACAACTGACCTAGAAAATAGATCCAGGAGAAATAATTTAAAAATTATTGGACTACCTGGAAGCCATGATCAAAAAAAGAGCCTAGATATTATCTTCCATAAAATTATCAAGGAAAACTTCCCTGATGTTATAGAATCAGAGGGCAAAATGGATATTGACAGAATTTATCAATCACCTCCTGAAAGAAACCTGAACAGAGAAACTCCTAGGAATATTGTGGCCAAATTTCAGAGTTTCCAGATTAAGGAGAAAATACTGTAAGCAGCTAGAAAGAAACAATTTGAGTACTGTGGAAATACAATCAGGATAACACAAGATCTGGCAGCTTCAACATTAAGGGATCAAAGGGCTTGGAGTGGGATATTACAGAAGTCAAAGGAACTGGGACTGAGGCCAAGAATCACCTACCCAACATATCTGAATATAATACTTCAAGGGAAAAATGGTCATTCAGTGATATAGTCAAATTTGAAGATTTCATGTTGAGGAAAATAGCAGATCTATATTTAAAAATTTGACTTCCCAAGACAAGAATCAAGAGAAGCATGAAAAGGTAAACAGAAAAAAAGAAAAATCATAAAAGACTCTCTAAAGCTGAACTGTTTACATTATTACATGGAAAGAAAATATTTTTAACTCTTGACTCTTTTCTCAGTATTTGGGTAGTTGGAGAGATTGTACATACACACACACATACACATAGATAGAGAGTACAGGGTATGTTATATCAGAAGAGATGATATCCACATACACACACACACAAATAAAAATAAATAAAAATTAAGGGGTGAGGGAGGAAAATTCTGGGAAGAGAAAGGAAGTAATGGAATGGGTCAGGCTATAACTCATAAAAGAGATAAGAAAAATCTTATTCAATGGAGGAGATAAGGGAGAAGGGGAAGGGGGGGAAATAAAGCTACTCTCCCACGTGTGGCTGAAGGAGGGAATAATGTGCTCACTAAATTTGATATGAAAATTTATATTCACCATAGAAAAATAGGAGAGGAGGGGACAAGTGAGGTGAGGGGAATGTTAGAAGGGAGGGCAAATGGAGAAGGGAGTCACTAGAAATAAAGACTTTCGAGAAGGGACAAGGTCAATTGTAGGGAGAAAAAATAAGGGGGGGATAGGGTAAGTCAGAGGGCAATATAATTAGTATTACACAACATGATTACTATGGAAGTTTTCTGCAAAACAACACATATTTAGTCTGTATTGAATTGCTTCCTGTCTCAGTGGGGCTGGGGAAGGAGAGGGGGAGGGAGAGAAGTTGGAATTCGAAGTATTAGAAACGAATGTTGAGAATTTTTATTGCATATAATTGGGCAATAAGAACTACAGGGATAGGGATATGGAAATTCATCTTGCCCTGCAAGAAAAGAGAGATGATGGGGATAGAAGAGGGGTGGGGTGTGATGGAGGGGAGGGTATATTGAGATAAGGAGTAATCAGAATGCAAGGTATTAGGAAGCAGGGAGAGGGGAGTGATGGGGAGAAAAATTGGACATGTTACAAAGTGAGGTAAAAGCAATTAATATTAAAACAATAGACCGAATTAATTACTGAGAATAAATCAATGACATTTTTGGTTTGGAGAAAAGAATTTCAGTCTAAATTTCCAAGAGGAAAGTAACCTCGGGTAAAATTTGGCATTGATGGAAAAGTCAAGGTTTTAATGGTAAATTAGATTTTATGATTGCCATTTAATCAGGAACTAGAACATGTATTGAAAGGCATGTAAGTCACGTAAGACTTGCCTCAAAAGATGTTCCTTAGCCAAAGTGAAACTATAATCATATTTG
>CM053771.1:354634798-354676374 GCA_028658325.1 Potorous gilbertii
TCAAGAGAAGGGTGGGAGAGTGGCTGTTCAGCATGGGCTGAGGTGGGATTCTCCTGACTCAGTTTCCCCACTGACACCTGGCAGACTTTAAGCCTGACTGAATGCAAGTGGATAATCTAATCCTACCTGGGGTTGACATGAAGCTGGGGAGATACTGTATCCCTGTAATGTCCTTACTATTGGTAGCAATTTCCTATAGTCATAAGGTTTGTAAGCTTAATACCAGATGTATTCAATTATAGATTATGGGTAGGGGAACATCCAAGATTGTCTAAAATTAAGCTATTAGGCATAGGACTTTAGATCAACAACAAGTTAGGGTCCTTTAATTCTTAGCAGTACTGTGGAGACAATTAGGTCAAGAGCTTGTGAAGTTAGCAACATAAATATTATCTGTGTCCCAGTTGGTTAATGTTTAAAAAAAATCTTTTGTGATCCATATTGTAAATGCTTTAAAAAGATGTATCACCTGACCAAAGTCTGAATTGCTTTATCTGTTATAAAATGTGTTAAAAATAAATTTAAAAAAATAGAAAATACTGCTTTAGCTTGACCTTAAAAGAAGCAAGAAATTATAACAAGCACAGTTGAAGAGGGATAGAATTCCAGGCATAGGGAACAGTAAGTATAGTGGCAAAGAGATGGGCAAAAGAGAAATCTATGCAGAGAGACAGAAAATAGGCTAGTATGGATGGATTATAGATTATATAGAGGGGAGTAGGAAAAAAAGAATAGAAAAGGTGGGAAGGGGATAGTTTGTGAAGAACTTGAAATGATGCTCAAAGGACACTATATAGTATTTGATTCAATAGGTAAGAGGGAATCATTGGGGTTTACTGAGTGTACAGATGTCAAAGTCAGACTTACACTATAGGAAAATCATTTTTCCAGCTGCATGGAGGATGAATTGGAATGGGGAGAGACTTGTTTTAGGGAGACCAAATAAGAAACTATTATAATAGTTCAGGGGAGAGACAATAAGAACCTGAAATAGAGTAGTGGCTATGTAAGTGGAAAGAAGGAAATGTGTACAACAGATTTTGTAGAGAAAAAAGATCGTAAGATTTGGCAGATGATTAGACGTGTAGAATAAGTGAGAAGAGGAGCTGAGGATGATACTAAAGTTGTGTACCTGGATGACTGGAAGAATTGTACTGTCCTTGATAGTAATAGGGGAAAATAGAAGGGATGATTTTTTGTGGAAAGAGTGATTTCTGTTTTGAACATGTTGAATTTGAGATGTCCATTGGAAATCCAGTTTGAAATGACCAACAGGATGATTTGAGGCTACAGCTGAGGAGAGAAACCTAAGGAGGATTGAATAGGTAGATTGGGGAGCAGTTGCATGAAGAGGATGATGGAGCCAATTGATGAGATCAAGTGAGATGGTATAGAGTGAAAAGAGAAGAGAGCACAGGATATACATGACACGAACAAAGATCTGTCTAAAGAGACTGAGAAAGAGCAAATCAGATAGGGAAGAGGAGAATCATGAGAAATCAGAGTTGTGAAAACCCAGGGAATAGGGAATATCCAGGAGGAGAAGGTGATTGATAGTGTCAAATGCTGTCAAGAAGGATAAAGATCATGAAGAGGGAATTTGGTAATTTTGGAAAGAACAGTTTTAATTGAATGACAAGGTCAGAAAACAGATTGCAGAGTGTTTAGATGAAAGTAAAAGGAGAAAAATTAAGAATATCTATTGTAGGATGACTTTTTCAAGTTTAACTGAGGAAGGGAGGAGAGAAATAGAACAGTATCTAGTAAGAATGAGAGAATCTAGTGGGTTTTGGTTTTTTAATAATGGGAGAGTTGTCCATGTTTGTAGGCAGCAGGGAAGAAATCAATATAAAGGAAAAGGCTGAAGGTTAGTGGAAAATGGGGATGATGGTGATGGCTGTCTTCTAAAGAAGATGGTTAAAGATGGAATCAAGAGGGATAGTATGTAGAAGAGTTGGTTTTTGCTAGCAATATAGCTACTTCATTGTCATACACCATAGCAAAGAAAAATATAGAGAGTAGGGGATGTAATATGAGGAGAAGAGGAACAGAGGAAACTCTTAGCAAGTGGATTCAACTTCAACCCTTCAACTATCGAGTATGTGATAAGATTCTCAATAGAGAAAGTAGGGGGAAGGAGAGGTTTAAGGAAAGAAGAGAAGGCTTGGAACAGCTGCTATGGTGAGTGGGAAACAGAATCAATTGGAAAGTAGTAACACTGTCTTGCTGTAATGAAGACCCTGTTTAGATTAGCTAGTATAAATCTGGAGTGGATCCAGCTATCACGGTTCCATGATGTCTTCCGGTTCCTCTAGTTGGTGCCACATGAATAAGAATGAAGGAGGTAGATGGGACTAATGCAAGGTGTAATTGAAGATAAGAGAAGGCAGAAAGAGATTAAAGAGGAGAGGATAGTGTTGAGTTGAACTGATTGGGAAGAAAATAGATTGTAATGAGAGCAGGGATAATAGCTTGGTATAACATTAAGAAATAGAGGGATTGGAGATTGCAGGGGGGATGAAGAGTGAGTTTAAGTGGAATAAGTTGTATTGAGACAGAAGATAATAGATTATGATCAGATAAAGGAAATTCAGAATTCTTCAATGTGGAAGTAGAATATTTATGGGTGATGGCAAAATAAAAGGCATGACAATGTTTATGTATAATTGAGGCGGGGTAGATGAATAGGGCACAGGGATTGAGTAGATCAAGTAACTTGCATTTAGAGGATTTGAGAGAACATCAAATTGTCTTTTGAAGTGTCCTACAATGAGAGATGGAGTTGGAATAAAGAGGAAGACTGAACTAGGCACTGAACTCATCGAGAAAGGAGGGAGAATGTTTTCAAGATTGTTACATAACAGCTACCAGAATTGGATTGGGTGATAAATTTGAATTAAATAAACTTCAAAGGAGGAGAGACTGTGGAGTAACGATTTTTTTAAATTAAATTTATTGTTCATTTTAAAGCAAATCAATTACACAGTAACATGACATTTCAAACTTGTTCACAAAAAGTGGCAACCAAGTTCTGTTGCTAAGTTCTCCTACATTACACCGTTCCATAAAGTTAAATTATTCAAATCACCTGATTAACAAATATGATAGATTAATAAACATTTACAAAGACACAACTGTTTACCTTGACCAATTCAATAAATACATTCAAGATTTCAATTCAGAAACTTTCCCCCATAATTATGGAAATATCTCAGATCAAGATTCATTAGAAACTCCTTTCCTATTTCTGAGATTATACTTTAGACTGAGTGTGCTGAGGGCAGAAACAAACTAACTGCCTCTCCTTTGAACAGTGTTAATGACCCAGAATACAAAAATCTAAAAATCTAAAGTCTAAAAAGAAAAAAATGGAGGCTTAAAAGAATATAAAACTTTGAAGTATTCTTGATGAAGAGACCAGAACTTGGTGGAAGCCTGGAAATGCAAATAAAGGAGAAAAGAAAAGCATTGAAAGGTAAATATATCATAAAACTAGATGAAAATAACTGAAGATTAATGTTTGCATTGCACTAACAGGAAAAAAGACAAGTGCCCTTTTGTGATTTCACTACCATTACAGGGGAAGTAAAGTAAGAAAAATATATAGCGTGGGGGGTGGTTTTATTCTCTGTTACAGGTTTTAGGGAAATAAAGCAAAAGGGAAAGAAAAAGAAATATGCAGGAAACGTCAAGAAGAAATGAGAAGAGGAAATTACTATTTTAATGTATTTAAGGTATGCAAGAAAAGTATACAAACATGAAATAAGGAGTGGAGAAAGAGGTCATATCATGAATCTTTTTTTATCTTAACTGGGTCAAGTAGAACTAAATTTGATGCAGAAACACAGAAAGTTCAACAGAGAAAGAGATAGGAAGAAGAAAGATCATAAAGTAATACTAGTTTTAGAACTGGGAGGAGCTTGAGAGATTGATGAGTCTAACCTCTGAGTATAGAGGAGGAAATTGAAGCACAGAAAGGCTAAGTTACTTGCCAGGGGTCACCAATCTAATAAGTGTCCAAGATTTACACCCAGTCTTACTGGCAGCTAAATGATATATGCTGGTCCTGGACTTAGGCAGACTGCTCTTCTTGACTTCAAATATGTTCTCAGACCCTGGGCAAGTCACTTAACCCTGTTTGCCTCAGTTCCTCATCTGTAAAATGAACTAGAGAAGAAAATGGCAAACCACTCCAGTATCTTTGCCAAGAAAATCCCAAATGGGACCACAAGGAGTTGGACAAGACTCAAAACAACTGAACAATAACAACTTAATCTAAATTTTAGTCATGACCAAAATAAAATTTTATTCCAGAGGGTGTATCATAAAGGAGACATCAAAAGGAGAGAAAAAAGCATAGTTTCAAATTATCCGAACCTGGAGTCAATAGGAGAGCAGGATATTATATTTTCCTAAAGGGACAATGAAGGTAAATATAAGAGCACGGACTGGAGGGAAATACACAAAAAATAATCATAGCAGTGAATATGAATATATAAACTCACACATAAAACAGAGGAGGATGGATTATAAAATAGGATCCAATAATAAATTGTTGGCCATAAATACACTTGAAATATAAATATCCACAGAATTAGAATGAGGGATTGGAACAGTTTCTTATGTTTCAGGTAAATCCAAAAAAAGATCACTTACCTTGGCAGTATAGTTTTCAGGGATGTATGATGAAGTTGCACATGCATTGCCAGAGTTAGCTCAATGTTTGAGAGGTTTTCAAGGAAAGTGTGGGAGAGAAGAGGTATTAGACTGCAAACTTACTCATGATCACCTCATTGCTGTACACCTATGAAACCTGGACCAGCGCCATGCCAGGAAACTGAATCACTTCCATTTGAATTCTTTTACGAAGATTCTCAAGATCACCTGGCAAGATGAAGTACTAGACACAAGACTTTTCTTAAGTAAGCTAAACTGCCAATCCTTCAAGACAGGTGATCACGTGTTGATCAGAAGAGGCAATACAAGGAAGTTCTCAATATCTCTTTGAAGAACTTTGGAATTAATCGTGAGACATGAGAGACACTGGCAAAGGACCACCCAGCATGGTGTGCTATATGAGAAAAGCAGAATTGCAGTAGCTCAAAAGAAAAATGAGATATGCATATTTAGAGACATTGCCACTCCAAATGTTTGCATGGATTGTTTCTGCGTGACCTGCGCTAGATCTTCTGAGCTCATATTGATCTGATCAGCCACAGTTGGGCACAATGTACCTTGACCTCAACAAAGTGACATCATGTTGATCCTTTTTGAGAACAGAAGACAGCAACCAACTAAATCCATAAAAGTAGGTGAACAGGAAAACTAAATGTCGTTAAAAGAGGCAAAGAAACTACACTCTGCTTAAAGGTATCACTGACAATAAAAGTACTTATCATGTATTCCCCTAATAGTAGAATGTCAAAGTTATTAAAGAAAAAATGTTGAAGGACTGAGACTGAAACTGGTGAGAAGTGATCTACTCTGGTCCTTCTAGTCCTCCACACCATTGTCCTCTGGTGGTAAGTGTCTTGTGGCAGGACAGGTGAACTTTTGTTCTCGGTATCTTTGTTAAGACAACTTCCTTTGTGAAACTCTGGCTGAGACTCTGTATTAGCCCCTGGGTAGGTCTCTAGTCTCTATATAAGACTGTATTAGGCTGTGTCTTTTCTATCTATATAGGAAATAACAGCAGCAAGTTCACGTTAACCCTCTGAAAAGGGAATTAATATCCTACTATGAAATTTTACTAAACCTTTAAAGCAGAAGTTTCAAGGGAAACTAAAACTATTATTCAGATTATTCAGAATAAGCGTACAGAGTGGGATTTTGTTTGTTCATTTTTTTTTTGGATTTTTGTGACCTGGTCATCTGAACAGAATTACTTTTTCCCGTGATCTGATCACCCAAGGGAAAAGAGTTGAGAAGAGAGAAAAATTTTATACAGAGAATTTCAAAACTTTCAAAAAAGAAAGTAGTCTTAACCCAACATTCCTAACTCTAGTTAGTTGAGAATATACAAAGAGATACCCTCACCCAACTTCCACTATCTCTTTTCACCCTTAGGCAATAGAGATTAAGTCACATAGTTAATAAATGTATGATGCTAGATTTGAACTCAAGTCCTTCTGCCTCCAGGACTCTATCTACTCTATCTGCAGTTCTCTATCCACTGTGCCACCTAGCTGCCCTTCCCCTCCTTCCCCCACCATTTTTTTATTTTTATTTTTCAACATTCATCTTTATAAGATTGTGAGTTCTAAATTTTCCCCCTCCACTCCCCCCTCCTCAAGAAGGCATGCAATCTGATATAGTCTATACATATACAATCATATTAAACATATTTTCACATTAGTCATGTTGTGAAAGAAGAATCAGAACAAAAGGGAAAAACCATGAGAAAGAAATAAAAAGAAAAAGGAGAAAATAATATTCTTTGATCTGCATCAAGACTCCATAGTCATTTCTATGGATATGAATAACATTTTCCATCATGAGTCTTTTGGAATTGTCTTAGATCATTGCATTGCTGAGAAGAACTAAGTCTATCAAAGTTGGTCATCACACAATGCGACTGTTATGGTATACAATGTTCTCCTGGTTCTGCTCACTTCACTCAGCATCAGCACATATAAGTCTTTCCAAGTTTTTCTGAAATCTGCCTGATCATCATTTCTTGTAAAACTTTTTTACTATTATATCCCATTAGATTCATATATCACAACTTGTTCAGCCATTCCCCAAATGATGGGCATCCCCTCAATTTCCAATTCCTTGCCCTACAAGAAGAGATGCTATAAATATTTTTGGACATGTGGGTCCTTTCCCCATTTGTATGATGATCTCTTTGGGATACAGATATGGTGGTAGTATTGCTGTATCAAAGGGTATTCACATTTTTATAGCTCTTTGGGCATAGTTTCAAAGTGCTCTCCAGAATGGTTGGATAAGTTTTCAATTCCACCAAGAATGCATTAGTATTTCAATTTTCCCACATCTCCAGTATTTATCATTTTCCAGTTTGTCATGCTAGTTCATCTGACAGGTGTGATGTGACACCTCAGAGTTGTTTTAATTTACATTTCTCTAATCAATAGTGATTTAGAGTATTTTTCGTATACTATAAATAGATTTAATTTCTTCATTTGAAAACTACTTGTTAATATCTCAGCCATTTATCAGTTGGGGAATGAATTGTGTTCTTATAAATTTGACTCAGTTCTCTCTGTATTTTAGAAATGAGGCCTTTATCAGAGATAACAGTTGTAAAAAATGTTTCCCAGCTTTCTGCTTCTCTTCTAATCTTGGTTACACTGGCTTTGTTTTTGCAAAAACTTTTCAATTTAATGTAATCAAAATTATCCATTTTGCATTTCATAATGTTCTCTGTCTCTTGTTTGGTCCTAAGTTCTTCCCTTCTCCATAGATCTGACTGGTAAACTATTCCTTGGTCTCCTAATTTGCTTAGAGTATCAGCCTTTATGCATAAGTCATGTACCATTTTGACCTTATCTTGGTATATGGTGCAAGATGTTGGCCAATGTCTAGTTTTTGCCATACTATTTTCCAGTTTTCCCAGCAATTTTTGTCAAATAGTGAGCTCTTATCCCAGAAGCTGGCATCTTTCAGTATAGAAATAGATTACTATAGTCATTGACTATTGTGTCTTGTATGCCTAACCTATTTCACTGGTCTACCAGTCTATTTCTTAGCCAGTGCCAAGAAGTTTTGATGAGTGCTGTTCAAAAATATAGTTTTAGACCTGGTATAGCAGGCCATTTTCTCTTACATTTCTTTTCAATAATTTCTTTGGCATTCTGGATGTTTTGTTTTTCCAGATGAATTTTGTTATTGTTTTTTTTCTAGCTCAAAAAAATATTTTGTTGTAGTTTGATTAGCATGACACTGAATGGTAAATTAATTTAGGTAGAATTGTCATTTTTATTATATTAACTTGACTTATTTATGAGCAACTGATATTTTTCCAATTATTTAGATCTGCCTTTATTTGTGTGAAAAGTATTTTGTAATTGTGTTCATATACTTTCTAGGTTTGTCTTGGCAAGTAGACTCCAAATATTTTATATCATCTACAGTTACTTTAAATGGAATTTCTCTTTCTATCTCTGTTGCTGGGCTTGTTAGTAATATGATGATGACTTATACGGGTTTATTTTATATCCCTCAATTTTGCTAAAGTTGTTAATTATTTCAAGTAGTTTTTACTTGATTCTCTAGGATTCTCTAAGTATGCCATCATACCATCTGCAAAGAGTGATAGCTATTTTTCTGCATTGCCTATTTAAATTCCTTCAATATCTTTTTCTTCTCTCATTGCAAAAACTAATGTTTCTAGGACAATATTGAATAACTGGTGATAATGGACATTTTTACTTCACTCCTGATCTTATTGGAAATGCTTCTAGCCTCTCCCCATTACATATAATGTTTGCTGATGGTTTCAGGTAGATGCTACTTAAAATTTTAAGGAAGACTCCATTTATTCCTATGTTCTCTAGTGTTTTTTAAAATAGGAATGGATGTTGTATTTTGTCAAAAGATTTTCTACCTGTATTGAGATAATCATAAGATTTCTGTTAGTTTGGTCGTTGATATGGTCAATTTTGTTTATAGTTTTCCACTGAACCAGTCCTGCAAATCTTACCTGACCATAATGTGTTATTCTTGTAATAAGTTACTGTAATTTTTTTGCTAATATCTTATTTAGGATTTTTTAGTCTATATTCATTAGATAAATTGATCTATATATTTTTTCTCTGTTTTGGCTCTTCCTGTTTCAAGTATCAGCACTATATTTATATCACAAAAAGAATTTGGTAGGGACTCCACCTATTTTCCCCAAATAATTTTTATAGTATTGGAATTAATTGTTCTTTAAATGTTTGGTAGAATTCACTTGTAAATCCATCTAGCCCTGGTGATTTTTTCTTAGAGAGTTCGTTGATGATTTTGTTCAATTTCTTTTTTTTTCTGAAATGGGATCATTTAAGTATTTTAATTCCTCTTCTGTTAATCTGGGTAATTTATATTTTTGTGAATATTTATCCATTTCATCAAGATTGTCAAATTTATTGGCACACAGTTGGGCAAAATAGCTCCTAATTATTGTTTTAATTTCCTCTTCATTGGTGGTGAATTCACCTTTTTCATTTTAGATACCAGTTATTTGGTTTTCTTCTTTCTTTTTTAAATCAAATTAACCAAACATTTTTATTTCATTTTTCATAAAAGTAGGTCTTAGTTTTATTTGTTTGTTCAATTTAATTACAGTTTTATTAATATCTCCTTTGATTTTCACAATTTCTAATTTGGTATTTTATTGGGGATTTTAAAGTTGTTCTTTTTCTAACTTTTTTAGTTGCACACCCAATTCATTGATCTCCTCTTTCTCTATTTTATTCGTGTATGCAATTAGAGATAGAAAATTTCTCCCAAGAACTGTTTTGGCTCCGGTAAGTTTTGGTATGTTATCTCATTATTTTCATTCTCTTGGATGAAGTTATTGATTGTTTCTATACTTTGTTGTTTGACCCACTCATTCTTTGGGATTAGATTGTTTAGTTTCCAATGAACTTTTAGTCTATTTTTCCCTGTCTCTTCATTACCTGTAATTTTTATTGCATCATGATCTGAAAAGGATTCATTTAATATTTCTGCCTTTCTGCATTGGATTGTGAGGTTTTTTTATGCCCTAGTACATGGTCAGTTTTTATGTAGGCAGCATATACCACTGTATCCCCATTCAATTTTCTCCAGAGATCGACCATATCTCACTTTTCTAAAATTCTATTCACCTCCTTAACATCTTTCTTGTTTATTTTGTGGTTAGATTTATCTAGTTCTGAGTAGGGGAGGTTGAGGTCCCCCATTAGTATAGTTTTGGGGTCTATTTCTTCCTGTAACTCACTTAACTTCTCTAAGAATTGGATGCTACATCACTTGGTACACATATGTTTAGTACTGATATTACTTCATTGTTTATTCCATTGTATCTTCTAGTAGGATGCTGTTTCCTTTCTTATCTCATTTAATTAGATCTACTTTTGTTTTTGCTTTGTCTGAGATCAGGATTGCTAAGCCCCCCTTTTTTTTTACTTCAGCTGAAGCATAAAACTATGGTGTTTTAATGTGGAATTAAGAAATACTCTTAAGCTTTTTTTGGGGGGAGGGGAGACATTTTAAAAGTGGAAACTTTGTACGTAAATACATATCTCTGCCTGCTATACAAATACATCTCTCTCTCTCTCTAAAGGATTATAGTTGCTTTAATAAAGAAAAATAGGATGATTTAAAATATGAAAATTGATCTCTGAGTTCAAAACCAACTCTCACTTTGAAATTTAAGTCATAAACCTGACAGATGATACTACAGGGATGCGTATGTTGCATAAATGAGAACTTGATGAATTCCAACCTAGACTAATCAGGAAATTGACTTATAGAGGAACCCTAAAATGCAGTGTGAAATCTTGATTGTTACAGTAGCTTTCTGTATAGATCTCTTTTTAAAAATAGCAATACTTTTTGCATTAGTCTTGTGCAGTCTACTTGGAAAACTCAAATTACATTTCCTTGTTATGTAGGTTAAAGGGGAAAGTAAAGGCAGCTTTAATTTTCAGTAAATACCTCAGTGATATCTCAGTGAATACTTTACAATCTACTTTCCAGTCTTCAAAGACAGCTGAAGCCTATTGGAGTCTTTTGTTTAAGTAGCTGCACAGAAAATTTAAATGATTTTTTCCTCCTTAGTTGGGGACTAAGTGACACAGGGATCCCTATTCCCAGTTACTCAGGTTACTCTCAGGTTCCAAACCTTTCTTCCCACTACCAGATGACAAGCATTTCTCATCTTGGACAAAAAGAGGACTAAAGAGGAAGAAAAAAAACAAAACTCTATGATCTGCCTTCACAGTTAAAATAATTGGTAATGATGGTGACTAGCACTTATATAATGCTTACTATGTGCCAGGCATTGCACTTTGTAAATTTTATCTCATTTGATTCTTATAATAATCCTAGGAGTTAGATGATATTATTATATCCATTTTACAGATGAGGAAACTGAGGCAAACAAGGATCAAATGACTTGCCTGGGGTCACATAGTAAAAGCCTGAGGTTTGATTTGAAGTCAGGTCTTCCTAACTCCACACCCAGGACCCTATCCATGCACCTCCTAGTTGATATGACAAGCTCATTCTTAGGATATCATGCAAATTTTGCTTTGAGGCAAAATTTAAATATATACATTTTAAATTATTTAATATATAAATGTTAAAATTTAAAAGGTAGATATGGCTGTTTGAAAATGTAGGCACAGAAAATCATAAAATGTTATAATAAACTTGACATTTTCTCACTATTTTCTTACATTGCTAGTATCCCTTTAAAATGAAACTGATAAAACCTACACAAATGTAAAGCTTTTCCAGTTAGAATTGAGAACAATGTTCCGAACAATTTGACTGTTTCTCCTTGTTTTAAAATAAGTTAAATATTTTAGGCCTATGTGACTTATTTAGTCTGCATGATTTTATTGATAATATTAAAAACACTAATATGATAGATAATATTTACCTAAAAAACCAAGAATTAGCATTATTTATTTAGGAAGAAGACTAGAGACATTCTCAATAAAATCAGGAGAAAGAACAAATATGTCTATAATATCTGCTATAATTTATTATATGTTATTTATACTAACTATGGCAATAACATAAGAAAAAGAAATTGAGAGAATAAGAACAGGCAAAGAAGAAATAAAATTATTGCTTTTATAGATGACATGATGGTTTATTAAATGAAGTCTAGATACTTAGTTAAAATTAATAATAACAGTAACTTAATAAAGGAACAAGATAGGATACAAACTCACAAAATCATTAACATGGAAAGTTATGCTTGGATACAAACTCACAAAATCATTAACATGGAAAGTTATGCTCCCAACAAAACCCAAGAAGATATAGGGGAAAAATCATTTGAAATTATTATACAATGTATAAAATATCTAGGAGCATATTTACCAAGATATATGAATAGAATTATGAAACATTGTTTATGTAAATTAAGACAAAATTAATTAGAAAGGAATTAATTGTTTATGGTTGAACAATACCACCTAAATTAATTTAGAGATTTAGTGCTGTACAATCAAATTATTAAAGGTTTATTTAATAGATTTAGACAAAGTTATTTTTAAAAAATATATCTGGAAAAACAAAAGGTCAAGAATCTAAAAGGAAAAAAATTTTTAAAAGAAAAGATAGGGGCCTATCAATATCAGAATTTAAGCTTTACTATAAAGCAATACTCATCAAAACAATTTGCTATTGGTTAAAACAGAAAAGTTGATCCTGAACCATAATAAATTCATAACATCCAGAAGCAATTTAATATAGTGATATGGTGTTCAACAGACTCAAAGAAATTAGCTATTGAAGTAAAGTCAAAAACTACTGGGAAAATTAGAAAGCAGTTTGGGAGAAATTAAGACAATATCTCACACTATATGTCATATTGAACTCCAAATGGATATATGACCTTGATATAAAAGATCATATCATAAGCAAATGAGAGGAAAATAGAAGACTTTTCACAACTATTAATGGGAGGATAGGGTAGTTCTTTATCAAGCAAGAAATAGAGAAGATTACAGGTGATAAAATGGTCAATTTTGATGACACAAAATTTAAAAGGTTTCTTTTTTCATAAAAAAGTAATGTAGATAAGATTAGAATGAAAATAGTTTACTGGGAAAATATTTTCTTTTTTTTTTTGCAGCAAGTTTCCCTAATAAAAGTCTTATTTTTTAAGGTAAATAAGGAATTGATGCAAATTTATAAGAGGAAGAACCATGCCCCAGGAAAGAAATGGTCAAATTAAAAAAAATAGGCAGTTTTCAAAAGAAGAAATCCAATATACCAAAAACTATATGAAAAACTGCTTCAAAATCAGTAAAAACTGAAAGCAATGCAAATAAAGCAATTCTGATGTTTTTAATCTAATATCCATGAGATTGCAAAGATGACAAAAAGGGGGACAAATCACAATGGTTGAGAGGCTGGGACAGTGTAGGAATGCTAATGCGTGATTGCTAGATCTGTGAAGTGGTCTCGTCATTTTGGAAAACAATTTGTTACAAAAACCCCAGTTATTAAATTCTGTATAACCGTTGACCCAGTGATTCCATTACTAGGACATTCAGCAAGTAATTACTGATTATGTGCTATTTTTAAAGTCTTGGGAAGGTGCTTTATGATGCACACTGTCCCCACAATCATGGAACTTAACGGTCTTGTTTTAAGAGTAGGGTGGGTGTAAACATATAATTTCAACCTAAGGTAATATAACATCCAGAAGAGGAACAGATCGACTTACTTATGGGGGAGGTAGGAGGGAACAAGAATTTTTAAAGCACTTGCTATGTACTGAGTACTCTATAAATACTATCTCATTTGAGCTTCACAGAAACCCTGGAAGGGAGGTACTACTAAAATCATCATTCCCATTTCACAGATGGGAACACTGAGACAAGAGGTTAAGTGAGTGACTTGCCCAGGATCACATAACTAGTAAGTGTCTGAGGCTGGATTTCAGTTGAGGTCTTCCTAATTTCAGGCTTAGTGCTCTACCCCCTGTGACACTGGCTGTCTCTAATTCAATTCAACACAATTTTTTTAAATGCGTGATACTCTCTTGTCAAGGGGCGCTGCCATTCGGATACCTGCAGTTATAGGGTGTTAGAGGGTCAGAACTGATTCTGTGGTCTTTTCGCCTAGCAAAGTCATCTGTTTCCCTTCTGGTTATTAAAAAGTAGCTAGGTTTGCAAGCTTCTTGGGGTTCCTTTCACTTACCTACCATAAAAAAAAAACATGTTGGTCACCAAATATTCTATGCTGTTATGTTCTGTTTCACTTGATGCTTATATATTTAGATGAAAGGATGAGAGAAAGAGCATTCCCTGTTTTATAGAAACAAAATATTTGGTCCAGATAATGGAGGGAGCTAGATATAATGGCAAAGTCATTGGAGTGAGAGCTTTAGACCACGTGTTACAGCCCTAGCAGAAGAATCTCCAAATCCAGACCCTCTTAATTAAAACTCCTACTAGGCCTGGAGCAAACCAAGGACAAATATTTTCTTTCCCCTGCATGCAGCCATTAGACTCACTGGGTTTGAAAAGAAATTTGCACTTCTGTGAAGGGGGGTTGATCCAATTGTTTGGAAAGAGAAAACAAAGGTACTAGAAAGAGTGAGCATTGCCTGGGGCAGTAAGCGACACCCTTTTGAAAGGAGGGAGATTGTAAATTTCAGGTCCAGCTCTGGGGGAGGATAGATAGGTCAGATGTTCTGGAGCCTCCTCTCTTTGTGGAGGTAGAACTGATGAAACTTCGCAACCAATGGGATATGGAGGTGGGGCACTAAGGGAGAGGGAGAGGTCAAGAATGAGTCAACAGTTGGATCAATGAAAGTATGATGTTACCTTCAGCAGAAAGAGTGAAATTTGGAGGAAGGGTGGGTAGATAAAGAGAGAAATTTTGGAAGTGTAACTGAGATGCTTATGAGACATCCTGGCAAAGATGTTCAGCAGGCAATTAGTGATAAGGAACAGAGTATAGGAAAGACATTAGCACTTGATCTAGGGTTAGCATGATAAAGGTAAAATGATCAAGGTAAACACCATGGAGAAGATTGAATGTGAATTGAAGGATTGGTGGGTAGAAAGGGCATTAGAGGCTGAAGGAATGGCAAGAGTAAGTAAAAGCACAGAGATGGGAAAGCTGTCTTCATTCTCTAGAGATCGGAGGTGATCAATATGGATAAAACTGAAAAGTTTCACGAGTGAGAGTAGTAGGAAATAAACACTAAGTGAGAGGTTGAAACTGGATAAAGGGCCCTCAATATTAGGCTAAGGGAATTTAATTTGTTCTATTGGGAAGTAGGGAGCCATTGATGACCTTTTTTTTTTTGGCATGATCGGAATTATGACTTACGACGATTAATTGGCAATGGCATGAAGAGAGAGTTGTTAAAAAGTTATGGTAGTAATCTAGCCATAAGGTGATCAAATTTTAGTTGATGGTGGCAATGGGATGAAAAGGAAGGAAGGGGACAAATTTTCTTTGGGTTAAGTGACTTGCCCAGGGTTACACAGCTACTAAGTGTCAAGTGTCGGAGGTCCAATTTGAACTCAGGTCCTTTTGACTCCAGGGTAGGTGCTCCATCCAATGAACCATCTAGCTGTCCCTAAGGGACAGATTTTAAAGATGTCTTTATGAAAGAAGACTAGACAGTGATTGATTAGATACAGGGTAGAAAGAAAGGCAAATACTGTCAGAGTTATTAAATATCCTTCTTGAAGGCCCCCAACACTTTTGAGTATGGTCTAAACCAGATTAAAGTATAATTAAGAAATATTTAACAAAACAAATGAAAATGCAATAGAACATAAATAATGTTAATAAAATGTTTTTTCCTGTAAATTAATATGCAATCTACATGAATTTCTATCTATGATCTGGTAGTTACACTTCTATTTGAGTTTGACACCTCTGGTGAGGTGAATAGGACACTGACCTGAATCCAAATCCTGCCTCAGAAACTTCCTAGGAAAATCATTGAAATTCTCAGTCCCTCAGTTTTCTTATATGTAAAATGAGAACATAATGTCCTTTAAGGTTCCTTCACTTTTATGTCTACACTTCTATGATTTTGTGACTCAAATATGTTGAATTTAGGTGATTGGAAAAATGATGACACCACTGACAAAAATAAAGTAAAAATAAATTTAAAAACAAGTTAAAATGCAAATAAAATCAAAGCATAAGGAAAGTAAAGAAGTAGATCAATTTTTTTTTTGAAAGGTGAGCCTAGCACTCCAATGCTCAAGGCAATATCATTCATTCTTCTTATACTCACTCTTTCTCCATGAGTAGCCCTACTTGGTTTTAGTTACCTCTCCTGATGCTATGGCCATGGAGAATTTGTGGATTTTTACCAACAGCCAGGTTTTCTAGGTAGGGCTGCCTGTATGCAAAATGATCTGAAGTAAGAAAACTTGCTTTTTCTTTTTTTAATAGTATTTTATTTTTCCAATTATATGTAAAGACCATTTTAAACATTCATTTAAAGATAATTTTGAGTTCCACATTTTCTCCCTCCCTCCCTTCCCCCTTCCCTAAAAAAGTGAGAATTGTAAGTAGGTTATTTATGTGCAATCATGTAAAACATATTTTCATATTAGTCATGTTGTGAAAGAAGAAACAGACCAAAAGCGAAAAAACCATGAAAAAAATAAGTGAAAATAGCATGCTTCAATCTGCATTCAGACTCACTAGTTCTTTCTCTGGATGTGGGTAGCCTTTTCCATCCTGAATCCTTTGGAATTGTGTCGGATCATTGTATTGCTGAAAGAGCTGTTATTCACAGTTGATCATGGCACAAAGTTGCTCTTACTAGGTACAGTGTTATCCTAGTTCAGCTAACTTCACTTTGCATCAGTTCATATAAATCTTTCTGGATTTTTCTGAAATCCACCTATTTGTCAATTTTTTTTTTATCACAATAGTATTCCATTACATTCACATACCGTAACTTCTTCAGCCATTTCCAAGTTCATGGGCATCCCCTCAATTTCCAATTATTTGGAACTACAAAAAGAGTTGCTACAAATATTTTTGTACATGTAGGTCCTTTTCCCTTTTTTATGATCTCTTTGGGGATATAAACCTAGTAGTGGCATTGCTAGATCAAAGAGTATGCACAATTTTATTGCCCTTTGGGCATAAAAACATGCCTTTTCTGCTAGAAAGTGACTTATGGAAAGGATGAAAAGAAGTGAGAATTTAAGCCACATGCTCATGGTGCTTGTCACATATTAAATGCTTAATAAATGCTTTTTTATTCATTCTACAAATTCCTGTCATTCTATTTTCCCTACTGTCTTGCTGATCCCAGGAAGTAACATGAAGCAAAGGTCATAGAACAGTTTAAAGGGGCAGAGGGTGGAATTGGGGTGAGGGCAGAATTGGGAGAACTGATGGATATAGGCTGCTGTGGCCTGCTGCTTTAAACAACCCCAGTTCTCTGCAAAAAATATGTAAGGACAGTGATATTTAATGTTACCACCTTCTTTAGCTTTCCTTTTCTTGCTGCACCACTTACCTGGTCATCATAATTTTGGGGGTACTTTGATAAGTATACTAGGAAACATTAAAGATGCCACAGAGGTATAAGAAACAGGGGCTGAAATGACTCCTCCAGTTCAGGGGCTCCTCCAGGAAAGGGCCAGAGAAAGTAGCCACAAGAGGGAAGCTCACTGTTAATATGCCATCTTACCCCCTTCGTAGTGCTTTGGATCACATCATCCTTGACCACACATAGGGTTGATACCAAAATATCAAACCTGTAAGCTCTATCTATGCAAAAACAAGAAACAAGTTAAATGCTCCCCCATTTTTATTCTGTCAAGCAATGACTCTGGAGAGGTAAGGAGAAAGGATATATTCAGCATGAAAGCAATATAAAAACAAGATAGAAATAAAAATTAGAAATTTAAAAAATAGCAAAAAAATGTGATTGTTGTTTTAGGCTATAGTATCCAGTGTGAATGGGATTGCATTGCACAGAAATGACTTCAGGTTTAGTCACTGCATTTCTTAGAGCTTTTTGAGCACATCACTGCCTAAACAGGATAAAACAATGGTAGTTTGTTTTGTTTTTGTAATCCAGAACATTTTTTTTCTGTGGTCTTTGACCAGAATGACTGTTCAGTCACTTTTAAATATAGCTATCCTGTTCACTTACCCCAACATCTCTCTCCTCACCATCCATATCCAATTAATTGCAGAATCTTAAATACCTTTATATCTCTTCCATCTGCTCCTGTCTTTCCACTCATAGCTGGCCAACGCCCTAGTTTAATCCGTCATAGGGTTCACAGGTATGACATATTGCACCTGGTTTTCGACTTTTTCAATGAATGGATCAGTTGTGCAGACTCGCTCTTCTCTCTTCAAAAATTACTATTTGTTCTATGGGATGGCTCTCTGGGAGGGGAAAAGGGAAGAATAACTATGGTGATTTAAGAAACAGAAAATGTCAGTAAAAAACCTTCTATAAAAGTACCTACTACATACAACATTGAGATGGCTGTAAAGATGAATGCTTTTTGAATCAAATATTCCTCCATTTTGAAACTCTCTACCACCTAACTTCCTATTTACATGAAACAAAACTGTCTTAATCTCCATTATGGAAGCAATTGTACCTCAGTTTATCGAAGTAAGCTGACTTGACAAAAGGCAAGTTTTACTGAGGCCAGCTAGCCAGACAAAAATTTACCATGTACAAGAAACTCTGGACTCTTTGGTTCAACCCTAATAGTTATGAATATTCAGTGATACCCCTTTTGTCATATAGGATTGTAGATTTAGACCTTTTTTATTTCTCATTCATTTTCCAGTTCTGTCCAACTCTTTATTACCCACTTTGGGATTTTCTTGGCAAAGATACTGAAATGATTTTCCATTTCCTTTTCCCAGCTCATTTTATAGATGAAGAAATTGGGGCAAAAAGGGTTAAATGACTTGTCCATGGTCACACAGCCAATAAGTATATGAGGTCAAATCTGAACTCAAGAAGATGAGACTCCCTGACTTCAGGCTGGCACTATTCACTGAGGTTCCCAGATATAGACCAAGAAAAGGCCTTAGAGATTTCCTTCCAACAACCACAGTTTATAAGATGATCCAGGAGAAAATTAAGTATTATCTTAACTCAAAGGAATTGGACTTGGTAAACTTTGAGGTTCCTTGTAGCTCTTGATATATGATCCTGAGGAACTCTGAAGTCCCTCTGCTCAACATTTATTAAACTCCCTTTTGAGGAGGAATATTCCTGTCTCTTTCCCCATCCACATACCCCTTTATGGATGCTACTGTTGAACCAGGGAATCTCCTTCTCTTTAAAGTGAGTTTAGGAACCATTAAAAAGGGGTAATAAGGAATTAAAACCCAACTGAAGCTTTCTCCCACATAATCTATAAAATGAGTATGTTGGACAAGAAGCTAAGGTCGATTTTATCTCTAAATAACTGATGCTATGCAAGGTATTTCAAAATGTTTAGTGCAGTTTTTAGCTATTAACATATAAGACTTTTGGGACATCTTGTATAATAAAATTTAAAAGAACATTAAAAAAGGAAAGCTTTGAGAAGAAAGCATTTTATGTTGGAAATAATACTTAAAAAGGTAAAACCTGTTCATAAGGATCTTGAGGCATAGATTGCATTAAAAAGAAAAAGTCTGATGTTCAACAGAAGCATTTGACCTAATACATCAGTGGTCAAAGGCTAGAGAGATAAACAAACTGTCAAGAACATTTTTCAAAAAATGGTCCAAAGCACTAAGAAAAGAGCTGTAAATAAAAGCAACTGTTATGTTTCACTTGTCACATAGCAAATTAGCCGAGGTGATAAAAGACAGAAATTATTTGTTTTGGAGGGGCTATGAGAAGACAGGCACATGAATACATTTATGAACTTGTCCAATAATTTTGATTTATACAAAAGAAGATATTAACTGTGTTCTTTGGCCCCACAATTGCACTACTGGCATATAAACCAAAGAGACTTTTTTAAAGAGGAAAAGTTGTATATATCACAAAATTCTTGTGGTAACATTTTTTTAATGGCGCCAACAAGCAAAATGGGTACTCTTGACTGGGCAATGGTTGAACATGTGGCATGTGAATGTGATTGAGTTCTATTATATCATAAGAAACAAGGAATAAAAAGAATTCAGAAAAATCTGGAAAAACTTGTTTTAGCTAATGTGGAGTGAAAAGTAAGCAGAATCAGGACAGCCTAAAGTAAACGAAGACAACATTATAAAGTAACTGAACTCATATTAATTGCAATGGCCAGTCTTGGTCCAGGAGGACAGGTCATGGAACAAGACACTTTCCTCCTATTGACTGAGAGGTGAAGCAGAGCTACAGTAGAAGAATGTTTCAGGTACTGTCAGGTTTGACTGCATGTGACTGTAAATGTCATCAATAAACTATATAAAATATCAAAATAAAAAATACAAAACAATGATGTTGGTGATGGTTTTTTTACAGAGTAGTTTCATGTGACTGGAGTGGCTGAGACTGCACCCAGGTCAAATATGGCCAACTTTTAGTTCTCTCTGGTGATCAGGAACCAGCAAAAAAAAAAAAAAGGAAAGAAAGAAAGAAAAAGAAAGAATTGGCCAAGTGCTTAAATAGGTTCCATTTAGTGCAAATAATGAATCCTCTGCAAAGAAGTCACATCAGTAAGGTTTGCATTGCATACTTCCACTGGGCCAGAACCATTTGCCATATTTTACAAAATTGTAACTTTGAGTAGTATACATTTGAATATATGTAGCTTCTTCAGGGGCTTCGTTATTTGAACCAATTATACAAAACCAAAAACTGCAGACCTGATTTCTATTCAGAGAAGTCTGCTTAGGGTTAATCAGAATGAATTAAATAAAGATGTGTTGCTTTTAGGATAGAAAACTACAAGTTAACCAGGTGCTGGATGAAGCCATTTGAAGGACACCATGGAACAGTGGAGAGTCAAATGTGTGTAGGAGCATTATTTTCAATTATAAAATGGTTACTCAGAGTTGGATTTCTGCTAGTAGGAGTGGTAATGGCAGAACCACATAATGTCAGAGCTACTAGAGATATTAGAGGATATGAATATAACTTGTCCTTGAAGATGAATCTCTTGTATAAAATAACTGAAAAATGATTATCAGGCTTTGAAGTTTGCCTGCCACCTGTAAAAACAGGTCAATTCGCTGAGATTAAGCAAATATTTGTGAGTCAGGCATTGTGCAAGGTTTGGAAAATAAAAATCAGACAATCCTTATAATTTCAACAAGCTTATACCCTACCAGAAGAGACCACCATATAAATAGATAAGTATATGCAAATTACATGTAAAGTAAATACAAATAAACTAAGGTATGGAGAGCTGACATTGGGAAAGGGCATTCTTGAACTTAGTCTTAAAAGGAAGTAGGTATTTGTAAGACAGATAAACACAGTACAGGGGAGGGCTGCTAGCACAGGTTCACTCGATCAGATCAGACAGGAAAGACACTAAGAAGGGGTTAATAATCTTACTTTATTCTAGTCTAGTTTTCTCAGAAGAGGATTGCTGATAATGGGAGCACAACTCCTACAGCATTCCCTAATTACCCTTCTTGCAGGGGCCAGTGAGGAGATGGGGCAACTACCCCTACTTCTTGATGAGGTCAATCAAGACAGGTACAACTTGTGCTTCCCCCAAATGCCCTCAAGCCTCAATAGGGGCCAGTGGAGGCAAACTCAGATTCCCTCCAAGACTTGATGGGGGAAGATCAGGGCACACACAGCATCCTAGCTTCTACACTCAACTGTAAGGTTCCCCATTCACTTACCATCGATCACGTGCTTTGTAGGGCAAAAGACAAAGAAGGCATATTGCCGGCAATAGCTTCACAAGTTTACATCACCTCAACCCTGTATCTCACTGCATAGCTGAAGTGGATGTTTATATTATTAATATTATATAATTCTATTCAAGCATGGTAGAGATGTTTTGAACTATAACTGTGGGAACTCATATCTAATAACAAGAGCTTGTTATGGCTATGGATCCTGGGAAACTGAACTCTAAGATGTAAGAACAAAAATTCACTTTACACACACTAAAATCCACCTTACTTACAGTATTCCAAGTAAGAAAGATGAAAAAGGAGAGCATACCAGATGTGAGAGAGTCTGGAAAAGGCATGTAGGCAGGAGATGAAATCTGGAGAACAGTTTGGCTGAATTATAGAGTGTATGGTAACATTGTACTGAAGCCTCCCAGTGGAAAGTGTGAGTACAATGTAGATTGAATTAATTATGGCAATCATATAGACTTAGGTTGTTAGACATAGAAGGGACCTGGGGAATCATATCATAAAATATCCTCATTTTGTAGAGGACACAGACACTCAGAGAGGTTATGTGACTTGACCCAGGTCATGATTGTTTTTCCTTTACATCCTTCCTTTCTTGGCTGATTCTACAATCTCTCATTTGAGGGAAGGGACTGTTTTTTCCTCTTTTTTACCTCCTGAGGACTTAGTGTGTGTGTGTGTGTGTGTGTGTGTGTGTGTGTGTGTGTGTGTATTCATCCTTCGTTGCTGAAGAAGACCATGCCATCAGGGAAATGATGACATGATTTGCACTTGACTTTGTTTTGAGTGAAGGAGGGCTAGGCAGGTCACCAGCCTCACTTGTCCTCCAGAGCCATCTGAATCCAGTGATCAGATATTCATCAGGATGACTGGAGATGACCCAGGATGAGGCAACTGGAGTTAAGTGACTTGCCCAAGGTCACACAGCTAGTGAGTGTCAAGTGTCTGAGGTGAGATTTGAACTCAGGTCCTCCTGACTCCTGCACTGGTGCTCTATCTACTGTACCACCACATTGCCCCTGAGGACTTAGCACAGCACCTAACACATTGTAAGTATTTAATAAATATTCATTTTAAATAAATAAATAAAAATATTTTTCATGCTTCATGAGTATTATCCTGAATAATAAGGTCCATTTCATCTGGTGCTATCTCTGGTGACAATATGGAAAAAAGAAATCATCATCTTTCACACTATAAGTTACCATACATTTGAAGAATATTCTTAAGTTACCTTTTAGCACTCTCTTTCCAAGGTTCACTTATCAAGGAAAACTGATGTATAGTTTGCCACCCACCATTCCTTTGAGAGTAGGAGAGGTCCCTAGCACTAATTGTATGTTTCTTGAAGCCTCAGTTTGGGGCTGTAGGGGTCCAGTAGCTGTTTGTCTTCAGGATTTGGCCCTTATGTGAAATGGTAATACATATGTGTGTATTGATATAATGTAAGCATCTTCTCTTTTCTAGTCAATGAAAGCATATTCCATAAACATGTCCCTCCCCACAAGACATTACACATTTTGCAGATAAAATTTCAAAATTTTTTAATTCTAGACAAGTTATCTAATATGAAGCAGTTTACATTGTGAATTATTGAAACATTCATTCCCCAAATGGGATAAATACAGATAGATGGGACCAAGATTCCCTTCCAACTTCCCTCCCCCAACCCTGCAATGATAGAAAGACAAACACTTAAAACATCTAAACATCTTAAGCTAGAAAAAAGAACAGGGACCAAATATATAAACTTCATAAAACTCTAATAACCTTCTACGGAAGGCAGAATGCAAGTCTGACACAGACCAAAAGTACATCAAGGAGTCAGTTGACATCTTTTCCAACACCTTTCAATGAGAGGCATGGTTTTTTTGAGCCTGTGGAAGACACTAATATGAGCATAGCTGGTTCAGGGATCTCTACTTTTCTTTTTCTTTTATTTTTTCCCCACTTAATTATATTTTATATTTCCCAATTACATATATAGTTTTCAACATTCACTTCTATAAGATTTTGAGTTCTAATGTTTTTTCTCTGCCATGCTCCCCTCTCTCCTCCCCAAGATGGTAAGCAACCTGAGAGAGGTTGGACATATTATGAACATGTTAAGCATATTCCCACATTAGTCATGCTGTGAAAGAAGAATTGGATCTCTGCTTCAGTAGGGCTGACAATTATATAAGACACAGCTCTCCACGATACAGAAAGACCACTCACTGACTCAGTCTCAGTCCTTGGAGCTACAAGTTCTAAATGTACAAATATGAAGGGTTCACTGTAATGCATCTTTTTCATGCTGCTTCACAATGCCAGTGAATGGGCATGGAAGGTGGTTGAGAAGGGGTGTGGCATTTTGTAAGAAGTAAAACAGTCACTTGTGGAATCTCTAACAACATATTTGGAAAACTTTGACTCAGATACTTACTAGTTGATTCAGAGTTGTAAAAGTGAAAATTACTGCTCATTAAACACTATTTACTTTCCCGTTCTGAGATGAGAAAGCAAAGGAAACCTTTGATATTGAAAGGTGAAACGCAGCTCATGCATTTACTTGTGGACTTCAACTGCTCTTGTCTTGCCTGTGTTTGTTTTTTAGACTCCAGCTTATTCAGTTTACATAAGACACTTATTTCCTCCTACATATTACAGTGTGTCAGATTCTAAAGCAACAAAAGGCTATTTTTTCTAAGAACCATCCTAGAGTGTGAAGTCTCTAAAGTTCTACAATGTTGTAGTGTCTTACCCAATCCCTTTGTTGGACTCAAATGTAAGCCCTCATCCCTAATAAGCACAGAATTTCAGGGAATTGTAAGATATAGAGCTAGGAGTGACTTTAGAGGTCATCTGGTCCAATCCTCTTATTTTACAGATGAGGAAACTGAGGCCTAAAGAGGGGAACTGTCTTATATAAGATCATACGACAGAGAAAGATTTTGAAATTAGGTCCTTTCTTTCTATTCTATTCTACTAGGATTCCTAAATTTGAAGCCTGATTTTCAGTGAGTGACACACCCAGAATTTTGTATTTGCCAAATGATACCTCATCCTTTAAAAATTGAACTAATGGGAGTATTTTTTCCTCTTAAAAGAACATACACACCTCTCCAAACCCTCCCACATTTAAGCTCTTTGTTTTTCCCCAACATCATTTACTTGAAAGTTGTGTCAATGCCACATCCACTAAAAGATGGAAAAAATCCTGGAAGAATAATTTCCTCTTTCCATGAGTATTAGACCTGTACATTTTGGTTGTAACTATTGGCATTTCCCTTCTGACTCCCAAGAGTAGGTCTCAGAATAGCATCTTGCATCAATCCTCAAACATACAATGTGACATAAAATGTACAACAAAAAAAGCTCAAAGAAAATATCCTAATTTCAGCGAATTATGGCTTTTTCATATTACTTCAGGGTTGGCAAGTTTTGGTAGTTAGATGCCAAGGTGCGCACTATGTCCTCCTAGGGTTGCGTTGCCATACAGTAATTAAGGGGTCACAGGAGGACAAAACCTCTCTCTCTGTCTCTCTCTCTCTCTCTGTCTCTCTCTCTCTATGTATATGTATACACACACATATATGAATATATCCTCAACATAGGCTACCAATTAGGGATTCATTTAACTCTACAAATCCATCTTTCAAAGTGATGATAATCCCTGGGGAGAGTTGAGCCTAGAAATCATTCACATGTTAGAGTGAACTACTTTAAAAGATTAGTTTTCTCCACTTGAAGGAAGGTTTTCTTAAAAATTAAAGAATAGGTAATTCTGGAATATGACTCACTTCAGTGAAAGGTAGAGCTGGGTGAAATGTCCACTGGGACATTTCATATTGCTTAAAGTTACATTGGACAAGGGGCAGGTGGGAGGAGGGAGATAGACAGAGGGCCATAGTAACTAAGAAAGAAATAGTTTTTAATTTTTCCAAGGCTGAAAAACTCCTTCTCAGATGCCAAAATTGTGTCCATATTTTACTAACAAATATTCTCAAAAAAGGTCATGGGAAAGATGAGCTTTCCAATCTCTCTTAAAAGAAGGAACAAAATGAACTTCTACTTTTTAATCAAATAACAAAAGCAGCTTCCCATGGATGGTCCTCTTTTCTCTGTCTTGTTAATCTGTTTTCTCTTTTCCTAGGAATCTGAGTCTTTTACAATTATAGTGCCAAAAGACTTTATTGAACTTGGCTGTTGGGGAATGAAAACAAAACAAAAAACCTCTGCTACACCCAAGGACTGTCTTTTCTTCCCATTTTTCGGGAAGAGTACTGGAAGCACAAGGGCTATTCTCAGACTCACTTCCACTATTGTTCAGCCCTACTGACCAGCTTATATCTGTTTCATTTCTACCCTGAGAATGTTCTCCCCTTGTTAGGTAATCTGGTGGCACCTTGCTCTTGGGGACTCACATTTTGTTGGCGGACTCCATGTAGACCCCAATTGGCTTAGCTTACTACAATTTAGAACTTCCCAGTTCAGGAGATGGATCCACCAGCCTCCTCCTCTCTGGCAGCAGGTATTAGAGGCCTTCATCATATTTTATACACTATTGCATCTTCAAAGAGTGTGGCATAGAGAATGGGCATTGCTAACGAGTGGAAGATAAGAAATCACTTTCATAGTAGGGTAGCTGTTTCCCAAGGCCACACAGTATATACTCCTCTCTTATACAGTCATCAAAAGTGTACAGTGCAATCACATTCTTTAAAAACTACACATGCTTGCCACATAGGTCACTTTTTCCCATTTCAGAAACTCCATACCAAAATACCTTAATTCCAAGTTTGGTATATTTTGGTTATCCTTGGAGTTGAAGCAGATGCAGTCTGGGTTCCCAATGGGAAGACGGGCACTTATAGAATGGAGGGATGAAAGGAAAGAATAAAAAAAAATGAAGACTAGCTTTTGCTGTTCAGTCAGCACTGCCTCCCTTTTCTCCCATGATCAATAGTTAATGATTAGATAGGGGAAGAGCCTTCTTGGATTCTTCTTCTGTAGAATGCTGCTGATCCACCAAAAATATTCTTGAATTAGCTGCCTTCTCCTTCAGTGCTGTCAGTACTTTAAAAAAGTAGTCACTGTGACATTCCAAATGTACAATAATACTCCAGTTCTTCAAAGGTACAATCCCAATGTTTTGAGTTCCAGATGGCTATTCTTCATTTTCTTTGAGAGGTGAGTGGAAAGGTAGAAGGCAATCACTTCCCCCTCTTTCTGTTTGAAAATAAATCATTTCACCCCGGTAGCAGAAGTTTTAATCAAAATTGCCTTTGTCACGTGGTAGTTTATAGTCAAGTGTCTGGTTTTTCATGCAGATGGCTTCTCCTTCAAATGTACTCTTGATCAGAAAAGAAAAGGGAGAAAGGTGAAATACATATAGATTACCATTTAGTATTTATGTAACTTTTCACCCATGTTATTTCATTTGAGCCCTACAACAGTCATGAGATGAAGGGACTATTATTAACTCCATTTTACATATGAGGAAATGAACGACTCGCCCCAAGTCACACAGGTAATCAGGTGTCTGAGGCAGGATTTAGATACATCTTCCTCAATAAGTCTAGCATTTTGCACTGTACCATGTAGGGTTTTTGTATCTGCCCTTAGAAGGAAAAGGAATCAACTATTGTGCATTATGCCATTACATATGAAACTCTTCCATCTACTCACAAGCACACCCCCAAATGAAGAGATTTTGAAAACAAGGCACATATTTGCAAAGGCAGCCAAACATTGGATCTTTTAAAATCATTAGCATGGGGTCACTTGTTCTTTGGACTTTTATGTTCATCCTATATCTCTAACTTGCCCATAGTACTTTGTGGATGCTTTTTAATTAGAAATAATTTTCTCCCTAAAACACTGAAATAAAACAATTGGGATCTAGGCTAGAACACTTTAAAAGCCTATGCAACTTACAACATGCCTTAAATATTGTAATCAGTATTATTTCAAGCACATCAAACCACTGTTTTTTCACATTTTATTTATGGAAAGTAAATTCTGGGTCACAACCTAGGAAGCAACTCTCCCTGCCTGAAACTGACTCTGGCTCTTCTCGTTGTGCAGGTGAGGGAGGATACAGGTCCTGGTAACTGCATTGACAGCAGGGTTACCAGGCTGAAAGGCATAGAATAGGGTGAGGATATAGTGTCAGGTCATTCCTTGGTATCAGTAACTTGATTACTCTCTTCTGTGTAGGAAAGTACCTTTCTACAACTACATAAGAGAAGGTATTTGTAATAATTCATATTTAGATGATACTTACAAAGTTTACAAAGTATTTTCCTTATAACCATGCTGTAAATTATATAATTTCCCAGCTCATTCATTTCTCCAGTACTCTAGAGAATGAAAAGACAGTTGTCCTATATGTTGTGGCACTCTGGATTTAGACTCCTCTTCCTCCTCCAAGCCTGTTTCTAAAATTATTTTTATATCAGGCATTCCTACTTTCCAGAATCCCAGAAATCCCTTTTCAGGAAGGAAAATCTTTGGGGAAAATACCCAAAAGAAAGTGATATTTCACTTTGTGGCTATGTGAGTCCTGCTAGTTTCTTGTGATACAAACCAGGGTAGGACTATTACAGGATTCCTTTTGTGAAAAAATGATTTTACATCAAGTCCATAGTGCTTAAAATTAATTTCTCTTCATGTTTTTATAATTAGACTTCATTTAATTGTAAATTAAACTCATGTTTTAACTTGAAGGTCTTCACATTTCTGTGTGAAGGAAAATTATCTCTAAATGAAAGGAATTTATCTTTCAAAAGTGGTAGAATATCGTTATAGCAGTCATGTACTAGTGTTGATTGCTAGAGCATACACCGAGTTTTGAACAGCTATTTATTTCTTTGTCTTAAAGCTCAAAGCTTAAAGATGTGCATATGCTTTTAAACTTCTAAAAGAGAATTAGAAGAATGACTTTTCTGACCCTGGATTCTTGATAAGTCAAAGACAGCAGTCATTTTCCAAATTGAAAAATGCCTGTTGTGTGGGTTTAAAATGAATATACAAGTAACTTTTCTAAGTGACACTAGTTTCTATTTAGTTTCTTTTTTTTCCTTACCGGTAGTTTCTGCCATCTGTCTGTTTCCCTGGGGACCTGTTAAAACAGAAATTCTATTTAGAAATATCATAAGAATAGAGACTAAAGATACATAGAAAACTTCCTTCTTCTATTACAGCTAGCACTTTTTTTATATGTCAGTGTCATACTGAGATTTGGGATAACTCTTCTCATTTGCCATTTCTCTTTAACCATTGACAAGAATGTCAGGACAACTGGCTAAATGAGTTAAAAATTCAAATAAGTTCTTTTGCCAAGAATGATTGCCATTTCATTCTCTAAAATTTTTTAAAAAATATTTTTCGTATTACATATAAAAACAATTTTGAATATTCATTTAAAAAATTTTGAGTTACAAACTCTTTCCTTCCCTTCTACCTTGCCTTGAGAAGGCAAGTGATTTAAGGTTATACATATATTTAGTCACTCATAACCTATTTTCATATTAGCTACATTGCAAAAAAAAACAGACCAAAAAAAAGCAAAAAACAAAATTAATCTTTGATCTGCATCCAGACTCCATTAGTTCTTTCTTTGGAGGTGGATTTGCTATTTCACTCTTAACATGAACAATAAATCACTAACTTTAAGGGAATAGATATTTAAAAAATTCTAACATTTTAATTATGAATGATTCTATATATAAATGGAGCATATATGTAACATATTGTTAACTATTTTCAACCACTATTACGGCAGAGACTATAATATTTGGAAATAATTGTTGGAATACTTAGAATCCGTAACAGAAGAAGAAAGCTACTGGGTAGATATGAACTGAAGGTAGAAATAACCTTTTAGTCTTTAGGGAAAGCAACATTGTCTTTCATCCCAAAGTCACATGAATACATTTAAGTACTGTCTTTCATTCTCTATAGAGTCTCTGAAGTCTAAAAAGAGCCAGCCCTAAGCCTTAGGCTTAGCTGAATTGGCAGTACCAATTGTCTTCCACTTGGAGCCAATTCTAGGAACCTTACCTTGGCCCCTATGTCTGATGTCTTTCTAGACATCCCTGATCACTGAAATCCAATGCAAGTGCCTCCTGGTTCTTCTTGGCCCTCAACTAGGTTTCTACACCTTGGGTTCAGAGATTTGCCATCCTAAATTCTTTATGACCTGCCTGCTTATTCAGGTGTTACCACCTGACCTTGGTGGTTGGTCCAAGTTTCTTTCTTTCCTTTCTACTGTTGTCTCCAGTGGTAGAACCAGTAGGCCACAGGAAAAAAAAATTCTAGGGGTTATTTACAAGGAATCAAAGCCATTGCAAGGGCAAGTAAAATACACACATTTAGAAACAATATGAGGGTAAAGTATTTGAAAATTCATGTAAGTTCTAGGTTCAATGGCATTTATTTTTCAACCTAAACTCTAACTAAAATTCCACAAAGACCTCGTCTGTTCCATCCTGATTTTCACTAGCTATGTCTCTCTCCTTTGCGGCCTTCTGCTCCTCTCCTCCATTAGACTCTGAGCTCCTTGAGAGCAGACACTTTCTTTGGTGTGTGCGTGCGTGTGTGTGTGTGTGTGTGTGTGTGTGTGTGTGTGTGTCCTCAGTACTTAGCACAGTGCCTAGCACAGAGGATATGCTTAATAAATGCTAGTTGACTGACTGCTCCAGAATATTCCCCATGCCACTTAGAATTTTCCTACTTGAGTCATTCATTCCACTATTCTAGATTCACATTCACAACTGAGAAGACTCCAAGAGACAAGTTGTACTTTTGTTTGTTCTGTCTTGAAATGGAATCATTTGATTTTTTAATATTTTTCTCCCGTTCCCCCCAGGACAAATAATGAAATACAAATTGTAAGCATGAGTATAACTATCACCTCAAAAAACCCCCAAAATAATTAACCCTGTTCTCTCTCAAAGCTCACAACAGATAATCCCTTTCCTTACAATTAGGCACTGTAGAATTCATTTGATCTCTTTCCCCAGAGGTCAAACACAGCTTGCATTTTCTTAGAGCTCTTGGTGGCTTTTTTTTTTTTTAATGTTAGTAGGTGATGAACACTATTAACCATTGTACCTTAGGCTATATAACTGACTTCTCCCACCACAATATGCTGACTAAAACTGGACTTGCTCAATCAAGACAAAATTGCAGGGAAATCTACCTTCTTTGTTGTTACAACCAAAGATTCCCAACTTTCTTTTGTATGACACTCCTGTTATTATTAACCTGCTTTAGAGAGGGGGTTTAGTTTTTCTTTTTAGCTATGTCATGTGTTCAATCAATAGAGAAGGATTCACTTAGTTTTTCTGAAACAGATTCCGTTATGTTCTGATTTCTAAATTCATATTTCTTCCCAACTCCATCTAGAAATTACAATTCTAGATGTCGATCACTATAGTACAGAGCTACGGTACCTGTTTCTCATTGGGATACCTTGTTGGAATAGAAGAAATAAGCTAAGTTTAGATTGCTAACAGCATCTCAACTTGCTTAAAAACTAAACATATTTACATTATCTATGTTGGCAAACTGTCGCTTTTCACAAATATGAAATTCAGTTTTATTTTTCAAAGAAATAAAAAAGGAGTATTTTATAATTCGTTTGAGCCTTGTGGAAAAAAAAAAAACTTAAGAGCATTAAAGTAGTTTTTTTTAAAAAGTCACCTGTGTAATCTCCATTGCGATGTTTCTTCTTACACAGGTTTTTCATCCAAATCACAACCCCCAGAAGAATCACAAGTAAAAGTCCAATGATAGTAAATACAATAGATTTTGGTGTTTTCTCAGGTCTCAAAGGCTGATTTGCGGGGGTGGTGATTGTATAACGGTGGAAGTTTCCTCCTGGAGAAAGGAGAAAGCCTGAGATTTAAAAATGAAGAGGGAAATATTTATTAGTCATGTGTAAGATGGACATATTAGACATTAAAAGAATTTCACTACCATCATTAACCTTTTCTTTTGAAAATTATAAACACTTGAAAACTTGCTTTACTCTAAGAAAACTAACTTTCTGCATTTCATTGCTTTCCTCATGTAATCCTTTTCACTATTCCAAAATCTTCCTAGCATCGCTTACAATTTGAGATAGGGTATTTTAGTCTAAAAGGCACAAACATTAAGATCTAAGGTGCACATCCTTTAAAAAGAAAGGTACGTACTATGGAAGAAAGAACACTAAAAACGAAGTTGACATATATATCTATATCTATATCTATATCTATCTATCTATAGATAGATAGATAGATAGATATACAGGAATTCCTCACCTAGCACGTTACGTAATTTCCTGAAAATATAACCTTGGCGAAAGAATGTTACATGGCACAGTTAATTTCATAGCAACAAAGTTAGAAAAGGAAGCCACAAATTTAAAATAGAGCTCAAAATCTTCCTATCCTCTAGGAACTTACATTCTTTTTGTGGGAAATGAAAGAAACATTGCTAAGTAAATTAAATATACATTTGAAACAATGGAGTCATGGATACCAATTGGTAGACTTCCGAAGTAGTTTAAGAGAGTGTTGAACTTAGGTGAGGTCATGAGACCATGGAAAGGTAGCATAAAGAGAAAAAGAGAGGGCCCAGGGTAGAGCCTTGAGGAACAGCCACTGTCAGGTGGTAAGACATGGGTGAGGAGCAAGCAAAAGATATTGAGGAGGTGGCACAGTGAATAGTACCCTGGTCCTGGAATGAGGAGGACCTGTGTTCAAATCCAGTCTCAGACACTTGGCACTTACTAGTTACGTGACCTTGGGCAAATCACCTAACCCCACTTGCCTCACCTCCCTTCTCCAAAGAAACCCCAAAGACAAAACCCCCAAAAAGATATTGAGGAGAAGCCAGATAAGTAGGAGAACTGGGAGATTTGAGTATCCAGTAGGAGAAGGTGATAATGATGTAATCATGACCAAATAATGTAGAAAAGTTTCAAAAAGGATGAAAACTGAGAAAATCCTATTGGATTTGGCAATTAGGTAATTGATAACCTTAAGAAAAGCACTTTTATTGCATGAGGAGGTCAGAAGCAAGACTGTAAGGGGGTGAGAAGTGAGAGATGATATAGAAGCAATAAAGGATGATAAAGCGAGGGGATGGAAAGGTCCTCTAAAGTTTTTTGTTCTGTTGCTTTCTAAGGCTGGGAACACTTGGGGATATTTGCAGATAGCAGGGAAGGAACCAGAAGATAGGAAGGGATTGAGAATTAGAAAGTCAAAGGTAATGATGTTAAAAGGGAGGTAATTCAGGTAATGGGTTGACTTAAGTAAAAGGGTGGGAAGAATGATCTCACAGCAAATTTTTCTCTATTTTCTTACTCAAAAGTCAAGGCTCTGTTAAGAGGGAGGTAACACGGGAGGTTTGAAGAGAGAAGCAAAGTTTTGGCACAGTAGTTAGTCTGGGAGGAGTGTGATTTTTCCAGTTGGGGAGTTCATTGCACAGAAGTCAAAAGGATTGCTTTGCTCCAGTGAGGGTCCAGCTGAGATTAGATAATAAACTTATGGTAGACACAGTCAGAAGAGTTGTGTGACTTCCTCTAGAAATATTCTGTAGCATGTAAAGGCAGAGGAGGCAGATGATGGTTTGTTTAATTTGTGTAATTACAATCTGTCATTTAAGATTTACTTTGCTTTCAGAAAGGAAATTCTCTCCACTCTTAATGTAGCTTTCAAAGTCAGCTTATGAAAAAACGATATATCCTGGAACACCTGTTAGATTGTTTTTGAAAATTTTGAGTTTTTAGGTGCCCCAAATAGTGGAAACAGCATGCTCCCGGAAACAGATCCACCTTAGGGATTGACTGTTGAGTGGGTCAAATGTAATCTGGCAGAGAATGCTTTCTTATATACTGATACTGGATACTACCTGATACTGGATATACAGTCCTAGAAGCTTGGCTTTGGGTAGGACTCCAAAATCATCTAGTCCAAATTCAATCTAACCAAGAACCCTCTCTATAGGATTCCTGATGATCATTTATCCACACACATTGCCATATGGTACACTTATATAAGCACTGGATTTTGAGCCAGAAGAGTTAAGTTCAAATCCTGATTCAGTCCCTTATTACCTGGGTGATCTTTTGAAGGTTACTTAACTTCTCTGTATCTATTTCCTTTTCTATAAAATGAGAGGTTTGGACTGGATGGTCCTTCTAGTTTTAAATATAAGATCTTCTTTACATAGACTGTACTGTTGCTTTGCAGGGCAGCTATGTGGCACAGTGGATAGAGTGCCAGGCTAGAGTCAGGAAGACCTGAGTTCAAATCTAGCTTCAGACATGTACTAGCTGTGTGACCCTGGGCAAGTCACTTAACCCTCTTTGCTTCAGTTTCCTCATCTGTAAAATGAACTGGTGAAGGAAATGGCAAACTTCTCCAATATCTTTGCCAAGAAAACCCCAAATGGGGTCCAGAAGAGTCAGACATAACAGAAATAATTGAACAACAATAATTATTGCTTTTGGACAATGATTTAGATTCACATCTGGATGGCATAATTTCAATGGAATTTTTTTCAAATGATATTCAATGAACAATTTAAATCAAGTGGATGGAAATATTTTATGAATCACTAACCCAACCCATCAGCATTTTCATAAACATAATTGTGACTTATCAGTAAATATGACTTTTTTTATATAAGGTCAAGAATTGCATCTGATTTGTTTGCAGTCCCCCAAGCCTAGTTCAGGACTTTGCGCATAAAAGGCATTTAATAAGTACTGAATTAAACTAACTGAAATAAACTGAATACTCTGGCATCTACAACTCTTTGACTCTAAATCTACTATAAGATATGAAACTTCTGGAATTGTAGACTGAATGGCTGTAGGATTTCTTTTTGGAAGTCAAAGAATCACAGTCTGAAGGAACCTTAGGGGTCATAGAGTCCAACCCAAGACTTGAACAAGAACTCCCTCTCTAATATCATGAACACGTAGTCATTCAGCCTCTATTTAGAGGCAGCTAGGTGTCTTAGTGAATAGATTGCTGAGCCTGGGATAAGAAAGATCAGAGGGCTCAGATATTTACTAGCTGTGTGACCCTGGGTAAGTCACATAATCTCTGTCTGCCTCAGTATCCTCAAATGTAATTGAGGATCACAATAGTGTCTATGTCACAGAGTTGCTATATCAAATAAGGTAATATTTGTACAAGTGTTTAGTACAGTACCTGGCACATAGTAGGTACTTAAGAAATACTTATTCCCCACCCACCTTCCATCCATTATTTGAAATTGCCAGTGAGGGGCAACTACCACCTATGGATGGCAAGTTTTTCTTTGCTCAAAAATCACTTTTCCTTTGTTCCAAGAGTTCATTCTGCTAACACCCAAATACTCTTCCTGTATTCTTTTGGGGGTGTAGTTTGGTTAGTGAAAAGCAAATGCACACCTTTCCCATTTGACCAATGAATAACTTACTTGACTGAACTGTTAGGTTTTGCTGTAGGTTCACATTTTCTATACAGCATTCAATACTGATATTAGGAATCCATGTAATCGTCAGCACACTGGAGACGCTGAATAAGCCTTTCTCATTGGTGGTGAAGGTATCATTTTGTAGGCTTTGATTAAGCAAACTATTATCTGTTTTGTTTACCCAGTAAACCTTTGGCTTTGGAAAACCATTGTGGGAAGTGCAGATAAAAGTGACTTCCGTATTGTTGGTCTTATCTTCTACTATTGGAACACTATAGTTTGCTAGAGAAGGAAAAAAAAGGATCACATTAGGGATATGTCCAAGGTTCTGAAAACTACTAAGGAGCTGTTGCAAGGAGGGGAGGCTTCCCAGGGTTTGGGTTAAGTGGGACTGGGGGATACGATGTCAGCAAAAATGGGTAGCTAGATGGCAATGGATAGAGTCCTGGGCCTGGAGTCAGGACTCATCTTCCTAAATTCAAATCCAGCTTCAGCTTAATAGCTGTGTGACCCTGGACAAGTCACTTAACCCCATTTGCCTCAGTTTCCTCATTTGAAAAATGAGCTGGAGAAGGAAATTGGAAACTACTCCAGTATCTTTGCCAAGAAAACCCCAAATGAGGTCAGGAAGAGTCAGACACAACTGAAAGAACTGAACAAGGAAGACAGTAACCTTCATTCAGGGTACTGGCAAGCCTGAAAGAAAATATGGACGTGCCAGTCAACAGAAGATTTCACCCTCCCCCAGGTCCTTGTGCTTTCCACAGGCAATAAATGCTGCACAAGTGTTTCTTCAATGAGGGTATTTTTTTCAGTGACCTCCTTAATGTTTACTGATTTTCCCCTTTAATATTGAGATATCTAAAGATGAAGGAAAATGTAAAAAAAAGAAAGTCATCCTTATCTGCAAATGGTATAATGGAATACTTAGAAAATCCCAGAGAATCAGCAAAAGACCTGAGATTTTTAATAGCGTCAGTAAAAAAGTGAGGGGCAGAATAAATTGTTACAAATTGTCTTTGTTTCTAAGTAGTATTAACAAATACTAAGGGAAAAATGCAGAGGGTTGATTTTGTGCTAAGTATTACTTGTTGGACATCATCACAGCTTTTTATTGTAACATGGCCTCAAATACTTTCTCTTCTCATCTCCACATACTGGCTTCTAGCTATAATCCCATCTTCTACAAGGATACTCTTCCAACTTCTCTTAATTTTAATGCTTTCCCTTTCTTAATTATAGCCTATTTATCTACATATAGCTTATTTTTACATATTTATTTGCATGGTTTTTTTGTTGTCTCTTCCATTAAATTGTGAATTTTGTGGAGGGCGGAATTGTCTTTTGCCTCTTTTCATACACTCAGTATTCATACACACTTAGTATGTGCTTAAATAAATGCTTATTGACTGACTTGACTTAAACATGAGTAAACTATTTAATCTTTCTGGGTCCACTTTTCTCCTCTGTAACATGAGGGGGTTAGAATTAGATGACCTCTGTTGTAAATTCTACCACAAAACCTATGGTTCTATGAACACTTATTGGCTGGATGGACAAAAACAGCAAAGTTATGGCTTTTCCTGTGACACGTGATTAGAGATAGTCAAGGGAAAAGAAAAATTTAAGTTGGAAAAAAATTTCATAATATAATTGGGTCTATTTCCAACTTTGTTTAACCAATCTCTTTTTAAATGGAATCCTGGATGTTTGTAGAAATTAAACTTTTCTTCTGGATTGGAGACTAGTGAATCATTAGACAGTAGGCTTAGTTTGACATACTTTCCCAAGAATTTCACTAAATTCTTATTCTGATATCTTCTCATGGAATAGAGATGGTCTTATATAATTGTTTGTGTCATCCTAATAAAACCTTTAAGGATAGCCAAGTTCAAGGCAGTAGTTCATTGCCAGAAGGTTGGCCACAAGTTGATGACTTTTGGGGGGCCCATAATTACTCACAAAATCTACTATCCACTAAGAGTTTAAATATGTTAATAATGCACTATATCATAAAGAAAAGGATCTTTGGTTTCATCAGAGTGTGAACTCCTTCCACCAAAAGAGACCATGATTCAACTCTAAGTCTGAGTTAATTGACTTGTCCACAGTTACACAACTAGTAAGTGTTAGAAGTGGGATACAAAGTAAGATCTTTCTGACTACAAGATCAATATGTTATCCAGCAGGCCCCACTGTTACCCTACCCTTTCAATAAAATCATGGATTCTTATAGGATTAAAATATTTTCCCAAGGCATGACAATAGTTAAGAATCAAATTTCTGTATTTCTAGTGTCCTTACCTGCCACACGGAGATTGACTATAGATGAGAAAAAAAATTCAGCATTAGATTTGTTCATGACAATGCATGCAAACTCCAGTTCATCTTCTATGGTGATGTTAGACAAACGCAGAGAAAAATCGCCTCTTTCCATTTTTTCAAGTGTCAATGATGTCCTGTTCTGATACTTTAAATGAACATATTTGGAAGTATCCTCTCCAGGAATGTATGAATTCAGAAGTACTATTGGTTTATTTTTTGTTTGCCAATAAACAAGTGTTTTATTTAAATCAAAATGTTTTTTTTCAGGACTAATGCAGTTTAGGTCAACATCGCCACCAACCATACCATGTACTTCTTCCATTACAGCTGCAAAGGCAAAAAGAGGGTGAAATTAATTTGTGAAAATTTTCTGTTAGCCTTTCAGGGTGTTTATCTCCTTTGGAAATGCATTTACAAATATGATTTTACAAATAATATCTGTGACCACAATACATTTGTACTTAATAGAAGATGGGATACTTCTATATCTTCCCTTTCCCAGACAACAATCACTTTAGTGGTTAAACAGGGGTTATCAGCTTATTACCCAGAAGCACTGGATAATTTAATAATCTTAGAAAAAGACTTTCACAGTTAACAGTAGTACCAAGGAGAATGTTGGATAACATAAGGTTGAATCTGGAAAGGGTCTTGGAGATCAATCTGGTCAATTTTGAAGGGCTCCAGGGAGTTGAGGTCCTTTGTTCAAGGTCATAAAGCCAACTAGTGGGAGAGGGGGGGGATCTGATTTCCAACCCAACATTATTTCCACTAGCCATGAGAGGGATATAGACTAAAAATGTCAAGAATTGACAAGTTTGGAGACAGGTAAAGGATTATTGGGGTATCTAGTGGTATAGCTAGTGGTGTAGTAGATAGAGCACTGTCTTGGAATCAGGAAGACTTTTCTTTATAAGTTCAAATCCAGCTTCAGACACTAGTTCTGTGACTCTGGACAGATCACTTAACCCTGTTTGCTTCAGTTTCCTCATCTATAAAATGAACTGGAGAGGGAAATGTCAAACCACTCTAGGATCTTTGCCAAGAAAACTCCAAATGAAGTCATAAAGATTTGACAAAGACTGAAAAACAACTAAATAGCTACAAAGGATTGCTGAAATACATAGGACCATCTGTAATTTCTGCCATTGTAGAGGGTATAAGTTTTTATTTGTAAATACAAATGATAGTATACCTAGTGATCACTTATGCTCAACTTTGTCCTTATGATGTTCCTCATTGCAAAGAACTATGGACATGTGTTTAACCAACTACATTAACGCCCTAGTGATTTCCAATCCCTCTGGGTTGACTCACTGTCATAGTAATATTTTGTGGTCTCCCATTAGTTAACTTTCTTTAGCATATATAAAAGTAAACCTCAGAAAGGTCTTTTTAGAGACAAAATATGATAAATATAGTTTCATAAAACATAAAAAATTAGAAAGACTCTCAACCTCCTCTTAGTGAGTAACATGAGTAATTACTGGGTAGTAGCAGTACCATCGCAAAAGCATTATCTTTGCATCTGCCTTAACTTTATTTGTAAAATTTCTCTTGAAAGTTTTGTGACATCTTGAGAAAACTAGAAATACTTCATAAACCAGGCCAGAATTAGAAATCACTATCTTAACTATTTCTTCACATGTTGAAAATAAAAACAAGGTGGCATTGAAAAGACTATGTAAATAATATTTTAAAACTACAAGGGAGAGTAAGGGGAGAATAAGCATTTCTTAAGTGCCTATCATGTTTTAGGCACTGTGCTCTTTTATAGACATTATCATTTGATCCAATAGTTTTCTAATGTTGTTCAATTTCATACAGAATAATAATGTGCGATATTTGTTTTTTTGACTTGTAAAACAACTCATGGGTGAATTAGGATATAATAATGTTCAAATTAAAATAGATTAATATGGTCTAAAAAAGAGCCCATTTCTATAAGATTTTCAGTTTCCTTCACTGTCTCCTGGATTTATTTTCTCACTTCTAAACTGATCAAAGAATCTATAATATTTTTTCTTGATTCCTCATGTAAGGGGAAAGGTATAAAAATTGTACTTTTTCAATATTCCATCACTATGAGAATGATTTTTTTTCTATATTTCATAGAGCTCCTCAAAATATGGTGCAAGGACAAAATGGAAAATCTCATCTACGTTTACTTGCTTCATTTATGTCACTCCAGTGACATTACATTTTTTTCTATTTTATGCTTGACATCTCTTTCACAGTGAAACCATGAGGAGGGGAAGGCATGTATTATTTTACTGATAAAGTAAAATTTCTTTTATTCCTGAGGAGCTGAGAAATTCTGTAGGAAAATTCTACATGGATGTAAGTCTTCGGTGAGGCTAGACCACTCCCACTTTATCTTTCTGTGCAGACTGGGGAAGGTGTATGTTCATAGTGTCAGGGAGCCTAGGAAGGTACCTTAATTCATCATATCCCCTTTTAGCTGTTATCTGAGGTCTATAAGAGTTTCATTCTTTTAGCTCAAGACTTTGCTATGAGGGCTGTTACTTCAAGTGGTTCTCATTAATCTATACCTTAGTGTGAAAGAAAAATATGTGAGTCTATTTTTACAGGGCAGATTTGGAAAATGCTGAGTACTAGAGTGTAGGGGAGATGGAGCACCACTGAGATGGAAAGAGAGCACAGAACAGGGCAGCTGGAACCACTACTACCTATCTCACAATTTTCATTGAGTCAGTCTACCCTGGCCTTTGGGTTAAGCCTATGTGGAGCTCAGTGTATGGTTTTATAGGGAAAAAAAATTTTATAGTGCTTATATGTCCATTGCAATGAAGTTTTTCCACTGCAAATATTTGTAACAAATCTTTTAAATATTACTTAGCAAAATTACTTGACTGTGTCCAAGAATAATGGGTCAATTGTTACTTCCATTATAAAATGAAATGGAAAAATATTTCAAAATTTTTAATTAGAATCTTCCCCATCCTCATGGTCAATTACCCATTCTCATATGTTGAATTTGATTTACATGATTTTATTTAACCTGACAAAGAGAAAGGATTAGAATAAACCAAAGGAAGCTATTAAGGGCTATTAAGGCAGAATACATGTGATCCTGCCCATATTCATTCAATCATTGGTGTGACTCAGTTCATGAAATTGACATGTTATGAAAAAATTTCTCTGAAACTTACATTTTTCCATATTGAAATTTACAAAACTAGAGATCTATTTCACTGGAAAATATTTTGATCCTCAAATAAAATAAAATCATACAAGATTGAAGCAAAACTTCTAAGATCACACATCTAAAACAAGCAGTTATTTCCTAGGGACACAATAATTTGATGAGTCAGGAAATACCCAGCACTATTAATATAGGTTATGTTTTTTCCCCTGCTTGCTTGTTTAGAAAGTTTAGAAGTTTAGAAAGAAGTAATAGTAACAACTATAGGTTAACTGAAGTGGACTACAAAGAAACACAACTTTCAGAATTCTCCTTTATTATCCAACTTTCATAATTGTCCTTTATTATCCAAGAGGAGGACAATATAAGCTGGCTTTGACTATTAAGGGGCTATTTTCTAGCACTCTGTGGAAACAACTGGTTCTTAGAAAAAACAGGTTTATCAGTCATGAAATATATAGAACATATAGCCATGGCAAAGGTAGCAATAGAAGCTATAGATTAATGATCCAAAATTTCAGGATGAGACTTCAAATAGATAAGTGGAGTAAGAGGGGCATATTTGCCACATTTTCCCCTGAAGCAGAAGTAGGTTTTTAACTATGTAAGAATTACAAAATCTAGTGTTTTGCCTTCAGGAAATGGCTGAACCTACTCTGCAATTCTGATTTTTATTTTTTCAGACAGAAAGATAGAAAAGGTAGAGTAGAAGACAATTAGGTTAAATGAAATAGTTTTAGAATAAGCAACTTTTACTATTGAAAAGTGGGAAGATTTGAGTAATGCTCTTTTTTACCACTATGTGTCTATAGATCCCAAAGGAAATGTTATGGACTTACCAGCTCTCAGACAACCAAGAAGGAGCACGAGGAATACAGTACTATAATAAAATAAAGAACAAATTAGAGAAGCATTAGTGGTGCAGTAGATAGAGCTCTTCACTTAGAATCAGGAAGGCTTGAGTTCAAATTCAGAGCTTTCTGTCTCAGTTTCCTCATCTATGAAATGAGGATAATGATGGTAACTACCTCACAGGGTTGGGCATTCAGTGACAAAATCTGTAACCGTCCTTGACCTGAGGAAGCTTACATTCTACTTGTGGGAGAATATAATTATAAATAGATTCATAAATAGATAA
>CM053771.1:354683522-354728510 GCA_028658325.1 Potorous gilbertii
CCCCCCCCCCCCCCCCCCCGCTGTGCCACAAAGCGCATAAAGTGTGGCAATAGGTAGAACTGCTCATTGAACTGAAATATTTGTGGCCGTGGTTTTGCACAATACGTTTAGTTCCTGGCTTTTCACGCCCCCACAAGCGGCTGTGCATGATGCCTTTCTGCTCCTTAGAGGATGTCTAGTTAACTTCATTTATGGATTTCTGGTAAAATATCCATTTGTGACTCGCGTGTAAGTCATGTGCCCATCCTCCCTTCCCGATATATAAATAAGTTTTCTTGTATTGAGACTCAGGTATTAACGTTACTGCAAGTTATCGTTCCTACAGAAACTCCTCATTGGGTAACACCTGGTTACAAGCATTAGTTCATTTTAAGCCCAGGGGTGCGCCTTATAGAAGGGTCTCTAAGAGCGAACTGTCTCTCCTCTGTCTCGTCCGCTCAGCCTCACGCAGCCGCTGCCTTTCCGGGACTGCGCTGGTTCCTATTTAATAACGCGCAGAACCCGGCCAGTGACCCAAGTTAGTCTTTTCCCTCGCGGTCTCCTCCTAGGACTGGCAGCCTGCCCTGTCCTGCCCAGCCCAACTTTGGACGTAGATTTGTGTGACTAAGGATCCGTCACTTTCAGCCACCTTCCCCTTGGCGTGCTTCAGGGGGCTGGAACCTCGGGTGCCGCCGCTTTCTTCGACCTCTTCCCTCCTAAAACAAACACCCGGGTGGCTTCCAACTCCCAGGGATAAGCCGAGTGGCGCTGTGTAGGTGGGACAGTGGGAGGACTATAGAGCGAGGGGACCCAGTGACTCTTTTCTTTCCCTGTCCGCCCTTGTCCCACCCTTTCCCCCTCCCTTCTCACTCACCTCTTTAGGAGCATGTTGTGAGCGCAGGAGAGATATCAGGGTGACCCTGCAGAACGGCAGAATCCGAGCCCAGAGATCTTCCGCAAGCCAAGGCTGCAAGCGCACAGCTGTCAGTGCTGCTCCCCACAGACTTGTGCTTGGTCTGAGGGCCGGCGGCTGAATGGGCCCCGCCCACAGCTTCCTCCTCCCACAGCCCAAGCCCTGCCCACACCCTGCCCCCGCCTCTATCCGTCCTCCCACTCCCCGGTTGGGGCACGGCTTCTTTTGCAGCTCGGCGGATCCCAGGACAGCCTGCCCCCTTGTCTTATCTCCGGCCAGTCCCGGGTTGGTCGGGAGACCAACCCCAATCTCCAATGGATACTTTTCGCCAGCGGCAGGGGAAACGGCGTCGCTTCAGAGACTACAGTCTTCTAATACAGGATGGAAAATGGTGAAAGGAAATGGAGGGTGGTGAAAGTCTTCCCGAGGCACATGCCCTTGGTGCTGGGTGCGCGCTCGGGCTCCGGGCAAGGGGTTCAATGTCTTGCTGCCCCTCCCCAGTTATATGGTCTCTAATGATTCTAACCCTAAATGGGCTCCTTCAGGCATGAAACGTGAACACTCTTCTCTGACAGAATTTCAAGTGTCTGTGAGTTATGTGGTCGAATCAGAAAACCAGGGTTGAAATCCCGCCTTTCCTACATATAACCAGTATGATCCTAAACAAGTACCTTCACCTCTCTAGGCTTTAATTTCATCTGTGTGTGGAGAAGAAGGATATAATTAATCTGTTAGGAATCCCCACGTGTCTTTGGGGTCTTTCAGAATTTTCTCCTTTTTAAGATATCCCTCCTGGACTTGAGGGAGGGTGAGTTGGAACCTGGAGCTTCCCGTTGCCAGGATTCAGAGAAATTTTCAGCATAGGACACTGATTTCTCAACTGGGAGTTCTGGAAGCTGTAGGGACCAGGTTTTCCCTCTGAGGAGGGAATCTGTATTCTCCGTTGGTTATTTGGGTTGGAGAAGGTCTTGTAAGCACCAAGAAAGGTTATAACCTATGAGAATTTTATGAATGCCTTTTGTTAAAATGTGCAGCCATATATCCGGGGATGAGTCTAATTCCCATTTACACTAATTATTATAGATCTATAAACTTATGCAAGAATGTTTATTTTGGGATTAAGAACTGTGCCACATGGATATTTCTGGACTTGGAGAAAAGTAAAAGCACACCCAACTGATTTGCTTAGAACAACAAATATTTAAGTATAGAGAAGAATGTGCATCTTCCTCCTCTTCATCATAGTTGACATACTCATAGAAAACAAAGTTTATATAACAGAGGGAATAAAGTACTAATAAAATATATTTTATGTAGCATAAACACTGTTCTCTGACAGAATTTAAAGGAACTATCAATTGTCAAACTGTCAATTGAGCAATGGAAAATCAGCCTAGCTTCTAAAGATGGTTAAAAAGTTGAGTTGCCAGCTTAGCAGTAATTAGAAGAACCTGGTCCTAGGGAGAGACTTGCCATTGGGGATAGTGGGGAAGGAGAGAATTTCTTCTTCATCCTTGTTGCTTTGAAGTAGATCTGCTACATTTCTAGGGGGAAATGTATCCAGCAGGAACCAAAGAAACTGACATGGGTACAGAGACAGTCACTTGAGGAAGGGTGTTGCTTTCAAGAACAGGAGCCAGACTTCTACAAGGAGTGAAGGGAGCCAACTGTAGATTTATGAATGAATGAACCTGGCTGTCAAGAATCAAAGTGTAGAGAGTAGCTAACCCAGGAAGCCCAGTTAAAGAACTCACCCAGTTGAGGTGTTGCACACATGTAGAGATTTGTGAGGACTTTCACTGGAGAGAAAAGACTTGGAGGTGCTTTAATACTAGACTAGTGAATATCTTTTACCATGTATGTTCCCCAGATATATACCTTACTACCACTGTATCCTAAATTTGTACATTCTCTTTTTATAGATGGTGTGTATATTTGCAGAAGAGTGTGCCCCAAGTTATAAAGAAAATGAAAGCTACTTTAAAAAAAATCACTATAACATCTCAGCAAGTGTCTTTGCTAAGAGCTAATTGCACCTATGGAGTACTGGCTATGGAGTCAAGAGGACATAAGTTCAAATCCAGCCTTGGACACTTACTAGCTTTCACCAGTTTGGGTGAGTCACTTGTTTGCTTCAGTTTCCTCATCTGTAAAATAAATTGGAGAAGGAAATGGCCAACCACTTCAGTATCTCTACCAAGAAAACCCTAAATGGGTTCATGAAGAGTCAGACACCACTAAACAACTAAGCAACAGCAATTGCATCTACTGACTGATTGTTAATAGGAAGCACATCAGGGCTCATCAGGTATATAACACTAGATATGCAAAACTCTAGCATCTTTCCCTGCCTTTGAACATGGGGAAGCAGTCACCCTCTGGGGAATTAAGCTAAGAGGGCAAATGAAAATTAGGAGAGTAGTCCAGAGGGTCTGTTGCATATAAAATAAAGAGGGTGAACTAGATGATCTTTAAGCATTTTTAACAGCTTTTATTCCTGTGAAAAACCTAGGAAATGCTGATGGTTGTTGTCCTTCAACTTCAAAGAGAACCAAAATAACATCACCATGATAAAGTGAAATTTCAGTGTGTCCGATTGTGGCTGATCAGACAAACACGAGCTTGGAATGCTCTACCATAGGTTGGGCACACATAGTCCATGTGAATATTTGGGGTGGATATCCCAAATTTGTGCATCTTGTATTTACTTTGTGCTATCCCAATTATGCTTTGCTCAAAGAGCACAGCACCCTTTTTGATGTGGGCACTCCATGCTGAATGATCCTGTGCCAGTGTCTCCCATGTTGCACAGTCAAATCCAAAGTTTTTGAGAGAGACCTTGAGAGTGTCCTTGTATCACTTTTTCTGGCTATGATGTGATCGCCTACCCCATGTGAGTTCCCCATAAAATAGTCTCTTTGTCAAGCATACATTTTGCCTTTGAACAACGTGGCCAGTCCATTGGAATTGTGCTCTCTGAAGCATAGTTTGAATACTTGGCAGTTCAGCTCAATCAAGGACTTCAGTGTCTGGTACCTTATCCTGCCAGATGATCCTTAGAATCTTCCTAAGACAGTTCAAGGAAGCGATTCAGTTTCCTGGCATGGCGCTGGTAGACTGTCCATGTTTCACAAGCATGAGGTCAGCACAATAGCTCTGTAGACCTTCAGTTTGGTAGACAGTCTAATACCTCTTCTCTCCCAAACTTTTCTTTGGAACCTCCCAAACACTGAGCTACCTCTGGCAATGCAAGCATCAAACTCATTGTCAATGTATACATCCCTGGAAAGTACACTACCAAGGTAAGTGAACTTATCAACAGCAGTCAAAACTTCTCCATTTGTTTTAACTGATGGTTCCATGTATGGATGCTGTGGTGGCGGCTGATAAAACACCTGTGTTTTCTTGGTGTTAATTATTAGGCCAAAATGAGCACAGGCAGCAGAGAATTGATCCATACTTTGTTGCATCTCAGCTTCAGAGGCTGCATTGAGTGCACAATCATCTGCAAACAGAAAATCATGCACCAACACTTCCTCTACTTTGGTCCTGGCTTGTAGCCTTTTCAAATTGAAGAACTTACCATCAGTATGGTAGTTAACCTTGATGCCATGTTCATCCTCATTGAAAGAATTTGAAAACATGGCTGAAAACATCATGCTAAAAAGTATGAGAGCAAGCACACAGCCTTGTTTCACTCCATTGGTGACTGGAAAGGCACAAGAGCATTGTTCACTATCCAGAACTCGGGTAAACATGTCATCATGAAATTGACGTACAATACTGATGAACTTTTCTGGGCAACCAAATTTTGACATAATTTTCCATAATCCCTCACGACTAACAGTGTCAAAGGCTTTGGTCAGATCCACAAACATTGTGTACAGACCTCTTTTCTGCTCCTGGCATTTCTCTTGTAGTTGTAGGGCAGCAAATACCATATCAGCTGTTCCTTAGCCCTTTCTGAAGCCACACTGGCTCTCAGGTATGTAACCATCTTCCAGGTGAAGGATCAGCCTATTAAGGAGGACTCTAGCAAGAATTTTGCCAGCAGTGACAAAGAGAGGGATTGCCCCTGTGATTGTTGCAGGACAATCTATTCCCTTTACCTTTATAGAGATGGACAATGGAGGTATCCTTGAACTCCTGGGGGATAACCTCCTCTTGCCATATAACCTGGAAAATTTCCATCAGCTTTTGTGTGAGCAATGGTCCCCCTACCCTTTAAATCTCAGCTGGAATAGAATTAGCGCCAGGTGCTTTGCCACATGAAAGGAGCTTAATGGCTCTGAAAACCTCTTCTTCAGTTGGAAGTTCAGCTAAGGAGGGATTGACTTCTACCTGACGTAAACGGTGAGTGACCTCAGCAGCATTGATTGATGATGGTCTGTTGAGAACACTATGGAAGTGTTCAGCCCATCTCTTTGGGATCATATCATCCTTATCACTAATCAATGTGACTCCATCAGCACTGAGTAATTTTGATGCACCATAGGTTTTTGGTGTATTTCAGGGAATCATAAAAGCACTTTGGATTGTTACTATCAGCATAAAACTGAATTTCATCTGCCTTCTTACTGAGTCAGGAATCCTGCATCTCTCTACGCTTTGCTTGTACTTTGCTTTTGATGGAATTAAATGCTGACTTCTTAGAGGTGGATGAACTATCCTGCTGGTATATCTTGTGGAGTTCTTGTTTATCATTTAGCAGCTTCTGAATTTCCTTGTCATTTTCATCAAGTCAATCTTGATGTTTGCAAGTGTTCTGACCCAGATGAGCAAATGCAATGGTGTGCACCAAATCTCTGAAAGCTGCCCACTCCTTTTCTGCTCCGCTGTTGCCAACTGTGTGTTGGCTCAACTTTCCCTCCAAGTTAGCAAGAAACTGTTCACACTCAGAGAAGAACTCTAATTTGTTGACATTAATTCCTCTGGTAGTCATTTTGCCTTGGGGTCGGTGCTTTTGATGAATGTGAATATTTAGCTTGAAAAGGATAAGTCTATGATCACTCCAGCACTCTGCACCACACATTGCCTTTATCACTCTCACATTTTGTCTGTCTCTTCTCCTTACAATCACATAATCTATTAGATGCCAATGTTTGCTGCGAGGGTGCATCCATGATGTTTTATTGCGTTTAGGTAAATGAAAGACAGTGTTGGTGATGAGAAGGTCGTGTGATATACAAGTCTTCAGCAGTAAATGACCATTGCTGTTGCTGTTTCCAACTCCATTCCTCCCTAGGACTCCCTGCAAAGTCTGGTAGTCTGAGCCTATTCTAAAATTAAAGTTGCCCAGAATTATAAGCTTGTCCTCTTTTGGCACATTGATGATAAGGGTCTCTAAGTCTTCATAAAATTTTTCTTTGACTTCGTCAGGGTTGTCATGGTGGGAGCATAGTCACTGATGATGGTGGCATGACGTTTTCCTGGGAGTGGCAATTACATTGTCATGGGCCTGTCATTCACTCCTTTTTTGCAGGTATACCAGCTTGCTAATTAGATTAGTTTTGATTGCAAAACCCACACCAGCTTTACGGTGCTCTCCTTCACTGTGCCCATGCCAGAAAAAGGTGTATCCAGCTCCAGCTTCAGTAAGCTGGCCTTCATTTGCCTACTTTGTTTCACTCAGGGCTGCTAAGCCTGTGTGCTTCATCATTCTCTTGTTGGAGATGTGTGTGTGTGTGTGTGTGTGTGTGTGTATGTATGTGTTCAAGTTTCTGTTTTTCTGTGTGTGGCTATGTTGGTCAAAGATGTGAATACAGGGTAAGGAGGGGTTGAAATGACTGATCCCCAAAGTCATTTCTTTCCAATTCAATTGAAGTCTAGCGCTTACAACAAACATTTGCAGCTGTTGAGGTTGGTTGGCCCTGTGTGGTTCTACTCAATTGCTTTTGGTGTGTTTGTGAGTATGTGGAAGGCAGGCAGAAGGAGAGTAGATAAGATAGAAGCCCAAGCCACCTGCCTGTAATGGACATGAGAATCAAACCCTAGGGAGCCTGGTGGTTTCCTCTCTTCACAGCTGCAGCTTTGTTTCCTGCTCTGTTTCTGGTGATTACACCACACTGGCTCCTGTAGACATTGCTATAATCATGAGTCTCTGTTCTGGGCCAAAGCTTTCCTGATTTTATCATATGACTTCTGAACAAAATGTTAGTACTAAAGACAGAGGCTGGTATAGAATAGGGGATGAAAATCTAGCCAGTTTCAGGCAAAAAGGCTAAGTTCAAGTCCTCTGTAGACCCATACTGGGAATGGGACCTTTGGCTAGTTACATAACTCTCCTTGCCCTCTGGCACCTCTCTAGTCTCTAAGGCTTTAAATTGCAGAGTATGTAGCAGAAATGCTTTGATAGAAGTTATTTCTTCAAAGTTTTCTACCCAATGAAATTATGCATCTAGTTTAAAAGAAAAAAAAAGGACACATTCATAGTGAGTCTGTTTAACAACTTTCCCACACTCAAACTCAGTATTTCAATATTAGTAGCAATAGATGTGAAAACAAGGTTGAGGGAAATCTGGTGCACAGGCTGAGTGGGTGCTGTCATAAAACCCAATTTGTTAGTTAATTCTTGAAGAAAAAAGAGGCTCTTCACGGTCAAAGACAAAAATCACTTTCCTAGAACAATGGTATCTAACTTAATTGATTTGTTTGTTTCCAGATCTGTGATTTTCTCTGTGGAGGGAATTCTGGGTGAGGAAATTTCCTCTACCAATGCATAGCTGCCACTCATCTTCAGTTTGTTGTCTTAGAAGAATGAACAACAACGTGAGACCTATTATAACTTCAGAAGATTCAATTTTTCACCCCTTGGTTGAAAGGTGAGGATCACACATACAGGATGAGACTTTATAAAAAGACATCATTGATGTGGGAATTTGTTTTTAATGATTACAGTACTTATTTATTACAAGGGAAGGAATTATTCTTTTTTGGGGAAATTGGGGAGTGGTGTGGGGAGGGGTGTGACAGTGATACTACAGAAAAAGGAGAGAGTATTAATGAGTTATTAAGCATATCCAGACTCATGCGGAAGGAAATTTAAATGGAAACAGACAGACAGGGCAGAGTTGCAACCACTATATTAGGTATGAATTATACCCTTGGATCTTGAGATAAGCACAGCACTTCATAGTTTCAGTCAATTAACAAACATTTATTAAGCACCTATTATGTATGAGGCACCATGCTAGCAGCTGGGGATATGAGTACAATGAATAAACCAACCCAACTTGCAAGGAGTTTCAATCTTCTTTTGTTTTACTCTGTGTCAAAATGTTGTTTGTCCTTCATTCTGGAAGCGTACCATCATCACAGGTATGATGTCTTGAACTGCATGTAATTTGTATTTAAGCGAGGCAGAGCTGCACAAAGCCATTGGTCTCACTTTCTCTTCCAGAGTCATCGGAAGTCCAATGGCACAAAAGTTAGAATGACTTAGAATGGTCAGGGATGCAGTGAATGACACCTGGTGTCTTTGATTTCTAACCAAGCTCTAAGCACACCACAGTGCCTGCCTCAGTCCCCTTCATAGCTATTAGAACAAATTACTCTCATCCACTAATTTCATTTCAGGGAGTCTTCATTGGCTTGGGGTAGGCACCCCCCTAACTCATGGAGGAGCTTAAGGCCTGTCACTTGCCTTCAACTTAGTTCAGCCAGTCTGCCAAGAAGATTTACTCAGGTGTGGCCACTGTGCAAGCTACAGCTTCTTTTTTATTTTGGTAATTTTTCAAAAATTTTAAATTGAAAACAAAATGAGAAAAGAAAACAAAACATTGCCATGCACACAGCAGACCATAAGAGAGGATTTGACATAAAACAAGAAATTTCCATTTCAAGAAAACCTATATAATAAATACTAGACATTGTTTTCAAAACTGCCCAGCTTTTCTTTGCTTCCTTGTTGGTTTTCTTTTGTCTTCTGCTGTGCACTTTTTATTTTATTTTTTCCCCTCTGTCCCCCACCCACTCTAAAGAAGAATACAATTAAGTGTGGATATGTGTATGTATGTGTATATATATATATATATATATATATATATATATATATATACATATACACACACACATACATATATACATGCATACATACATGTACATAGCTATCTATAAACATACACATATATACACATACACTCATACACATATATATAAGATTGTGTTATGCTTATTTCCTCCTATCATCTGTTTCTCTGAAGGTGGATAGCATTTTCCTTCATAAATTCAAGTCTTTTCGTGTTTTTTAAAATCAACCAGCTCATCATTTCTTACATCACAGCAATATTTCAACTCAATCATACCCTATCTGAGAGATTGTCTATGAAAAATTCCCCCCAATTTTCTGCATTCATTTTATTTTTGGTTGAATAGCGTTTTATTATACAAGAAAATTTTAATTTAAAACATTCGAAATTGCACTTTTTACATTTCTACAATGCTCTCACATTATAATATACTTTAAAATTTGATATTGCTGAATCTACTTCTTACATCTTTTCCCCCTGATTTCCCTGAAGTCCCTGACCTCATGTTCTTTCCAATGAACTGTGTTATTTTTTTCTAACTCAGTAAAATAATTTTTTTAGTAATTTAATTGGGATGACATTGAATAAATATAGTAGTTAGGGAAAATTGTCATTTGAAAAATTATATTGGCCTTAAATATCCATGAACAATAAATATTACTTCAACTATTTAGATTTGAGTTTATTTGTATAAAAAGTATTTTATGTTTATATTCATATAGTTCCTGTATCTGTTTTGCCAGGCATGTGCTCAGGTATTTTATACTGTCCAGCCATTTTAAATGGTCTAAAACAATACTGAATAATATTACTAGCATGTAGTATAATTTCTCTATTTTTTCACTTTTTATTAAATCTATTTTAACTTCAACATTACCTGAGATCATGTTTACTATCCCTTCTTTTTTACTTACCAAATCCTATTCCTGTTTTTTGTTTTATATTAGTGTGTATCTCTCATTTTTATGTTTTCTGAAAGCAATATATTGTTGATTTCAAAATTTTAATCTGCTATCTGTTTTGATTTTATGGTTAAATTCATCCCATTCACATTCTAAGCTACAATTACTTGTTGTGTATTTTCCTCCTTTCTATTTTTCCTCACTATCCTTCTCACCCTATTACCCATCCCTCCTCACTCCTTTATTTCTACCCACTACCTTATCCTCCTATTCCTTAACCTACCCTCCCACTCTGGGTCCCTCCTTTATCTCTACCCCACCAGACCATCTTGCCTTCTTATGTCTTTCTGAATTTAGAAGACTTATACCCTTGCAGATGTATACGTCTCTCTTTAACTCATTCCTGATGAGAATAAGTTTCCAGAACTGTCCACCCTACCCGCTACTAGCTTCTTCTGTATCAATATTTTTCTTTTATGCTTCATTTGTATAATTACTCCTTTTTATCTCTCCCTACAGTTTTTTTTTTAGAATTACACCATCCTACTCAGCTCAGTCCATACCTTTCTTCAAACTATCCAAATAATGATGACCATCATTAGCGGAGTACTGCTAATATTTTCGCCTAAAAGAAGTAAACAATTTGACTTTATTGAGTCCCTTAAAATTGGTCTTCAATATTTACCTTATATTTCTCCTGGATCTTATATATTGAATTTTCCCTTAAGTTCAGGGGTTTTGTCACAAAAACCTTGAAGTCTTTGAGTTCATTAAATATCCCTTTTTTTTTCCATTTAGGATTATACTTAACTTTGCTGGGTAAATTACCCTTGGTTGTAACCCCAGCTCTTTTACTCTATGGAATATAGTATGGAATATACAAGCCTTCAATATAGCAGCTGCTAAGTCTTGCATAATCCTCATTATAGCTCCATGATATTTAAATTGTTTTTTTTTCTTGTTGCTCCCAATATTTTCTCTTTAACTTGGGAGCTTTGAAACTTGGCTATGACATTCCTGTAAATTTTCCTCCTAGGATCTTTTTCAGGTGGTGATCATTGGATTTTTTTCTATTTCTACTTTTCCTTTTTGTTCTAGAACTTCAGAGCAATTTTCTTTGATTGTTTCTTGTAATATTTTATTAAGATTCTTTGTTTATCCTAATTTTCAGTTAGTCTGACTCTTCTTATATTATTTTTCCTCAATCTGTTCTGAAGATTATTTTTCTAATGAGATGTTTTACTTTCTCTTCTATTTTTTCATTCTTTTGATTTTGTTTTATAATTTCTTGATGTCTTAGAATGCCATTGACTTCCCTTTATCCAATTCTAATTTTCAAGGAATTATTTTCTTCCTTAAGTTTTTGATTCTTTATTTCTAGTTGTTTGACTTTCTTTTCATAATTTTCTTGACTTTCTTGGATTGCTCTTATTTTTTTTTCTAACTTTTCCTCAATCTCTCTTATTTGATTTTCAAAGTCCTTTTCAAGTTTTTCTAAGAACTTGTTTTTGCACTTGGGACCATTTGATGTTTCTCAGTGAAAAAGGAGTGGCTTTTTTTCTTTAGCTCTATTATCTACTTTTGAATATGAACCAAGATCTTCTCTACCCCTATAGTAACTATCTATGGTTGAGTTCTTCTTTACTTACTCATTTTCATTTATTTATTTATTTGTTTGTTTGTTTATTCATTTTTTAGCAGTTATTAGGGTTAACCAAGTTGTAGTCCTGAGCTATGGGGAATGATGTGCCAAACCTCAGGTGCTTTTAACTGTTACTTTTTGAGGTCTGTCTGGGGCGCAACCTGGGCTCTCCTCGCCATTCCTAAGCCACAGCTAAGGTCCCCAGTCACACTGTCCCACAAATGATCTTGCTCCCTGCAGTACCTGGAGTGGTTGCAAACTACAGCTGTCCTTTGTCCTGGAACTGAAACCAGAGACTCTGCTCTCCTACAAGTGACTTAGCCAACATGATCCCTGCCCCTTGCAACTGCACCCACCACGTGTGTTGTAACTCCTTCTTCCCACAGTCACAGCCCTGGATATGTCTGGTCAGCACAGCTCTGTTTGGCATCCCTCAACAGTGGAAGATCCTTCAGTCTACTCCTACTCAGCAGTCAGACCTCAGTACTATCTTCGAGATGAAAGTTTTTAAGAAGGCTGCCACACAGCCTCAGCTGTCCCCAGGGTTTGTTTGTTGATTCTGCAGTGACCTGAAGCTGTTTGCACTTCACTCAGGCCAAACCTCCACCCTTGGAGGTCAGATCTTTCCTGATAGTCTTCTGAAATTGACTTAGGAGGACTGCTTTACTCTGCTTTTATTTCTGCTGCTCTGAGCTGATGCTCTATTTTTTCGTAGAGGAAATTTGGAGATCTGAGAAGTTTTTTTTAACTATTCCTCTATTTTCCCAGAATCTTCTCCTTTCTACTACAGTTTCTTGGAACCACAGGTGAGTAGGGGATGATCAGGAAGGACTAGCACTTCTGGTGTGAGAGTTTGCTGAGCCTTTTTCAGTTCTGCTCATCTACTTGTATGTCAAAGTACATGCTTGTTGATAAGCATTAAGTTCTCAATATAAAAGAAAATGCTCAAATGACTCTGTGGTCTCATCAATTCAAGAGTTATCTCCAGTTATACTTCCTATGGTTGCCATCCATAGTATCTTGAATATATTCTCCCAAAAGTTAACCACAAGGGGTTTACCCAACCCTCTGGAGTTCTTTCTCACTTTCTCCTGACAGTAAAAACAAACCTATCAAATGAGATACTCTGCCTGATGATGTGTTTTTCATTGGCATTGATATCATTGGTAATTCCCCTTTTGTTGTCCTATAATGCCATAGTGATATCCTTTACTCCTATTCTTAGGAGTTCTTCATTGGTTATGTATTGCTACTTGTTCACACCATCATGCACCTGTCTATTTCCCAACTAAAGATGTTTGTCTTTAGTTCTTTGGAGGTAATTTTGTTCCATGTCTTGTTACCAGATTTCAACACTGGTAAAATGGTAGGAAATTTTGCAATTTTCTAAAAACAACCCAAGTTATTCTCTTTTTCCTTTTCAAATCACAGCCCATTTCATTGTCTATCTCTGCTCTCTATTCCAGGGCAACTAGGCAGCTCAGCAGAGAGAGTGCTGGACCTGGAGTCAGGAAGAGTCATCTTTATGAGTTCAAATCTGACCTCAGACACTTACTAGCTGTGTGACCCTCGGCAAGTTGCTTAACCCTGTTTGCTTCAGTTTCCTCATCTGTAAAATGAGCTGGAGAAGGAAATGGCAAAACCATTGCAGTATTTTTTTCAATAAGGTCACAGATAGTCCAACACAGCTGACTAATAACAACAACATGACCCTGTAAGGTGTAAGGCAAGTCACTTAATTTGTCTGCCTCAGTTTTCCCAGCTATAAAATAATAGCACCTACTTTGAAAGATTCTTGTGAGTTTAAATGAGATAATAGTTGTAAAAAGCACTTACGCAGTGCCTGGTACGATACCGGCCATAGAAATGCTTATTCCTCTACTCCCTGTCTTGTTTTACTGAATCAAATGCCTTTTTTTTTTTTGGTCATCAACAAACAATATTGACAATGGGTTAGCGATACAAGACTGTAAAGATGCTTGTTTCCTTCTAACAAGCTCATCAGGAATCCTGATTCATGTATAATCATAGTCTGAGGTCTTTTTTTCCACTTAAAATCTTTATAGAATGTCTTCCTTTGATCACTATCAGGAAAAAGAGATTGCTTTTTTGGTATGCATATCCAGTTCTGGCTCGGTAGTTGGATCATAAAGGAGCCTTCTTTTCCACGCAGTGAGCAGACAGGAAATAACCACAGGATCCATGGCCTGCTCTCAAATTCATCTTGGGGATTGCATCACAGAGAACATGCTGTGCTGCCTTATAAAAACCGAGCTGTCATTGACTAGTTCTCCATTACATCTATAAGGTACTAAAGCTGATCTCATGCTTCAGCTCATCCCTGATGCTTGAAAAGAAGTTACATGATAACTTTGTTATATATTTAAAAGGAATAGCAAACAGTACACAATAGATTTGCAGTTTCATGGGCAATCATCTTTTTTTATACTATGCTATGGAAATATTTGTTTAATTCCATAAATTAAAAATAAAATACATTTTTAAAAAAAGAGTTCACCATGGGCAAGTCAGAGACTGGAGATCTACACTCAACTGAATTAATTCAGTGTCCTTGGTGAACATGCTTTCTCTCCTATGGCTAATTTTTAGATGTACTACAAATGTCTCATTTCATTCCCCAGCTCCCAGGGGACCGGCTTGATCAGCCCTAGCCTGCAACTGCAACTCATCCATTACAAACTTGTCCTTCCTCCCCTCTCAGTCTCCTCTCCCCTCCCAAGTTATACAATTTTTGACTTTACCAATATCACTTTCCAAAAAACTTTTTACCTTTTAACCTTCCTCCAGAGTTAGTATTCTCACTAGAACAACCTATTGAATGTACATTTGGAAACAATTTTATTTTCTCCTTTTTCACACCCTTTCAAATGGACTTCATTAAAGTCTTTTCAAGATTATAGCAAGTTTTGGTAAATAAGTCGGTAAGGGAAATATAACGAACTTCACCTCAAGAGGGATGCCAGATTTTTCCTGAGTCTGGCAGCATTATTTATATTATGCCACGATATTTACATCCTGGTTTTTATTTTTGGGGGAAGAAAACACAACCTAAACTCATTCTGGATATTGTCTGCAAGTGTGACCTCTACCATAATATATTTTTAATTGGCTAGTGAAAGATTTAGATGTATTAGTAGGAACAGAAGAATTTTAATTTATGCCACTGTCTGTAACTTTTTGTATATATATATATATATATATGCATATATGTATATAGACAGTATACTGATTCAGGATATCCCAAAGGTCTTGGTACAGTTTTAAACTTATTAAAATTTGAAGCCCCTTAGTGGAGATGGAGAGGGTACAGTGTACCATCCCCTCTGGGCCTAGCAGTATCTTGGGTGTTTATCATTACATCTATAAGAAGTGTCCTGACTTCTTAACCATTTACTGCAAATGAATTCTTGAAACAGGAACTTTGGGGACATCCTGTGTAATAGGAAAGCTATACATTTCACAAAGTAGCAGAGAATATCTGAAACGGATTTTCTTTTCACCATAATGCTTGTGATTGATCATTTCGTAAGCTTATGAGATGACTGATTTAGAATAGAAAATATGATGTGCTATATAATTTGATTGAACATAGAATCTCAGTGTTGGCTGGATTCCAGAGGCCATTTGGTTGAGCCCTGGGATCTGAGTGTGAACTCCCTTTACAATGTCCCCAACAAGTGACTCTTCATCCTCTGTGATGATCTCCAGTAACTCACTATCGCCACCGTTCAATTGCCTCCTATTCCACATTTGGACATGCCTAATTGCTAGGATGTTTTTTCTTGTATTGAATATAAATCTACCTCCTAACCCCCAACTTTCTAAGGGCTAGCTTTCCAAATATTTGAAGACAGTACCACCCTTGCTCAATTCTTTTCTTATCCATTTGTTTATCTCAGTTTCTTCAATTGATTTTAGCATGTTTCCTATTCCTTCATACAAGTTGCCCTCCTCTGGACAAATTCAAACTTATTATGAATCCTAAAATGTGATCCTCTATAATGGATACATTATTTGAGATGTGGTCTAATATGGGTACATTATTTTAGATGTAGGCATAATAGAGGAAGATCATAAACTAGAAATCACACGCACTCACATTTTTGACACTAGAGGAAGATATTTGATTCTAATTTCCTACTAGATTATAAATTTCTCAGGGCAATGTAAGTTGGTATATGTAGAGATCTGGGACCAATTCTCACTTCTTATATTTTTAGCTCTCTATAATGGAGTGCTTTGCACATAATAGGTGCACAATATAATTTGTTGATTGGCTAATTGAGTATCAGAATGAAAAAACCCTCCTCTTCTCTCCAAGGGATCATTGAGACAGTGTTAAGAAGGTGGAATTAAGGTATAATACAGTCTCTAATTTATAGTCAGTTCCCATCTTAAAAGTAGATTTGTACTCCAATTTAACTATAAAGGACATGTGAAGAAAGATGCTATCTGCATCCAAAGAAAGAACTGATAAATAGAATTATGTATAGAACAATTTTACATATCTATCTATCTGTTTCTAATGGTAGCTATCTCTGGGATGGGGGTGGAGAAGTAAAGAAAAAAAGAAATTTGCATGGTAATTTCATTGTATATTTGAAAGAAATAACCAGTTCTGCATGGTAGATTTGCAGTTTAATATGCAATCATCTTTTTTTAATTGTACTATGTTATGGAAATGCTTGTTTTGTTACATAGATTTAAAATTAAAAAAATTAAATTTAAAAAAGAAAAGGAAAGGAAAAAAGTGTATTTGCAAGTTAGTGGTTTATAGATATAAAGATAAGTGTTTCTTAAAGATACAATAAAAATCCAAGCTGCTTCTGGTCCCAGACAGGATGGTACACTTCGCCCACTCCTTGTCCGGTAAAGGGTTCCTTCCATTTCTGGACTCTTACACACACAACCTGGTTCAGTTCTAGAGGAGTGTAGCTACCTCCAGAAGTGTCATTCTTTCTCATACTATGGGGCTCGTAGCCTTGGGATTTTGCATGTAACATTTTACCAAAGACAGGAGTAGAAAGATACTTGATACATAATGTGGATCAAGTATACAATAGCTATTTGTTTCCACTGGACAAAGAACAGCTTCACATACACAAGATATACAGGCACCCATTGACAGAGAAATTGAAACAAGAAGCAATCATAAATATAATTCTGGAAAGGTAATACTTAAAACCACCAAAAAAAGAAAGCATTTTGCAGAACTGCCAATTAGACATTTTACATTTCACATTTACTCTGCACTATCCAAATAATTCTACATCTTTGGGAAAGCCAGGTTCATCCTTTGGCTATCAGTTGTCTTTTGCTGGACCTCTGTAAAAGATGTAGAAAGGGCATTTCTTGCAATGTAGCTCACACAAACTAAGCACTATGAATTTCCTAATCTCTCAAGACTGGTAAAACTGTCTTTAAGGCTAGACCATGACCCTCCCTGTCACCTATGCTTAGGTAAGGAAAAGTGAAGCAGAAGAGGAAACTAGACCAGGGTATGCTGGAGCCACCTCAGATCAGCTTGGAGAACTGATTGTTAACTTTTCAGTAAGAACTTACATCTTGAAAATAGGAAAATGCTACAAATTGATTTATTGGGCTGTTGATTTTCTAGACTTAAAAAAGTGATGGAGAAAATATTGATAGCATAGATTAAATTTACAACCTTGTTCTGCATTGTTTGGAGGGTTAGTTGTTAAACATTTACCAGCCTATTCCTACAGTTAGGTGTCTGAGATAGAATCACAGGTTCACTAAGGCAGGAAATAGGCTTCAGTTTCTATGTGTATCATGTGTCCAGGATGAGGGAAGGGCATCAGCTCCCCTTTTCTACTCCTCTAGGGAGAAACTCAAATAGTCTTGATGTGCATTGAGTACTGAGCTTGGAGTCAGAATGACCTGAGTTCAAGCCTCATCACTTACTTGAAGTGTGACCCTAGACAAGTCATTTAATCTCTACGTCAGTTTCTTCAACTGTAAAATAGAGATTATAATAGCCTCTATCTTTGATTGTTGTTGTGAGAATCAAGCAGGATATTTGTAAGGCACTAGCTGAGGGCAAGGCATCCATTCGGCATTTAATAAATGTTTATTTCCTTCCTTCCTACATAGAAATAACATTATTAGTGATCTTTAGTTTCCTAGCTAGTCTACAAACCCCATTTTATCCATAATGAAGATAAACTGGAGTACTAATATTATTTTTAACATTTTTGTAATAGTCATGTTGTGAAAGACAACATGGACCAAAAAAAAACCCAACCAAGAAAAACAAAGAAATTAAAAAAAACTATGCTTCATTCTACATTCAGATGCCATTAGTTCTTTCTCTGGCAATGGATAGCATTTTTTCATCATAAGTCCTTTAGCGTTGTCTTGGATCATTGTATTGCTGAGAATAGGTAAGTCATCCACAACTGGTCATCTTACAATATTGCTGTTACTCTGTACATGGTACATTTCACTTTGTATCAGGCCAAGCAAGTCTTTCTAGGGTTTTCTGATGGTATTCTGCACAATAGTATTCCATCACAACCACATATCACAGTTTGTTCAGCCATTCCCCAATTGATGGGCATCCCCTCAAAGTCCAATTCTTTGCCAACAGAAAAGAGCTGCTGTAAATATTTTAGTACATATCGATCCTCTTACTCATATTTATCTCTTTTGGGATATAGACATAGTTGTGGTATTGCTAGGTCAAAGAGTATGCCTGACCTTAGAGCCCTTTGGACATAGTTCCAAATTGCTCCATGGAATCAGTTCACAACTCCACCAACAGGAGCACTAATACTATTATAAACTTCCTTTATTCTGTGTAATAATGTACTCTCAATCCCCAGCATCTAGAAGTGCTTGAGCTGGAACAAGGGATGCTAAGACATGGAAGTGAGGAGTAAATACATTTAAGGCAAAGGGGGTCAGTGGAGCAAAGACATGGGGACGTGAAAAAAACAGCAAGTAGGACAGTATGGCAGAATATGAGAAGGGAATAATGTATAATAAGTTTGGGAAAATCTGGGAAAGTCTTGGGCATAGATTTAAATGAAAGGATTTGCCATTGGGAGAGCAGACTGACAAAATTCACTCCTTGTATTAAACATGGCTTAAAAATGGTTGTCATTTAATGCTCATTTTACTTAATATCTTCTTTCTTTAATAGTGATTAAGTTTTGCATATCTGCAGATGGTGTGATGTAGATTCCTTTTAATACATTGTTTGAGGAGAACATCTGTAGATGTAGAAGTTCTCCTCAAGGCTTCTTTTAAATGAACTATGAGGAATCAGAAATCTCTCTGATAAACAAATGGTCCTATCACTGGACATCAGTGATGCCATATTAATTTCCTCCCTTGCTTTCATTTCCCAATTTTCATTTTTTTTCAGTTTGGACATAATTTATATTGGAATTATTTTATCTTGTTGTGACTAACATGAATAATTTTTAATAGAAAGCAAATGACAGCAAGTCTGTGAATGTGGATGAGATCACATGCTTTCATTAACAGTGGTTGATGGTTAATGAGTTTGGCTGAAAAGGAGTAATTCTAGCTGCTCCCTCTATCTGGTACCCAAACGTCATGTGGGAAGATGTGCTCTTTCCCAACTCTCTCCTTCAGGCATGACTCTTTGCTGAGTAACATGCTTGCCTTTGCCCTGTGAGAGGAAAGGAAAACTGCTATACATCCTCGCTTCAGAGGTGTTTGAGGAGAAAGCATCTCTCTCTCAAGCTTCCTTTGTCCTAACACTGCTAACTCATTTATGCCCAGTGAAATTCATGAAGGGCAGGATTCACGGGGCTTAATCTTTTCCCTACTTTGGGGAGTTATAATAGATTTATTGAAAAAAATTTTTGGTTCATTTTTGAGCCTCCATCTGGGAAAACCCCAATGTTTCACAATGAAAGTTTCATTTTCTCTGTGTATTTGACTATAACCTCCTCCTCCTCAACTGCCCTTGAAATATATATATGTATATATATATACACACATATATATGTATATATACACACATATATATGTATATATATGAGTATATATATACACACATATATACATACACACATACATATATACACTCACATATACACATATACGTATATATGTGTATGCATGTATATGTGTGTATGTGTATATACATACACATACACACATGTGTGTATATATAAAATCAATAATGCATTAGGTTAATTGTAGTTTTATCTTAATGCTAGCTTTTATGAAGAAAAATGTAAAGAAAGACATAGTCAGCTGAGGTGGCACATACCTGAAATTTCTTCAAGGAAAGCTGAAACTAGTGGATTCAATCAATCAATAAGCATTTATTAAGTGTCTACCATGTTCCAGGCACTGTGCTAAGAGCTGAGGATGGCAAAAAAAGAGGCAATGCAAAAAAAAGAGCCCCTGCCCTCAAGGAGCTCACAGTCTCATGGGGGAAAAATATAAGAAATAGAGAATTTGAGCTCTAGACTTCTGAAGGGGAATGTGCCAAACTAATCAAGTGGTTGTAGTAAACCTGGCATAAACCTGATAATCACCCAAGAACAGCAGACATGAGGCTATCTAAGGAACAGGCAAAGTTCCCAAGCCAATGAGCAATGAAATCTACTCATGAATGACCACTGCACTTCCAGCCTAGATAAGATAAGGAAACCCAGTCTGAAAAATGAAAATAGATGTAAGCTTTGGAATGGATGTACATTCCCTGTTCTGAAACAGGATGAAGGAACAAGGGAGAGGGAAACTTTGCCATTTGTTGTTCAATCATTTTAGTCATGTTTGACTCTTTGTGACAGCATTTGGGATTTTCTTGACAAAGATACTGGAGTGGTTTGTCATTTACTTCTCCAGCTCATTTTACAGATGAGGAAATTAAAGCAAACAGGGTTAAGTGACTTGCCCAAGGTCACACAGTTAATAAGTATCTAAGGCTAAATTTGAACTGAGATTCTCCTGACTCTGGGACTGTTCTATTCATGGAACCACCTAGCTGCCCCCTTTGCTAGCTCCTAGCCAATGTAGACAGCCACAACTTTTTCTGCAGTGGATCCAGGTAAGCCTGTCTCTGTACTTTCTGACCCTTGACTGTTCAGTAAGACACTTCCTGCCTCTAACAAGATTTCAACTTCCCCTCTTCTCCTACATGCCCCCTCCATTCCCATGGTGATGGTATAGTGGTATAGTCATACACACATACACACACATATATATATATATATACACATACACACATATAGATGTATGTATAGATGTGTATGTATGATGTATATTTTTCATGGTATAATAATAGCCCTGGGGTTCCCAGGAGCACAGGTAGATAAGTATCGGGTACTTGATTTTCTCCGGTAGACACTGAATTTCTGTGCTAAAGCACAGTCCTATGTAACATCACAATTTATGGTCATAGACTTAGATATGTATGTGTATGTATAGGTCATCTAGTTTAATTTCCTAATTTTATAGATGAAGAAATGAATGCCCAGGGAGAGGAAGTGATTAATTGCTGATTACCTGATAGGTCACAGAGACAGAATTTGAATCTAAGTTCTTTAAATTCAGACCTAATGTTGTTTCTATGGTACGTCACCATTTCTTTTCCTGACTTTTGCTGATGTGAAAAGCGTGATTTTATATAATGATCTTAGCTGTACTTCAATTATAAATGATGAATATGAAAACTGATGAAATAAATATCTTTTAATAATCTTTTAAGATGTTTAAGTTATAGCACACAAAATGGTTCCAGAAACTTTTCAATATGTACCCCATATAACAAAATTTTAAAAAAGAGAATGGAAGAGTCTTTTTAGGCTTTTTAATATTAAGTTAAATAGTGTGGACAAGTAACTTGGGGCTTTTCCTAAGTAAAACAAAGCAGTAAGCATAGATATAACAAAACACAGCAATAACTCAGCAAATAATAAAAATTATATGAGGAAATAATAACCAGAAAACATATATAAAAGAGCAGAGTGTTAGCAAATATGGTTTAAGTAATAATCTTTTTGATCATGGTAAAGGACTCACTTGAAATTAAGAAGTGTGGTCTTTGGAAAAGCATTTAAAATATTCTCTCAGAGGGATAAAGCATTTATACACAAGCCTAGTTGGCCATAGAGAAAAATCATTCAAGGTCTGTATGTTCTGTGCTAGCAGAGATAAATCACAGTCTGAAGCCAAAGTTGAATTATTGCTACAAAACAAAAAAGAAAGTGGAAAGGTTATAGTGCCTTAAAACAAACACCATTCCTACCCCTACCCCCAAGCAGAAAAGAACTAAGGATTGTGGTGGGGAGGAGATAGAATGAAGAAGGGATGGGAATGAAAATTAGGAGGGAATCGTGGTGGTGAAAATGCCCCAAAGAATTTGAAAGACATGAAGATGCAATATTGAACTATAGGTAATCATTTTCTGCGGTAATGTTAAAAACTGAATAGTGGACGCATATAAATGTTTTCTATATTATACAATCAGAAATTATCTTGAAACATGGGATGCCACAGCAAAGTTTTGGGTTTCACCTCATGTGGAACTGGCTTGCATGCCATCCCTTCGAGACTGCCTTCTTTCCACTCTCTGTATCATTGTGGGAATGTTCTTTCCCACATTACAATGAAAGTTCCTTGGGAACAGAGACTGCTTTTGGTTGTCTTTGCATCCGCAGCACTCAGAAGAAGTGATACAAGGAAACTCTCAAGTCCTCTCTGAAAAACTTTGAAATTGATGGTGAGATATGGGAGACACTGGCATAGGATCGCTCAGCATGGCATGCCCATGTCTGAGAAGATTCTGTGCTCTACAAGCAAAGAAGAATTGCAGTAGCTCAAAAGAATCACGAGATGCCCAAATTTAGAGACATCACCACTCCACATGTTTGTTAGGACTACTTGGACCTGCCCTTCTGAGCTCTTATTGGTCTGATCAGCTTTCAGTCAGTCACATTGTACCTTGACCCCCACATGGGACATCATTTTAGTCCTGTTCAAGTACAAAGGACAAAAACCAACCAACCAACCAACCAACAAATATTGTTGTTGGAATGTTTTCTCTCGCATTAGAATGTGTTCTCCTTGAGAATAGGGACTGGGTTTTTGGCTTTTGCATGCACAGCACTTAAAACATTGATAGGCACACAATAACCCTTTAATAAATGCTTGTTGATTGACTGACTGAATCAGGCTCTCAGGCCTTGCAAGCAGTTTTTACTCTCATTTTCATAAGGAAATTCCTGAAATCAGTCATAGGATACTTTCCTACTCAAAAGACAAAAAAAAAGTAAGGAGAAAAAGCTAGGGAAAATAAAAGATCATGGGTAATCCTCACCCCGAAACAAATGAAGTAAATAGCTTTGATATGAAATTAGTGTAATAGAAAGAGTATTGAAACTATAGTCAGAAGTCCAGGGGTTTAGTGACATTTAACTGTCTATGCAGACTTCTATGTTTCCTCCTTTGTTGTCTAGTCTAGTTTAGATGTAGCAGTCTGTGGGATTCCATGTATCACACAACAACCAAATTCTTTGTGTAACTGATAGATTTCTGGGTGATAACTGAATGCCCATTTATTGAGGAAACATCAGATATAGTGAAATTTCAGCAGGATACCAAAATATGGCTAGTTCTTTGACATTTCTCAGTATACAATTCCATGCCTATGTAACTATGATCTCCAGAGTTTAGAGTATGTATATGTTTCATAACTATCCTACCCTTTCACTTACATAACCATCTACATTTTCTTCCTGTTTTGGCATCTATAAGAGTAAACATGAGTAATAGAGAACTGGCTTCCCAATTGGGAAGATGTGGGAACAAGATACCCTCTTCTGACAAATACTTGCCATATGACCCTGGGAAAAACCTCCTTAATGCCCTAGGTTGTACAGCAGGTCCTGATCTACAACAAAAGAGGGGATTTCTTTACTGGGACTTTTTTTATAACAATACATACTCATCAGCTGAAAAATAGTTCTAACCTTTGAGATACTTTACATTAGGACAGGTGAATAAAATTAATAGTATTTCATAGAATACATAAAAGTATTTGGGGGGATATTTAAGTATATTGGAGGTAAGGAACCATGCAATTGGGTATAATCTTCCTAGTACTATGTTTTCATTTAGTGCATACTTCTGACTTTTAGTTCAGACCATTTGGTATAAATGAACAATTTCTGCACTCAGTGTCATGTGGAAAAGGACATGAGTGCTGTACTGGAAATTTCAAGTTTTCTTTTATTCTCTTTACTCTTTCCATACTTCATCACCTGTGTTTTACCTATTTAGGCTTGATGGAAAGTCCCATTGTGGGAATAGTGTCCTTGAACATCTTAATAAACACTTTGGCATGTTTAATTTGGAACTGGTTGCCAATGTGAATATCCTCTCTGGTCTTTTTCTGCTTTTAGAAAGATTTCACGTATTGTGACTGTAATCAGAAATGGAAATGGTTTTCTGATTTTAATGGATTTGTTTTGTCTTCACAAACTATCAAAAAAAGATCTCTGAGCACCAAAGAAAAAAATTTCCTTAAAAAGAGAAGAATTTCTCATTGAGATTTTTTTTCCTCCTGGGAAATAATAACTTTTCATTCCCTGGGCTAGTAATACTGGTTATAAACCCAATTAAAATATTTTGCTCAGAATTAGTTTTTCCCCCCTCCATCTTCCAAATTCCAAACACAAAAATCCTAAAGGACACTTGCTATCTAGCTCCAGTATGGAGGTGTGAGATTCTTGTGTAGTCCAAGCTAAAATGCTTTATAACCAGTAACCAGGATCATATGGAATATGTTGGTATGTCATAGTACCTAGTGGACGAGTTGAGATGGCTTTCTTCTTCCTCTTCTCCACTCTATCTATAACTGTTCCCTTCTCCACCAAATTCAACCCTAATTAAATCCAATCCTTCATCCAGTAAAAGAGTGGATTAAGAGAGAAGATCATAGGAATGTTTTAGTGGGGAATTTTCATCTGTTCAGAAAAATGCTTCAAATATATCAAGGATCCATTATTTTGTCAGGCTATGTATTTCCTTTGCCCAGGTAAATCACAACACCTCTCTCAGAGGACTGATTGACAGTTTCTGTGTTTTGTCACCTCAAAGATATATAGTCTTGGAAACTTTTCACACAAACCTGGAAGAACTTAGGGTTACCTTCATACCATGATGATACATTAGAATAGAATAACCATCACCATCTTTACCACCATGATGGTGATCATCGCCATCATCATCATCATCATCACCACCACCACCATCATCATCACCATCATCATCATCATCATCTATACTATCATTGTGTTTGATATCTTGAAAACTTTTCCTGATTAAATGGATTTTCAGTTATTTGACTGAACATCAAATATGATTTCATTGTCCATTTCTCAAAATAAACTTTGAAAATAAATAAAAAATATATTTTACATCACCTTTTCATGAATGGTATGTTGCTCCATATAAGCACTGCATTGTTGACCATCTCATCACACATCTCATACATGGTCACTGGATCAGTCTTAACAAATGGAAAATGTCACTATGTATGAATATATGCTGGATGCTAAGCAGTGATCTCTTCCCACCCCCACCCTGCCTACCTCATCTTATGATCAGAATGAGTACAGAGGGTAACAGCAGAATCATTTCTGATATTCCAAATGCATTTAACAAAATATTTGTTTACATTTGAAACTTTTCTTATGCAGATAACTCCATGAGCAAAAGTACAACATTTGAAAGTTTCATCTGAAATTATTTTAATGTGTATATAATCCTTTGCGTAAGCAGCTTAGTGAGCTGCCAACTCTTATGTTCTCAGTATTGGGAAACTATGATTCCGAATAGAAACCATAGTGCTGTTCTAAGTATATGACTTGAATAAAGTCACATGAAAATCTGATTGCAGGATTAATGATGGCATTATGCCAGTTTCTTTTAACTTTAAATGAGTTTTATGCAGTATACAACATTATAATCTTAGTAGTATTGGTATACATATTTTAAAAAAGTAAAAAGACTGGAGCAAAATTTAGGAACAATGATGCATCATGATCTTCTCTATGTGGACGTTGCTTTCACTAGTGCAGATTGTACCCCAGCTATGCCAACTCACTATGTGCCACTCTTGCCTATATTCTTCCATAAATTCTTCACACAAAATCTTTCCAATGTGCTCCAAACCTTTTTCTTCATCTTAATATCTAAAATTAAAATAGCTTATTTTTTCTAATCATGAAAAAGAGCTGAAATTAAAAGTTTTCCTTTTATTAGGATGCAAATTAGGGCGAAAATTCCTTATCTCCTGCAGGGTATTTGTATTTGTATCTATGAACAACATCCTTTTATTATATTTGACTTTTTAATCTCTTAGCAAAATTATAATAAGGAAGAGAAACAGTTTAACAAGAGATTAAACCTTAACAGAGGAAGGCTCTTGAGAGAGGAAGGAAGAAGTCTAAGAAGAAATAAATAAAAAGGTTCATACATGATTATGACTCATAACCTCAACTGAAAAATCACTGAGACTGAAAGAATTATCATTACGGTTTGAACTAGTGTCAAAGAGAAATGAGACTAACAGAGACTGGAGTCATGAGTCAGTAAAGAAGACCCATCCATGACTTAGTATGAATCAAAGTAAAAAAAAATTGCCATAATTGTTTAATGTTGGGTAGTTGGTGAGGAAAAATGTGCTGACAAACAAAGGAAGACAGAAGGGAAAGGGAAAGAAAGAGAAAAAAGAGGAGAAAAAGGAAGAGGAAGAAGAACAAGAACAAAAGAAACAAGGAAAATGAGGAAGGAGGAGAAAAAACATGATTTTTGTCTCTTCAAAAGCAAAATAACATTACTTTTTCAAAAGTCATTTTTGAGGATATTCCACATCCACATATGGTTATGATTCTACCTTATGGGTCAACATCTATGATTGTTGCAAGATTTAAAAATTAGGAAACTAAGTTGATGGCCCCCTAGGACAATACCCCACTACTAGAAATAGATTATATTTCTGCAGCATTTGGAACTCCAAGATAATGAGGCTTTAGCCTTCAGCTTGTGGTATCTAACTTAAACCATTTGCTCTGACCAAAAAATGTCAGCACATAAGTGTGTATGCTTCCTAGGACACAAGGCAAACTTTGTGTTACTCAATGAGGAAAAGATTTGGGGGAACTTTGGAAAAAAGATCCTGTTTGCTGTGAAGAACTGACTTTGAAACAAAAATAGCTTTATACCTCAAGGAATCGAGAAGCCATTTCTCTATCATCTTCGGTCAGGACCAAATTGTCCACAAACATCCAGAAAAATGGCTTTTCACTATCCGTCTTAGGCTTTCCATATTGTAGGACTCGGTAATATTGAAGGAAGTACCATACTAGAAGTAACAAATAATAAAGAAAGAGAATTATTATTCAGAAAAGAAACAAAGGATATAATTCTAGAATGTCTTCCTCTAGAAAGAGGCAATATGAACCCTGAAAAGAAATGATGAATTAAATATGTGGGTGGGTATGCCAGAGCAGAATGGAAATGAGAATTATTTGACACTAAATACAGATTTATTATCTTATTTTTGTTTAGTTACATTTTGGTTTCTTGTTTTATTTCTTTCCTCACATGTAGTCTTTCCACCCTAAAAGGAATGGGTAAAATCTGTTCAAGGGAAGTATCAGGGAAAATAGCAACCACTTGTTTTTTGTTGATTTTATGTATATTGTAAATTATTAAAAAATTTTTTAATTTATTAATGTTTTATGATTTTTTTATCATTTTAATTTCCTAATATATGTTGCATAGAACTGTCCTTTGCAACAGAGAAAAACCAGATAATCAAAACATTGACCATTTTTGATGATGTGCAGAATTCTGTATTCATTGTTCATCATCTCTGTCTCTACCAAGGGAAGGAATTGATGTGAGCTATTTTCCTCATGGATTTGTACAACTGAAACACTAAGGACATGATTTAGGCATGGTAACACATAACTCCTCTCTTTCTATAGGGAATGAAGCCAGTAGTTCCTCAAAAGAGCAGCATTTATTTTGTGAGTCTCCTCTGACAGTATTGTTTTGTGGTTTGTCTGTAGAATAAAATGGGAGAAAGGAAAAGAAAGGTAGCATTTCAGCCTTTTCTCTACCATGCATACCTGATTCTTTGCCCTGGAAGGGAGAAAATAGACACATTTAAACCATAATGGAAAACTCTCTGTGGGTTTCTGGAAATTGGGGAGTCTGTCCATCCATAACTTCTTGGTACAGTGTTACTGCTACACTTCTGAGGGCTAGCCTTGCTGTGTAAAAAAGACTTTCTTTGCAAAAAAAAAAAAGAAAATTCAATTGAATTCCATTTAACAAACTTTTATGGAATGCCTACCCTAGACAAGATAATATATTAGACTTTAGGAGATACAGAGATGAAAAACACCAATGCCCCCCCTTTTTCTGGAGCATACTGAGATATATGAATGAAATAATGAAATACCCAGAGTGGGATATTTCATTATCACAAATCAGTAGGATACAAGATGGCATATAGTAAGGGAAAAAGAGAGATCCAGAGGAAGTGCTATAAGAAATTGGATGAAGATACTTTTAGCTGTGTAGGGCAGTGCCTGAGGGGAGGTTGCCATTTGGATGGGACTGGTCATCAGAGTTTGGGCATGTGTTGCCTGGCATCATGGTATCTTCCCTCCCCTTCTCCCCCCAAGAGTTCCCTATACTCCTTGGAGAATAAAACAAGAAACATAAAACTGTTGACTCTCAAGGACAGAAGTTTTCACTACATCAAAGATTTTTAACATTTTTTGGGGTCATGAATTCTTTTGGCAATCTGGTGAAGACTATGGACCCCTTCTCAGAATAATGTTCTAAATTCATAGAATAAAATACCTAGGAATACAAAGGAAATATAATGGAAACTAATTACATCAAAATACAGTTATCAGATGTTTTAAAAATCAAGTTCAAGGAACCCTGTGCTAGTGATTCTCCTCTCAAATCACATTTAAGCCATGCTGAGACAGAGAATCTGGGAAAGGAATGGGAGGAGAATTTTCTACTCTTAACTATTTGTATCTTTCTGAGAGAGGAGAAGAACATAGCTTAATACTGATTATGAAATTATTTAAATATTCTTTTGGTCGTAGGGCTAAAATCTCTCCTTATCGTGGTCTAGTCTTTTTTTTCTTCAACAGGCTGTATATTCCCTGGCCATCTCTACTTGTGGGGATGAAATAACTCCTTCTGCCTTATAACTTTCATTTCTCCCCTGCCCCTTCTCTGAAAACCCTTGCAACAAGAATTTTCTGTTCCAAGCTGGAAACACCCAATTCCCTAGCTGAATTGTGGCTCTCTACATATGATATGATGTATGATACATATGACACTCATCAGACCTACTCAAATCCCTCCCTGGCCTATAAATATTTGAGTATTTCTAATCCTGGGGTGGGTACATTTATCTCTACTTCCAAACCCTCAAGCTGAGCAAGCTGCCCAGAAGCATAGAATGAACCATTGTCCAGAAATCCAAGACAATTGTCTTCTTCCTCCCTCCTCTTTTGTTGGGTGAAGGCCATCGTGGTTGAAGATCCTTGCACATGGTGCCAGTTGACCCCTTCTCTTCCCCTTCTGCTTTGACTGTTTTAGTCTCACTGTGCAGGGGATGGGGTTATATCAGGATGTATCAGTCCAGAACCTATTGGTGCTGCCCTAGTACCTTTCAACTTCTTTTGATGACTTTCCCTGTTGTTCTCTCATTAGCCCAGTTTAGCCATGGCACCTTCTCATATGGGCCTCTTAATCTCATTAAAACAAAAAAGTCTATTTTTTCAGCATTGCCTGCCCGTTTTTCCTTAGGAAGCTCCTGACAGTCCCTAAATTTCATATTCAACTGTTTCCTTGATCTTAAGAAAACCAGAAACAAAAAGTTGTCCAAAAAGTTAATAACAAAATTTTAGATCTATTCATGTATTTCTTCCTTTGAAAATTTTACTTATATCTATATTTTTAGGGCTAGATTTCCCACCTCACCCAAGCTAGAAGTTTAGGGACTACTCAATAGACATATTCAATTCTGATCATCCTCAAGGGACCTTTGGCTTGCTTATTTCTGAGCTGAGTTAGTTGACTCCTTCTCTGGGAACTTGGTGTCCCATTCTGGGCACTCACTAGATTAATGTAGAACTTAATGGGAACACTCTGTGGACTGACCCCACTGGAGCTTGAAACCTCCAAACTCAAGAGAACTACCACTCCCAATAAACTGGGATAATAGACCTCTTCACCACATGCGGTGATCTTCTAACAGATAGTTGAAATAAGGACCAGTGGTAGGTAGGGTGAGGGGACAATGCATACGAAGAGAATTTCAGGAGATAGTCATTTAATGTCTCAAAGTGTCTCTTACCAGGTGGATGTTCGGAGAGTTGACCAATTGAAGGAGTGGAACCGTATATTAAATCAAATGGTCCCCATTCTTCTACCTAATTAAACAAAATATTTCAGAACTTTTGTTATAATTTCTTTATTTTAACATGTGATTCAAGTCTTCTAAGGAGTATATATTAGTCTCTATTTGTGATAGGTGATAGGACCTCTGTTTCTCTCTTATAGCATATTAGTAACAACAAACATAGCATAGATTACTGAATCATAGAAATCTAGAGTTAGGATTTTTAGAATATAGAGATTATCTAAGTCCAACTTCTACCTAGATCTTCTCTCCAGCATCCCTTTTCAGTGGTTTCCAGTTTTTGTTTTCAAACCTCTAGTGATGAATTCACTGGGTATCTCATGAGAAAGCCTTTCCTTTCCTTGAAGAAACATTTTTAATTTTCACGAAGCCCTTTCTTATATTGAACGGAACTTTACCTCTCTGTAACACCATATACTACTGCTAGTTCTGTCTTCTGGAACTATATAGAACGTCTAGTCCCATTTCTCCATGAGAGTCCTTCAAAAATATAAAAATAGCTATCATGTATTCCCTAAGCTTCCTCTTGTCCAGTCTAATTCTCTATGCCTAATTCCTTGAACTTCATAGGGCAAGGTTTCTGGATCCTTTCACTCTCCCACAGCACTCTTTTGGCAATATCCCTCTTAATATGAGACACCCAGAACTGCACGTAGTCACTTATGACTATGACAGCACATGGATCAACCTCTACCTACCTGACTAGGAACTTTGCTTAGTCTAAAACTGCATTTTTCTGCCCAAAGTCCTTTCCTGAACCTTCATTGTGACATGAAAATGATCCTTGCTTCTGCCAGCTGCTCAAATTCTGACAGGCTCTTCTAAGCTGAAAAGATTTTAAGTTAGAGACCAGAGATGGCCTATATGTCTGTTGTGCCAGAGTCAACCTAAGAAGTGGGAGAGATTCACCATAAATCTGGCTGCTGATGGTTAATTTTTTAGCATCCACTGCTCTCAAAGGCAAGTTACTAAAGTCATAGAAGAATGTTCTAGGAGATAATACTCATACCACTAAAGTTGTAGATCCTTGACCATTTTCTGGATAATAACCTCATCACACTGACTCACAATGGTCTTGAGGTCAACTAAAACCCTTTCGTTATTTTTCATGTGACAGGTCACTCACTCTCCCCTATCTTCTACTAGGGAAACGGTCAACATAAGCTTCCTAAAGTACATATTAAGTAAGGCAGGGCAAGCAGGGCTTTGTTCTGCAGTGCTTATATCTTCTCCTTTTGGCCAGTGCTGTCCCTTGTCTAGACATATGCCCAGAGTAATGTTATGGCTGCAACCCTCCAACTGGGACCTTTCTTCCTTCGTCATCGTACCACTTGTCCGCCATCCTTTTTGAGTTAAGAGGATTAAAGGTCAGAAACCATACTTTAGAGACGTGGGCCAGACTCTACAGGAGATGATCCAGCATCCCTCCCAATGTAATCAATGGAGGCATTATCATGGTGGCAGCCCAGACCTAAGACCCACTTTATACTTTTCACAAAGTATTTCAAATATCATCAATGATGAAGCTTTGTGCTGACTGAAGGGAATACTGAGGACTTCCTGCATGCCAGGTGAACTATCCCCCCTCCCCTTCCCCAAATATTTTTCAGGAATCTGAGTTTCTAGTTCTGGATCTGCATAGATCTGCCCATGCCACTATATTGCATAGCAACTTCCAGTAACTTCCTATTGCTAATACATACGTTTTACTTAACTTGGCATTTAAGGTGCTGGTGGGAGACAGAATATGTATTTAGTAAGTGCCCACTACCATGTGCCAAGCATTGTGCTTTTATTTTACAAATATTATCTCACAACAATCATGGGAGGCAGGGGACTCTTGTTATCCCTATTAAGGTAACTGAGGCAGAAAAAGGTTAATAATACAAAAAATAATAGCTAACATTTACATAGTGCTTACCATGTGCCAGGTACTGGGCTAAGTATTTTATATTTAATATCTCATTTGATCTTTACAGTAATCCTGGGTGGTAGGTACTATTAATATCCCCATTTTATAGATATAGAAACTGAGGTAAACAGAGGTTACCAAACAGTTAATATTTCCAGTCACATCTGAACTCAGGTCTTCCTGGTCTAGTGCTCTATCTACTGCTTTATTCAAGGTGGTCCATAATCTTGCTTCAACCATCTTTTCCAGTCTTGCTTTACATGAGTTCCCTTCGCAAACTCTGCATTCCAGTCAAATTGATCTCCTAGCTACTTTCTGAACTTGGTTTCTATTTTTCATCTCTTCCACACGGGTGTTCTTCCACACATAGAATCCCCTCCATCTTCATCTCTGCCTCTCAGAATACTGATCTTATTCCACGATTCAGTTCAGCTCTCACCTTCTGAATAATTCCCTCTAACTGTTAATGCTCTGAGCCTACCCTAATCACCTAATGTCTAAATATATTTCTCCTCATAGAATTCTAACTCTTTGACCTGATGGTCTCGTTTAGTCTTTTGGCACAATGCCTTAAATAGTAAGTTTGTTAAATAATTGATTTAGATTTTACTGAATCTACTTTCTGAAAACTATAAATGATCTGTCTACAGTATAACAGTCCAGGAGCCTCATAAAAATTAAAATCATAATGATATTAATATAATAGCTAGCATTTATAAAGTACTTTAAGGTTTGCAAAATGCTTTACCTATGTTCCATTATTTGATAAATAAGATTAGTCTCATATATCTTGTTCCTAGTGACTTCATGTTGACTTGTTTCACATCTAACTAAATATTCTTAAAGACTTAGATGAACTGGTATTGAGTGAAATTAACAGAATCAGGAAAACATTGTACACAGTGAAAGCAACATTATGTGATGATCAACTTTCGTAGATTTGACTCTTCAGTAATACAATAATCTAAGACAATTCCAACAGATTCATGATAGAAAATGTTATCCATATCCAAAGAAAGAACTGAGTCTGAATGCAGATCAAAGCATTTTCTCTCTTTTTTTCTTTCTCGTGGTTTTTCCTTTTTGTTCTGATTCTTTTTTTTCACAATATAACCAATGTTGAAATATGTTTGAGATGATTGTATATGTATAGCCTATATCAGATTATTTGCCATCTTAAGGAAGGGAAAGGGGAAGGTAGGAGGGAAGATAGAGGAGAGGGAGGAGGAAAAAAATTTGTAACTCAAAATTTTATATATAGAATGTTGAAAACTAAAAAAAAGAAAATGATCACATTAAAAAATAAAATATCCTTTAAAATATGAAAGAGGTGGTATCAAGTGAATCTATGTAGAGTAAAGGAAGTCAAGGAAGTGAGAATAAGTATGCATATAATTTACTAAGCAACTTTGCCTTAAGTTGGTCCTGTATCCGAGTATCCTTACCCACAACAGCTAAAGATGACTGTGGTTATGATAAAAGGATGCTGTCATCCAAGGATAACTTCATGGAAGGATTCCTTGAGTAACAGATCATCAGTCCTTGACATTGGACCCCTTGGAGTGTTTTCCTGGCCATGTTCAATGTGATTCACCTCCTTGCCCCACATCCATACACAACTTAATGCTCTCAGACTCAATTCATGACTTCCTGTCTAGCCTTCTGCACATGTGAACTCCTGGATTTAACCTAAACTCAACTTCCTTTTTACTCCTCCAGATCTCCTTTTGAACCAAGCCATTCACCAGAACTCCCTTATCTCCTTACTCAGTCCTCTGAGTCTGTTAAATTCCAACAATCTACATCATTTCCTTGAGCAGAGGAGGAGCCTTCTGAAATTCTTGTATTATTCCAGACTCCAACAGAGATGAATGAAAAACATGTACTAATATGCAGACCTGTAACTCTTGCGAGTTTGGGTGACAAGGTATTTTGAATTATTCAGATTAAACACTTCTCTGCTCCATTTGTTTTCCAGTTGGGTTCATTGGCTTGCTTCCTATAATATGAACACTGTGTGACTCTCAGAGAAATGCACTTTCTGAGCCATCAGGAGTATTTCCTAGACCAGATGTATGCTGTAACTAGCTATAGTCCATTGCCAGATCCCAAAGTAGAGTCCCCTACTCAGGAATTTAGGGATTTAATTGGTGCATTCAAGGCATAGTACATTGCCTCTACCAATGAATTATTGACTCCAAGAGTAATGCATTTCTTTACTACCCGGAACTAAAAGTAGAATAGAATTGAATCTGGCTTTATTTACTGTTTCCCCGTATAGAACACAGGGCAGCTAGATGGCACAGTAGATAGAGTGCCAGGCCTGAAATTAGAAAGACTTGTCTTCCTGAGCTCAAATCTGACCTTTCACCCTTATAGCTGTGTGACCCTAAATCCTGTTTGCCTCTGTTTCCTCATCAGCAAATGAGTTGGAGAAGGAAATGACAAAACCACTCCAGCACCTTTGCCAAGAAAACCCCAAATGGGGCCACCAAGAGTCAGACAAGGCTGAAAAACAGCAAAAATATAGGACATGCCATCTCCCATATCCGTACCTTTGCAGTCTGCCCCTAGTGCCTCTCAAATGGTTTCCCTCCTCATCTCTGTCTTCTGCATCCTCTAGCTCACCTCAGGGTTCAGACCAAGTGTCACTTTCCACAAGAAGCCCTTCTTGAGTCTCCCATTTTTTAGTGTTCACTCAATTACTCAATATTTATTCATTATTTGTTTTTCAATACATTCTGTATTTTAAGAGGCAGCTATGTGACATAGTGGATAGAATGCTGACCATGGATTCAGGAAGATCTGAATTCAAATCCAGTTTCAGAGACTTACCCACTGTGTATCCTGGGCAAATCACTTAACCTATTTCTGCCTCAGTTTCCTTATCTGTGATAAAGATATCTACCTCTCAGGGTTGTTTTGAGGATAAAATGAAATAATATTTGCAAAACTCTTAAAGCATTCTATAAATGGGAGATGTATGTATGTATGTATGTATGTATGTATTCAGTTGTGTCTGACTCTCCATGACTCCTTTTGGGGTTTTCTTGGCAAAGATACCAGAGTGGTTTAGCGGGTGGTTAAGTGTCTGAGGTTAAATCTGAACTCAGGTCTATATGTTGCACCACTTACCTGACCCTATTAACGTGTATATATTTTAATATCTACTTATCTGTATATACACTCTTTCCCTCAAATTGAATGTAAACTCTTTGAGAACAAAGACTTTTGTTTCTGTCATTGTAGTTTTGGAATTAAATATGGTACATGGCATGGTAGGTGTTTAATACATATTTGTTGACATGAACTGAATGGAACCCAAATGTAGAAAGGTGATGGAAGCAAAAGGACTTTCTAGACATGTTGTGGTCTGAGGATGGTTATGCCATTTATCTTGTGCAATTCCTCCTATTTTGCCAATTTTGAAGACCTCATGAACAATGTGAGAAAATGATTATTAATAACCAGTGATTTGGAGATTCAGATTTCTCCCTTCTTTTGCCCTCATTTCAGGGCCTCAGTCTCTAAAGGTTGAGCTAGGCTTCTTCTCTATCCACATCCCACTCAGGTGGGCCAACCATTGTCTTTCACTCAGATTGGGATGGAGAGAAATTCTTTGAATAGATGGCCCAAGACTGGGGGTAACTTAAGAAGTAAATGATATAATCAAAGTTTAGATCCAATCCTCATTGTAATGTTCATTTTCTCATTAATTGTTAACCAATTAGAGTTGATTGCCACCCTCAAAAATACCTACTCTTTGAAGGACATATAAACCATGAGCCTGCCCCATGATTGTCTTTTGTCTAAGAGAGAGACAGTCAAATCACCATCCTTTTATTAAAATGCTGTCATTATTAATAAAATGATTGAATTACCCAGAAATCTTTTCAAATTCCACAGCGGGGTGTTGGTTTATCTTGATGAGATCCTCATTGTGTAATAGTTTCACAGTTAGGATTAGTGGAGTTGTCTATAGAGAGTTGACCTTGGAAATGGGATGTCCTTGACTCAAATCTTACCTCTAACACAAACTGGCTGTGTGATCCTAGTTAAACTATTTAACCAGCCCAGGCAATTGTCTAAAGCTTGTATGTTACAGAGAAGGTCCCGGTTGACATTGGTAGACATAGTTTCTCTCTAGGAATTCCATATATCAATGAGATCAAAGGTCTGGTAAAGACATTTTTTTTCTCTCCTTCAAGATCTCAGCAATACTCTAAATTCTCCTGAGTTTTCTTTAGCATCTATGATAATACTATCTGTCTATTAAATCAGGGTAGTGCCAATTCTAGGAGAGAGAATTGTTGCAGTACATAGCAGACTGAGGGGCAGTGTCAACGAATGCTAGTAAAATGAAATCCATGCTACAGGGAAATCCTCCAGTCCGTGAATTTCCTTTGGTGCTTCTACTATTTTGAAAGATCTGAAGAGTTTAGGGTTAGAGCTGCAGGGGACTTCAGAGTTTTTTAAATTTAATCCTCTCCTTTTACAGAGGAGCACACTAAGGAACGGGGAAGTATAGTGATATGCTCAGTCACACAGGCAGAAAGCACCAGAGGTGGGATTTGATTTGGTTTTTCTAACCCTAAATCCATTGTACTTTCCATTGTATTCTCAGTAAATACCACCCTATTTTAACTTCTAGGTTGCCTTTCCTGACAGTACCTCTCACAGACCTTCCACTGGACATTAAAGGTGGGAGATACATTTAATGAACTCAAGCAACAAGTGGTCCCCAGTCTTGATTACCTAGACCCTTGTGAATTATCACATAAAATTAAATAATAAAACTACATTAATAATAGATGCTGATGCGTTATCCTTTCACACGCTGTGCCTCCCACCCCCCACAACACAAATCTATGTGTACTTCTACAAGTTGACCTCAGGAGAGAGAGGGAAACAAAACAAAACAAATATATTAAATGGGAGAAAAGACTACTTGCTCTATATTTGACATAGGGAGAGACTGTTGGAAGGGATCTCCTTATCCCATCATTTTTCACATTGACTGTAGGAACTTGGGCTTTTGGCTTTTTCCAGGATAGACTGGAAAAAATCAATGTGGTGTAGGGCAATAAAAAATGAGAGGGAGAGAATGTAGTAGAGCCCTTATGGGCACTTTTCCTAACTTCACTGTTAACTAATTTTCCCAGCCGTCACCTATGATCTTAACTTACGTCTTGCCACTGAAATTCCATAGCTCCGGAGGAGAGAGTGAGGATGACTGCTTTGTGCAGCACGACCTTACTCTGAACCCAAGAGCCTGGGTAATAACAATGCTTCTGGACCATTGTACAGAGCCACCATCTTGGGAAGCAACTCTGGTGGAGAGGCAGCCTGGCAACTCCCAGACACATCTGTTGAAGACCTAGATAAGGAATTTCTTGCCACAAGAATCCTTAGCACTGTCAAATAATTCAAAATCTGAAACTGATACGATTTTTATCAGTGGAAATTATAACAAAGAAGAAATACCATCTGCTTTGCTGCTGCACCCTGAGAAACATGGGACCTTTCTCTCTCACTTGTAGCTGAAACCTTCCAAACGTGGAAGAATGTGAGTTCCCTGAGAGCAGAGACTGTCTAGCTTTCCTATGTGTATCCCCAAGGTTTAGCACAGTGCTTTGCATATAGTAAGTACTTCATAAATATTTCATTTATTCAATACTTTGCTCCCTCCTGCTCCTCATTCCGCCTCCCCCCAGGAACTTTTAAAAGAAGCTTAACTAGCTATCCTTTCTCTATAGAGTTTAATACTTTATTTCAGCCCCATTAATTTCATCACATTTCATCTTCCTAGATTCAGTCCAGTTTGCTGGTCTATTGAGTTTTCTAAATGTTAACTCTATCATCCATTATACCTCCTAGGTTTGTGACATGTACAACGTGACAAACATTCCATCTCAGCTTTTATCTAAATCATCTCAGAAAATATTAGATAGTCTGGGGAACTCCGCTAGAGATGGCATTCCAGGATGACATGGAATTGGACCTTTTAGGTTGGGCCATTCTGCCATTTGCAAACTATTCAATCTAATCTGGGCCTCTTCAGCTATTTCATACATTTCTCCACTGTTTCTCTCTACCTGAAGGAGTTGGAACCTGCCTGAGTTTACTTGTAAAATCCCCAAACTATGTATAAATGGCAGTTCAATTGACAGTGCACACCCAGGGAGCCCTTAGGCATTGGCTATTGGATTCAACTAGCAAAGATTTATTGTTCCTACTCAGTAGGCCTGGCTGGCTGCCCCAAAGCTGCATGCCGCAGCCCAGCTTTCTATGTAGCTGCCTGGATTGTGATTTGGATTAGGTTTTCCTGCCCCCCCCTTCCAGCTTTCTTTCCCTTGAGGTCTCAGTGCTTCCCATTTTTGGCATGAGTCAACTTCTACTCCCTCTCTCTTCCTGGAAAGGGTGTGGAACTGGAAATGGAAAACTTGTGTAACATTTTCTAATGACTAGATTCATTGCATATGTTAATTTGGTGACTAGTAAATGCTTTTTAGCAAATCTTCTCATGAAATGAAAATGGAGAAGTAAATAAAGAGAAGGGGACCCTGGCTTGGGGCAGGACTGAGGAGCTCCTGCCAAAAGGAGATGGACAAAAGACTATTCATTTCCTTCCAGAGCTGAGGGAAGGGTCTGTAGTCTGAAGGCTGGCCCCCTCTCCAACCGATCTCTTCTAGATGACAGTTTCCATGGCATTGGAAGCTGGTACCGAGGGTACCATCCCTCAGTCACTATGCCCCTCCCCTCTTTGCTCAGCAAGATCTAAGTCTTTTGTCTGAGAATTCAACCTGGTATAGACTAGAAAGGCCTGGGTTTGAATTCTATCTGTGACATTTGCGACAATACCTTTAGCAAGTCACTTTCCCTATCTAAATTCCAATTTCTTAATTTGTGAAATAGGAATAGAATTCCTGTAATTCTACCTCAAAGGGTTCTTGTGATGAAATCCCTTTGCAAAAAGTAAAACATTATATAAATGCAAGTCATTGTAATCATTTGGCTTATAATACATATTTCATAATCATGGTACTGTTAGACCCTAGGGTTATTCAGATTTGAGGAATGGTGATTCATATACCAGAGTTTCTCCTTACAAGACATACAGGCATATATCTAGGGTTGGAAGAAGGGAAATTGTCACAGAAATTGATGGATTATTTGCTAACTGGATAACTTGTAAAATCATAAAATTGGATGTCATTTTCTGCACCACTCTTCTATTATATGGCAAATCCTTAACCCTCAGATTGCCCTCTGACTATCCAAAGCACATCATTCTACCAACCCTAGCTGCTCTGTGTATGATTAGGTTTAGTCAAAAATTTTTCAATTCTTTTCTACTTGGCTTTCTGCACCATCTTTTTACCGTTTGGCATCCTCTTAGCCATCCCCTTTATTCTTCCTTATATTTTAATCCTTTTTCTAATTTGTAAGTAAATGTTTAATTCAAGAATTGTAGATTGTAGAGAGGAAGGGATAGTAGTTCTTTTGGTGGGGCAGAGTTCAGAGTGGTAATTTCAGTGACTGAAATCATGACAGGTAGGAGATGCCTACATACTTAGGTTCAAAGACATATATTAGCTGTATGATGATGGACAAGTCACTTAACCTTGTCATTTGCCAGAAAATTCTCTAAGAAAGTGGAGATGTTGATCCACCTTGACAGAGAGAATTTCTACATTAGGAATTACACACAATGAAGAAATGATAGGCACATGCCATTCTCCTCTTCCTCTCTAAATCTATCTTCATAAGGACTCATTCTGCAATCTGATATAGTGATGAAAAGATTAAATGATGTTGCTCCTTAGAATATAAACTCCTTGGCTCAGCAAGATGATGGAGTGGCTAGAGCACCAGCCTTAGAGTTAGAAGGACCTGAGTTCATATCAACCAGCCGTGTGACCCTGAGCAAGTTACTTAACTCTGATTGCCTCAAAAAACAAAGCAAACCTAAGTTCCTTTAGGGCAGAAGTTCTTTTCCCTTGTTTTTTCAGTGCTTAATAGTGTAAAGTTCTTAATATTTTACTTGTTGAATGAATGAATCAGTGACTTAAATGTCAGTGTAACAATTGCACACTAAAACAAGGTGGCTATTTATTAAATAACAGTCCTGATGGCAATGATAATCAGTCTTAGTAGTGCAAAGATTGCTGGAATAAAAGTTAGAAAACATGAGTTTAAAACCTGCCTCTAATACCTGCTACTGGTGAGACCATGGGTAAGCCATCCATCATCTGCACAAATACCAATACCAATATTTCCATTAAGTACATGAACAAGGTCATTGTGAAGAAAACATAATAGTTACTATTAATAATCTATTTCTACTATTAAAAATAGGATACATTTCTAATGTCCTTTGTGATATACAAAGAAAAGGAAAGGAATGAGCATTTATAAAGCACCGATTATATGGCAGGAACTGTGCTAAACACCTTGCAAATATTTCATTTGATCCTCACAAAAACCCTGCAATTTCTTTTACTGTCTCCATTTTATAGTTGAAGAAACTAAAGCAGGTAGATATTTAATTGACTTGCCCAGAGTAATACAGTTAGTAAATGTGTGAGGATAGATTTTTTACTCATGTCTTCCTAACTGTAGACTGGCTCTCCATCCACTGTGCACTCAGCTGCCTTAGTAATTTCTTCCAGTGTCCCTGTGAAGGCAGAATTATTATTCTTTTTTTTATTGATAAGAAAACTGAAGATCAGAAAGGTAGAAATGATTTGCCCAACGTTGCACGCTAGTAAGGGGGCAGAGCCATAATATAAACCACATTGTCTGAGCTCATTCTAATATGCCACAAATACATGGCTATGACTAATAGTTTGATTTGATAATCTTGAAACTGGCTCTGGTATAAGGTAATATACACATTAATATGCAAATCTGTTGTTTATTCAGTATATACATATATATATATATATATATATATGTACATACACACATGTATATATATCAATATGTATCAGAGACTTTGGAGGGTATTTGTTCTCAAGGCAGCTAAAGTGGTACAGTGGATAGAGTACTGGGTCTGCAGTTAGGAAGCCAAATCCGGCCTCCTATGCCTCCTAATAGTATGACCCTAGGCTAGTCTCTCTGGACCCTGTAAAATAAGGGCATTGGATTAGATAATCTGATGTGCCTATCAGCTCTACTAAATCTTATGATCATATGAATGAGTATTTTTTAATCATTCCACGGTACTATTATATGGGGCCTTGAAAATTTAGAAATCATGGATATAAGAATAACTTGGATTTCATTTTAATGTTCACATGATTCTGATGACCTAAAAAATGCAATGCTAAAGTTTCATCATTTAATTTCAGCTTTCAGGGGAAGTAATGAGGCAATTAGTGTCCATATATTTCAGACAAAGCATTACATACATTTGCAGAACATAGTGGTTCCTCCTTTATTACGCAACATCTCATATATGTGTGTAATTTCCACTTTTAGTGGAAATCAGATTTTAGGGATATAAAAATTCTAAAATTTGCAAAACACATGCTGCTTTATTTTACTTACATCTTTCCTGACTACATCTGTTACATCAACCAGATGTTTCAGCTTTCCATTACCAGAACTGTTTTCCAAAAATCCAAAGTTGATCAGTTCTATACGGGGTAGAGAAGGAACATATTATGTATTAACACATTTTGATTCTATAAGACAATGAAAGAGAAATCTAATTACTAAGTTTTAATAACAGAAGTACCACTAGATTCAGTCCATCAAGGACGTTTGATTCCATTGTGGTTAGTGTTCCCTTAATCAATCCAGATTATAAACCCTCCCTTCTCCAGTTGATAGTTTTAATGATTTGTTGTGGCTGGAGACAGTCATGACACAAACATATAAGCCCAAGAAATATATTAAATTAAAAAAAATAAATTTCAGTTTTTTATTTTTTTAAAAAATTGAAATTATAGTAATTTTAAAAACATGCTCTAAATCACTAATAGTAAGAGAAATATAAATTAAAATAATTATGAGGTTTCACCTCATGCTCTGCAGCAAAAAAACAAGAATGATCAATGTTGGAGGGACTGTGGGAAAATAAACGCATGACTATGCTCTTGGTCGAGTAATAAAGTGGTCCAATCCTTCTGAATAGTTATTTCGAATTCTGGAAGAAAATTGGTCAAAATGTACATAGTCTTTGACCCAACAATTCTACTACTAGACATCAATCCCAAGGAGGTAAAATCCAGTCCTCCCTGCTAGAAATCCACAGACACTCCCTTTAGCAGCTTGATTAACCTGGATGATCCAGAAGCATCTTAAAATCAACATGGACAGAACACTTCATTATTTTTCTTCTAAACCCATTCCTCCTCTAAACTTCTTTATTTCTATTAAGAGTACAATCAAAATTCCTAATTCAGGAATGAGTCTTTATTCTTTGCTGTCCTTCATGCCTCGGATTCAATCAGTTACTGAGTCTTACTGATTCCATCTTCTCAACATCCCTGCATTAATTCTGTCTGCTTAGACTGTTCATACTCTTACCACCCCTTGCCTCAACTGTCACAATAGGTCCTTAATTATCATTCCTGTATCTAGTCTCTCCCTTCTTTGATCCATCCATCACAGAGCTGCCAGAGTCCGTGGACCACATTTTTAGAGTTGCTGGATTCCATAGTCTCTGACTTCCTTTCTAGCTCAAAATCTACCATCCTACGATCCTTTCTGAGGCTCAATTTCATCTTTTGATGAAATCACCTTTTGAGATAATCATTAATCATGAAATACTTAATGAACAAGATTTTTAAATTTTAAAACAGATAATAACTTACTTCAGAAAAGGTTGTAAATACATTTACCTTCCTCAATATCACCAAAAAGGGACAGAACTTGGATTGGTTTTCTTTTCCATGCAGGTACAGCTTTGTACATTTCCAGAGATCTCCGCTGCTGCTGCATTAATATACAAACAAACATTTGTTACTGGTGCTCTTGGAAAATGAAGAATAAACAACAATATGAAATAAGCAAATAAGTAGAGAAATCATTTTAGAAAGGTTTGCAGTCTATTTGATCACATGCCATGCAATTCCTTCCATGCAGTTGGGGCAGCTAGGTGGTACAGTGGATGGAGTGCCAGGCAGGGAGTCAGAAAGTTCAAATCCAGCCTCAGACTAACTGTGTGACCCTGGGCAGGTCACTTAACCCTGTTTGCCTCAGTTTCTCATTGGGAGAAAGAAATGACAAATCACGCTAATGTCTTTGCCAAGAAAATTCCAAAGGAGGTCACAAGTCAAACTTGACTGAAATGATTCAGTAACAACATGCATTTCCTCTTCCTTCCAATACATCTATTTATTTCAATTCATAGTAATAAAGCAAGACTATCTTTGTTTAAAAAAATGATTTTGGATCAGGCTATAAACGTTCCATTTTCATCCCCTAAGATTTTACATAGAATCAAGAATGACACAAATTGGCTGCTACTTCAAGAGAATGAGAACATACTTGGTTTCATTGAAGTATAAATGGATTTGGAATGAGGGTACCCAGAATTTGAATATTGACTCCAACGTGACTAATTGTGTGTCATTTAACCTATCTAAGCCTCAGTTTCTTCAACTGTAAGACAATGATCAATATACATACATTATCTCCCTCACTCATGTGTGGGGTAGTGGAAAGAGCAGTAGATTCATAGGCAGCTCACTGACCAATCTTTCTCTATCTCTTAGTGATTCATCATCCATGTCACACCCACTAACTGTGGAGATACTCTAAGTCTGTGTTCTAGGCTACCTTCTTTTTTCTCTCTATTTGCTGTTACTTGGTGACTTCATCAACTATAATGGATTGAATTTTCATCTCTATGCAGTTGACTCTGAGAGCCATAAATCCAGCCCCAGTCTCTCTCTTGAGTTCCAGTTTCAACATTATGAATTGCCTTTTGGATATTTTAAATTGGATGTCCTATAGACACCTCAAACTTACCATTTCCAATCTTAATTATACCCTCCCTTCCCCAAACTCTATCTTCTTTTGAATTTCCCTGTCACAGTTGAGGATATCACCATTGTTCTGGTCACCCAAGTTCCCAACCTTAGATTCATTCTTCATTCCCTTTTTCCACATGTCCAGTCACTTGCCAAATATATATGTATGTATATATGTATATATTTTGTTTCTCTCTCTACAGCATCTGTGCTTAGCATAATGCCTGGCACATAGTTGTGTTTAATAAATGTTTATTGACTTATTATTGATTGCCATCTCTGACATATGCTCCCTTCTTTCCATTCACGCAGCCCCTATGCTAGTTCAAACTCTTGTTATCTTTTGCCTGGACTTAATTTACTCTCTGCATCAGCCTCTTCCCACTTTGAGGAGTAGGAGGTATTGCCACAGTGATTTTCCCAAAGCACAGTTTTGCCCCTCTCACCCAGTTACTCACTAAGCTAAGCTTATTATTTATACTAGTGGTCACAGTGATTCCACATTACCTCTAGGATCAGATATAAATGATTCTATTTGGCATTTAAAGCCCTTGATGATGTGGATGCTTTCTAACTTTCCCATCTTCATACTTTATTGCTCTATGCCCTGGACTCTATAGTCCAGCCATACTGGCCAACATGATCTTCCTCACATACAATTGCTTCATCTCTCATCTTTCTGCCTTTGTCCTGTTAGCCCCCCACCCACCCTATGCCTGAATGTCCTCCCTCCTCCCTTCTTCTTTTGGAAATCCCTGATTTCCTTCAAGAATGACCCTGTAAGGGGTAAGTAGGTGATGTAGTGAGTGGAACACTGGCCCTGGAGTCAGGAGGATCTAACTTCAAATCTGGCCTCAGACCAAGTAATTATGTGACCTTTGGTAATTCTCTTAAACCCAACTGCCTCACAAAAAAGAAAAAAAAATAACTTCCTAACTGTTAGTGCGCTGCCTTAGAAAAAGCTGTCTTGTAGTTATTTGGCAAGCACCTCTATGCTGTGTGTTGTCTACCCTGATAGAATATAAGCTCCTTGAGGGCAGAAGCTGTTTTGACCATTGTCTTTGATTCCCTAATGCTTATCATTGGGGCTGACACATAGTGATTATATTCTTAATGAATACCTATTGGTTGTC
>CM053771.1:354729010-354767907 GCA_028658325.1 Potorous gilbertii
CCAATCAATTGGGGAATGACTTAACAAGTTGTGGTATATGAATGTAATGGAATACTATAGTACTATAAGAAATGATGAACAGGAAGACTTCAGAGAGGCCTGGAAGGACTTCTATGAACTGATGCTGAATGAAAGGAGCAGAAGAAGGAGACTTTTGTGCACAGCAACAACCGCAGTGTGCAAGGAATTATTCTGGTAGACAGTCCTTCACAGCAATGCAAGGACCTAAAAAATTCCCAATGGACTCTTGAGGCAAAATAACTTCCACCTCCAGAGAATGAACTAGGGAATTGGTTTGCAGAATGAAGCAGATCTTTTTCTCTTGTGTTTTGTTTTGTGGCTTCTCCTATTCATTTTAATTCATTTATGAAACACAACTAAGATGAAAATGTATTTAGTAAGAATGTATGTGTAGAACCTATATAAGATTACATGATGTCTCAGGGAGAGTTTAGGGAGGGAGGGGGTAAAGAGGTGAAATGAGTGGAGAAAATCTAAGATACATGGAAGTGACTGTAGAAAACTTAAAGCAAATAAAATAATTAAAAACAACTTCTCCATTTGTTGTAACTATTGGTTCCACATATGAATGGGGTGGTGGTGGCTGATGGAGCACCTGTGTTTTCTTGGTGTTAATTATTAGGCCAAAATTAGCACAGGCAGCAGAGAATTGATCCATACGTTGATGCATCTCAACTTCAGAGGTTTCATTGAGTACACAATCATCTGCAAACAGAAAATCATGCACCAACACTTCCTCTACTTTGGTCCTGGCTTGTAGCCTTTTCAAATTGAAGAACTTACCATCAGTATGGTAGTTAACCTTGATGCCATGTTCATCCTCATTGAAAGAATTTGAAAATATGGCTGAAAACATCATGCTAAAAAGCATGAGAGCAAGCACACAGCCTTGTTTCACTCCACTGGTGACTGGGAAGGCACAAGAGCATTGTCCACTATCCAGAACTCGGGTAAACATGTCATCATGAAATTGACGTACAATACTGATGAACTTTTCTGGGCAACCAAATTTTGACATAATTTTCCATAATCCCTTACGACTAACAGTGTCAAAGGCTTTGGTCAGATCCACAAACAGTGTGTACAGACCTCTTTTCTGCTCCTGGTATTTCTCTTGTAGTTGTAGGGCAGCAAATACCATATCAACTCTTTCTTGGCCCTTTCTGAAGCACACTCTCAGGTATATGACCATCTTCCAGGTGAAGGATCAGCCTATTAAGGAATATTCTAGCAAGAATCTTACCAGCAGTGACTAAGAGAGAGACCTCCTTGTGATTGTGGCAGATCAGTCTATTTTCTTTACCTTTATAGAGATGGATAATGGAGGCATCCTTGAACTCCTTGGAGATAACCTCCTCTTGACTGTAAAATTCCAGTCAGCTTTTGTATGAGCAATGGTCCCCCTACCTTGTAAATCTCAGCTGGAATAGAATCAGCACCAGGTTCTTTGCCACACGAAAAGAGTCTAATGGCCCTCAAAACCTCTTCTTCTGTTGGAAGTTCATCTAAGTAGGGATTGACTTCAATCTGAGGTAAACAGGTAGCAACCCTTTACATACTCAGGTAGCTAGTATGCCTTCCAAATCTTCTCTTTTCCAGATTTTATAAATATATCTAATTCCTTTAACCAATATCATAGGGTATAATCTCAAGGTTCTTCACCATCCTGGTTGTCCTTCCCTGGGTGTTCTCCAGTTTATCTATGTCTTTTTGACTGTGCAGCACCCAGAATTGAACACACTAGACCAGAAGTGGTCTGATTGGACCAAAGCACATCTGAATTATAATTTCTCTAGTCTTGGCCACTGAACTTCTCTTAATGTAGCCTTAGAGTGCATTAACTTTTCTGACTGCTGTATCTTATTATTGAGAAGCAACATGGTGAAAGGGATAGGGTGCTCAGGAAACTTTGAAATAACAAGGTGCTGATTGGAATTGATGAAGAGTGGTCATTCCCTGAAGTGGTTGATGTTGTTCAGTCCTGTCTGACTCTTTGTGACCCCCATTTAGAGTTTTCCTGGCAAAGATACTGGAGTGTTTTGCCATTTCTTTCTCCAGCTCATTTCACAGATTTGGAAACTGAAGCTAACAGGGTTAAGTGAGTAGCCCAGGGTCACATAGCTAATAATCTGAAGCCAGATTTGAAGTCAGGTCCTCCTGACTGTAGGTCACTATGCCATCCCTGCCCATCCTGACGTTACCTATCCCAATGAAACGATAGCTCTTTGCATAAATAAGTAAATAAACAATAAAAGGAAGGAACAGATAAAAGTAACACTCCTGATTCATAGTGACTATGTAGTCCACTGAAACCCCTAGATATTTTTCAGAAGAAATACTGTCTAGTCAATGCCTCTCCTTCATTGCACTTATGAAGCTGAATCTCAATGCAAAGGAAGACATAAGTAAACATAATCTGAAATTTCCTTTAAAATGTTAACCTAAAGAATCTGGAACAGCCATGCTACATTATACTGTATTTCATTAGAAGTCTCAATGAATGGAAATAATATAATGAATTAAGGTCAGACCAAACTTCCTGATAATTTTTCATTAAGAACTATTAATCACCCACAGAAAGTTTAACTTCCTCACATTCCTCCGTTATTTGGACTCTTTCTCTCAGTCAATGTTAGACTAGATAAGGGCATATTAAGGGCTTTTCTCCCAGGTCTTGGAAAAGTCTGTTCTCTGAGAACCTGCTTGGATTCTGCTCCACGAATGTAGCAGATCACAATGACAATGGCATCCTTTAAAAGCCCAGTGGACTAGTCTTTGCTTCCACCTGCTGGAATTTAAGAACAACTGGAGATAAATTTCTGTATCTCCAACAAGTACCTTTTTCTACTTTTTGGAAGTGCCTAGTCATCAGGATAGTAAAGAAAAAAAAATGTAGGAATTAAAATTTCCTCATATTTTATTAAAAATACTGTCATATAATGGAACTTCACTCACAACAAACAGAAAAGAGAAAGGTGGGAAGGGAAAAGAGATAGAAAATGTGCTTAAAAGACTAAAAATATAACATTTACTAAATGTATCATCATGGTACATACAGATGGCAGGAAGAAGTAAGTAAATCACATTTCAGGTCCATTAATCTTAACAAAATGTTTTCTATTCATTGATTAATTTTTAAAGTTTTAATGTTGCTTACAGACTCTCGATCATAGAAATCCTTTAGGTTCTCCCGCCATTTCCTCCTCTTCTTCAGTAGCCCATTTTCTGATATCAAGGGTAGACACAAGAAGCATTTCCAGTTACTCATTGCTTGAAATTTTGCAAAACTTCCAGGATTTACAAGAGCATCAACACACTCAGAACAGTAACGTCTACAACCAACCAAACACACAAAAATATCCATTAGAATTCTTCCATTGACAACTCAGAAATCCCTCCATGATTGATTGACTTAGTTTTTTTCTCTGCATGACAAAAATCAAATGCAGAATGACTCACTTAAAAAATAAGTTTTGAACTACTTGTTTCTTAATTAAAAGTTATTGGAATTGGGACATCAGAAGTGGATATAAAATTGTGGAAGACAAAGAGAGGAGACATAAATAATCTATACAGATAATATCAGGACACAGAACTACAAGGGAAATGTTTTGTTAGAAGAATACAGGCCGCGTGACATGCCAAAGGTCACAAAATAGAAAAAGCTGATTCAACCCCAGCACCTGGCTCCACATTCAACACTCTTCCAACTAAACCAGGTGGATATAAAATAGATTTTGAGGGGGCCAAAATAGAAGAATGCTGCATGCAAATATTTATACAGATAATTTCTAAATGAGATCCTCCAAGGAAAGTATCTGGGGGAGCAGAGGAAGGAGAGAAGAAAGAATTCTATCCAGGTTGAGCTTCTAAGCAAGATTGGCAATTTTCTTGCCCCAGCAATTACCTCTTAGCTTGAGTCCATTTCAAGTTATATAAAAATGAAACTGTTTTATGCTTTTAGAGTGTATTTCCATGTTACTTGTGCCTTCTCTTACCTGTTACAATTGGGGTTTTCACATGTGAGCAGTATCTCCCCTGAGCAGCAGACTGTACAAAGAGGATGATACCCATCTTCACCATGTAAGAAGAATGACTCCAAGAAGTTGTCCTTGGAAAATAGTAACAGGCCAGTTATGAAAATATTTTCACTTCTTAAAAATGTCATCCATGCAGTCTCTAGAATCTGTGCTCCCCCTTGTCAGGGTTATGTCTGCTTACCTTACATGGAATACATATTCCTCCATCAAATAAGGGATGTTGTGTATGTATCTGGAAACTGCCACAGCATATGCAGAGATCTAAAATAGGCATTTGATGTGTTTAAAGTATAAAGTTTACATACAATGACACTGCTCTGCTATCCTTATGGGATACAGTATTCATTTCTATACCATCAAAGAATGTACTTTTTGAGAGGTTAAAAACCTGGCAGTATTGTTCCATAATGACTTTATATTTGGATACTCAGTACTTAAAAAAACAAATAGCCTTAGTTTGTAACCACTTGTTTTAATTACATACTCAACTGATCTTGCAATCCAAAGAGCAGCAAAGATATAGTGGAAAGAATGCTTGATTAGAGGTCTAGAAACTGAAGTTTTCTGGCTCTGCTGCTGACTTTTTCCAGTTTCCCTCAGTTCCCTTTTCTATACAATGAAGGGAGTTGACCTCTCAATTTCCTTCCTGCTTTAAAGACCTATGATTTTCTGCTTTTCTCATCTCCTAGAACATCTACTTTTTGCAAAGTGCTCCAGCAAACTGTTCTTCTCTCCCTTTGTGTTGTTTTCATTAAAAATGGTTACTTTTACCCAGATAATCAAAATATAATGCTAAAATACACATGCTTGAAAATCCTTAGAAGTCCTCTATGAACCAATTCAAAGGCAAATTAGTAGAACTGGAACAGTCTGTTGTGTAATAGCAAGATTGTAAAGATAAGCAATTGTGAAAGATATAGTAATTCTGATCAATACAATGAACCACCATTATTACAAAGAACTCATGTTATAAAATGCTGTCCAATTTCAGATAGAGAACTGATGGTCTCATAATGCAGACTGAAACAATTTTTTAAACTTTGTTATTTTCATTGCTTTAAAAAAACATGGCTAATGAGGAAATATAATTTACACAGCTTTAAGGGCATAATAGTATTGTATTTCTTGCCTTCTCAATGGGTGCAGAGGGAGAAGGAGAGAAAAAACAACTGAAAATAAAAATAAAATTAAATAAAATATATAATGTAATGGTGTTGTTGATTAGTTGTTTCCACTTTGTCTGACACTTTGTGGCTCTAATTGGGGTTTTCTTGGCAAAAATACTGGAGTGGTTTGCTATTTCTTTCTCCAGCTAATTTTATTGATGAGAAGCTGAGGTAAATAGGGGTAAGTGACTTGCCCAGGGTCACATAGCTAATAAGTGAATGAGGCTGGATTTGGACTGAGGAAGAGGAGTCTTTCTGATTCCAAGTACTTTATAAACTGCACCACCTAACTGCTCCTATTTTATATCTCCATCTCTCTATAAATAGAGAGATGGAGATATATCTGTATCTATACACACATATACATACATATGCATATAATTCTATTCTGTTCTATATATATTTGCTTAACTTCATAGTATCTAATATGGTATCATATAATCAAAGTTGGAAAATATTTTTAAAAAATCCTCATATAATCTAACCCATTCATTTAGCAGATGAGAAAATCAAGGTTTAAAGAGGTTAAATGACTTGTCCACACAGAGAGTGACAGGATCAGGATCTGAATCCATGTCTTTTTATTCCCAGTACAGCTCTCTTTGCACAGTGCTGCAATACTTGTGTCATGTTACACACACAGTTGATGAGCTGTCATAGCTGAGGTTTAGGATATTCCTTTGACTGGAGTGAAGATTTTGTGAAACTTACCTTCTATATTTCTCTGGTTAACCATGACTTCATATGCGATAAAATCTGGAAGAAAATACAGGTAATGGAGGTCTGTCCCTCTGCAAGTTAAGTTTCTTTAAAGTCTATAAAGAAATCTACATTAAAAGTTGCTTATGCCTCTGAAGACTATATACACACATTTATACATACATATATATATCAAAGATGGTATCATGTTCAACAATTTCCCTCTTTACAGTTTTCATGTGTGAAATACTCAATTCAGACACTTACATTATGCATTTGTACATCTTGCTCTTCTTTTTTTTTATGTAATTATACAATGGTTTTAAGTGCCTGGTGATGTTTCACATAGCCTAGTTGCTGAGAGTAAAGGTTTTCAAAGAATTTCTTTATAACATTTCAAAGTCAAACCTTTGCTGGACCTTGGTGATGAGCAAGGTGACCCTTCACTAGAGTCCAGAGATATCACTTCAGAGCTTCTTTCTTCTTCAAGTACCACAACTGTGACAAGAAATGGAAATGAATCCAGAAAATACAAATTCACAATAAGAATCAAATACCTGGTAACTTCTTTCCTCCCCTCCTAGAAATTTTGCTTTTTTCTAAATCTAATGAGTCAAAGATGTGGGTTTTGGTTCTCTTTTCATCAATATTTCCTTGGACTTTTTTTCTTTGGATTTGACCTCTTTTGTTAATCTCATGTCTCCATCTGTTGTGTGGTACTCCAGCTGTCCATCCTACATAACAGGTATGGATGAGAGGAATAAAAGGAGACAATGAATATGAAAGTAATTTGAACTCCTTGGTAGGGAGAAAAAAGCTTAATGCAAGCAATATTGCAATAATTATTCTTGCCATATCGTGATACTTTTCCTCCATGTCTTTGCATAATGTCAGAAACAAGAATTCACACACCCTTCCTATAACCAAGGTGGAGGATGCAGGGCATTTCCTAACATCTAGAAAAGGTCTCTAAATTCTCTGAATCTTATTTTCCTCATTTGGATCCTTTTGAAGAAAGTGCTTATTAAATATCAAAGCGATATATAAATATGCGCCAATAGCACGAATAGTAAGTAGGTTTCCATATAGCCCTTCTGCCTGCTCCCTTCCCTAAAGACCCCCTCCATTGTCTTAATGGGAATCAGTCAAGTTTCCTTTGCAATTCTGATATAGAAGGCTGCAGAAACAAGAGGCATCCCTACTTCAATTTTCTTACCTATTTCATTGGGATGTGATGCCGGCTCTTCTTCCTCCAGGTGCTGCGCTGGGTCCGACTCCCCTAGGAAGACATCGCTCAGAATTTCTAAGAGAGAGTGGGCCATGCTTTTAACGATGCTTCTTTTAATTTTCTGCAACTCTAAATCATCAGGAGGGAAAGTAATTATTCCTTTATAACAACGAGATATGGGAAGAGATGAGAGAGGTTCAATGGGGTGAAGTGAGTTTAAAAAAAAAAGTGCCGGACCTAAGTGGAAAGGGGTGTGGATTGCTGCTGAGAAGTGTGCTTCTAGTCTGGAAGGATTTGGAACTCAGACCTTATAGCTCGAGGCCTTCTTTATTAGTTTATGCAGTCAGGGGGGGAGGGGAGGGAATTGAATGGAAAAGAACAGATTTGGTTGTGTGAATTCCTCTGTCTCCTTCATTTCCATTACCCTTTTTCCTTTCTTCTTCCTCACCCCATTGTTTCCTCCCCCTTCCCTTTCTCTCCACCTCTTTATCTCTTTCTGCTTTCTTCCCCCCCACTCCATCCCTCCCTTCCCCTTTGTTTCTTCCTTTCCCTGGCTTTTTCACCCTCTTCTTTCCCTCCCACTTTCCGTCTCCCCTAACCCCACCCCAGGGGAACGGTGGAGAAATGTGGACTCAAAAATATTAATTGGGTTATGTTGTAACTTGTTTTCTGAGACTGACTTTTCTTGATCCATGGACTTTATATAAATCATAGCCATATCTCTATTCTTACCCATGCCCTTCCCTCTTTACCTAAAATATTCCATGTCTGAAACCTTCCCAGATAGAAATTTCCAGTTTCCTTGCTAATTAGTGTGGGGAGAGTAGTAGGAACCTCAATCATTTCATAACATCTTAATGGACTCACGATGTAGAAATACTCCCAACCACCTGGTAGGCCTAATATGTGGAATATGAGGAGAAATAAAATCTAACAAATCACGCAAGGACACAACGAAGTAGACAATCCCTCTACTGAAATAATAACTACTTGTTGTCCTTGGATATGAAACATTACAGCTTTGTCTAAAAGGACTTCTTTCACAATTGTAAAAGTACTTGGTCACTTACCCTTATACCATGCCTGTGAATGGGGAATGTCTTATTCTGATAACAAATTCCTTTCAACTGCATGGTAGGTATTCACCCTTTGATTGATTCTCTATCTGTCCTTTTCCTATGAAAAATGGTACTTATCTATGCTAAGTTGCTGTGAAATGTTGATAATTAGCTGTGTATTTGTGTGGGACTTAAAAGTTGTTGAAGTCTGTACCCTAAAAAGCTGAAGTTGCTATCAGCAATTTTCTTAGTATGTTAATACATTTCTTTGCTTTTAGTTTAGCGTCCTGTCTTTGACCCAAAGTCGCAGGATATGCCTTTCCCAACATTAGCAACCCCCTTACCTGAGACTTTGGAGTTGAGAAAATAATCAGAGCCTTTGACTGGGTAGGATCCTATCCCTCCCTATAAAATATTTAGTTTCAGATCAAGTCCTGGCAAGATCTTGGTTTAAATGATGTACTGGGAGTGAGTCTTATAAGACTTCTTTCATGGCCAGATGGTAATTATGCCTGAGTCTTCTTGGTGATATCACTAGATATTTCCCTTCTCTGACTTTCCCCATCCATTTCTAGAGTTGTCTCTCTTGGTTCTAACTTGGGGTGGGAAGGGAAGGCATCAAACTTTCCTAGTTTTGGAAATCTCAGTTGCAGCCACAATTTACTTTTTGAGAGGGGAAAATAGAGCTGCCCCTAGAACCCTTCCTTTCTTGTACCTTTCCCTACCTCATGCTTTGTTTCATGTCTCTAGCTAATCCACATGGGCTTGATATAACTAGGGCAAATATAAGAGTCTATGATCCCATCACTTCAATTTTCTTTTTTATACAGATGATTCTCAACACCGCATGTTCTGTTCAAGGTCTGGCACAGACCAGTCCAGTGACTCAGGCTCCGGATTAAAGAAGAAAAGATTTAGTGGGACATGGTAGTTGACTTCAATTACTCAAAAACCTGTCCTACAGCAGGAATACAAGACAGATTCATAAGAGAGTTCTTCTCTGGCATAAAGGACAAGTAATGCCACTTTCTGGGAACTGACAAGTTTCTGAGTTCTCTGAAATCTCAGCAAGAGAACTCAAAGGAACCTAGCATCCTAGGCACAAGTGATAGAAGTGTTACTAAGGAAAATGAGTCTCTTGATGTATTTCCCACCTAAAAGATCTGGGAACTTTATGTAAAAGTGTTTTTCTTGCTTGCTTTTTTGGATGGTGAGTAGTCATGTAGAACTCTTGGTCACTATTACCTCCACCTTTACCCTACACATGAACACGCACCTCAATTTGGGCCAGACTACTTTTCCCTTTATTTCTAGCCACCCTCAGCTACAACCCTCTAGGGAGTGGATTTCTCAAGGCCATGGGTAATGATGGATAGCTGACTCACCTTGACAGTAAATTTTTAATAGTGTGTTTGGTTTTAAATGTGTACATAATGTTGTGTATAAATATATATGCATGTGTGTGTGTGTGTGTGTGTATACATATATATACACACACCCACAGAAAGAAAGGGAGGGAGGGAGGGAGAGAGAGAGAGAGAGAGACAGAGAGAGACAGAGAGAGAGAGAATGTGTTTTCTCTGATCTGGGCATTTTAAAATAAAAATTTACTGCCTTTGACTATGACCCCTAAGCCACAAATCTTTGCTTTGGTACATATAGCAATTTTCAATCTCTTTCCCTCTTAAGTTGTTCTCAATCACTCTCATCCTCAACAAATATATAAATATTTTTAAACATTTAACAATGATCCAAATATTATAGATTGCATATCTATAATATAAAGATATTATAATCATGGCATAGATATTAAAGCAAACTTAAAAGAAACTTGCGACAGCAAGGTTACTTTTTCTTCCTTGTTTCAAGACAAATGAGGTAACATTGTTATTGTGTGATTAACTTATGTGTTCCTTTGCCCAAATACAGTTGAAGAAACCATGAGTGGCCTAGAGGGATAGATATAGATATAAAGAAATAATGAAACAGAAAGAAATATAAGCTCCTAAGAGGCAAAGATTGGTAAAAACCAATTTTTCTCTCTCTAAAGAGAGAACAAGGTTAGGAAGGAGTAAAGCAAAGGAGAAGAGAGTGCAGCCAAAAAAGAAATAACTCATCCCCTCTTCATGATTCCAATACCATTCCTCTCCACCTACTGCCCCCCCATCCCCTACATATACTACCTGCTAGATTAACAGTATTGTAAAAAAAAAAAGTATTCCAATTTATGTAGAAATCAAACTATTTGGCTTTTGAGGTTCTTTCCTATTTTAAGACTTTGTAATTCTTGTATTTTAAGTTCAAGGGGAAGATAATGATGGCGATACAAATAAATAACTAATCCGTATAGCCCCGTAAGGTATACAAAGCATTTTACACATATTATCTCAGCTGATTCTTAACAACAATCTTTGAAATACATGCTATTATCATCTCCATTTTTACAGTTGAGGAAACTGAGGTTTGAGAGAGTTAAAGTGATCTGCCCAAGGTAACATTAGCTAGTAAGCAAGTGTCTGAAGCAGGATTTGAACTCAGGTTCTCCTGATTTGCAGGTCAATCACTCTACTTCACCACCTAAGTGATAACTACTTCTTGGTGATGCTGAAAAAGGGCTACTTGCTTAGGTATTGTTAAGTTTGATAAACTTTAATTTCTTTTCCATCTCTGAGATTCTCTATTTCCAGTGGTCTGAACTGAGAAGTCAATATGAACGATTAGATGGAGTCACTAGACAGTCTCTGAGTCCCTGATGAGCAGACTTCTGTACTCTATCTTCATAGTTAAACATAAATTCCCAGAATATCAGACACTCCCATATTTAAATATTAGTATGAAATACATTTCAAAGCAAAATATGAATGCTTTTTTTATATCTTCCAATTTGAACTTTTCATACGTCTTCTCCACTCCCTTTCTTGGTATAGATCACTTAGAGCAGGAATTCTTAATCACATTTGTGTGTCATAGATCCTTTTGCCAGGCTGGTGAAACCAGCTTGTACCTCTTCTCAGAATAAAGTTTATTGACTACATTCACCATAAAAGGAAGTGATAAATTTCAGAGGTTAGTGAAAAGAAAGATAAAATTTTTTCCCCCTTCCAAGTTCATGTATTCCCTGAAATTGATCCAGAGTCCCTTCAGAGTCATGGAGTCCAGGTTCAGAACTACTGATTTAGAATATGTTGGGAGACAATGAGACTTTTCACATTAAGAATTCTCAGTTCCTTAGGTGGAGCTGGTCATTTTCCCTCCACATTTCTCTTTTCATTTTTTTCTTTTTTGTTTTCCTCTTTTTTCCCCAGAAAACTAGATGGAAAAATAACCTTGCAATTAAAGTGGGATTCATGAAGAAAGACTGAATCTAGTTGATATAGCAACGTTATTTTCAAGGTCTTAGAAATGAGAATTGCTTTTCAAAATGTTTCTCTGTAGCTGGGGGAAATGTATTTGTTTTCTAGTAGGTAATAGTTTTGTTACGTGATGTATGTCATTTGTTATTCTTCTTACTATAAATACAGTTTACCTTTTAACATTAAATGGAAAAGGGCAAAGAGGAGAAACTTGAGATTAATAACTTTGTTGAGACTGTGAATTAATAATATCCTTCCTTTACTGCCTTACCACATCCGTTTGTTGAATAAAAGGGAAGGTTGGTTTTACAAGTAGTTGGAGTAGTACTGTAATGTCAGTTTTCTCATACCTTGTTCCCCTTCATGTATTCTGTGATCCAGCTTGATCTCTTTGCTATTTCTCAAACATGGCACCACATCTGAGTGCTTTCACCAGCAGTCCCCCATGCCTGGAATGCTCTTTGTCCTCCTCTCCTCCTTGTGGCTTCCTTGGTTTCCCTGGCTACCTTCAAATCTCAGCTAAAGTATCATCTTCTGCAAGAAACTTTTCCTAGTCCTCCTTAATCTTAAAGGTCCCTTCTTCAGAGATTTCCCCCAGTTTAGTATAGCTGATGCCAGGAAGATTGTCCAGTACAAACCCATAAAGCATTTAAGTGATGGAAGGCCCTCTAAGAGATCCTTGGGACCTTGCCACTATGAGTACAGTACATGATGGGACTAAAGGGGTTTGGAGGGGTTCATGGACCCCTTAAGGGCCAAAGAGCAGGACAAAGTCATCTAGAATGAATTCACAGACTCAAGCAATTTTTTAAGTCAAGTTGGCAAAATTTATTTTTTACACTATTCAGCAGGCAAAAGTTCTTAAGGAACCTGCGACCTTAAAGGGGTACAATTAAAGTTTATGTAGGAAAAATTACAATTAAACATATGTCAGGTAGGCCAATTAGGTCGTTCAGGGTGAGATTAAGGAGTAGCTAAAAAGTAGGCAGGAGACATATACTTTTAGTATTTAGTAGATACTATTTAGTAGATACTTTTAGTAAATAGCAGGTGTTTTATCTGGAGTTCACCGCAAGAGGGGGCCACAGAGAAATGTGGATTTTAGGTCTGCTGTGTCACTAAGTTAACTAGTGGTCAGAGCCAACTGAGGTTTGCCCAATCTGCCACTAATCAATGTCCTGTTTGACAAGATAGACTAGGGAGTGTACATATGTCTTAGGTCTAGGATACACATAATGAGGAGTGCAGGATGCATGCAGTGAGGTACAGAGTTGGTATAGAATCAAATAGATGACCTTGGGTACATTTCTCAAGACTGAAGTTTATTATTGTAAGTAACTGGGACCCTGGGACATGGATTACATAAATATAAAATCATTTCAGAGATCGAAGAAATACTAAAACTTTTAGAAGATAAAGAGTGCTTTCTGGTACCTGAGCTGCCCTTGATACTGCAATAATAAATTGCTTTTCTTTTATTAATTATCATTAGTATCCAGGTATAACTACTTTAAAAATGGCAAGTAATAGTATTCAACTAATTCATTGCCCCTAAAAATATACCATATCCTGCCTGACTTCACACAGAAAAACTTTGTTGAAGATACTTAGGTAAGAGAGCCAACTTATTCTTACAATTCTTACAAATTCTGTAACCTGGGTTTTACCTTGTGAGCAACTCCTGGTACAAGTGAACCTTTGTAATAAGCTTACTCATTTTCAAAAAAATATGATCTAATAGGGAGAATGTGATAAAATTCTTTGGAAACAAATACAAGAGAAAGAAACTAATCTGCTGGAATAAGGTTCCTAGTTACAAATGAAGAGGAAAAGGAATACTAAAGGGCCATATCAAAAAAGAAGACAAAGAATGAAAAATGAAAAAAAGATTACTAAAGGAAAATTATATAAAGTGATATAAAGTGAAATAACCAAGAAGAAATATACTTGATGACTGAAAGAATACAAATGACAATAACAATGAAACTGAATCCTTATTTCTGAGAAATACTGAATTCTGATTCATATCAGAATTGATCATTCAAAAAATGATAATGACCAATCTTATCATGAAAGAAAAGATGAGGAAATGCACTTATAATCCTCTTCTACACAAGTCTGGGACGTTATCCCAGAGGGATAGACCTGTGAACTAGGTACCCCCTACAAAGAGGGACATATGACTGCTGAGGGGCTGAGTGAATGGTAGACCACAGTACTGTACACCTGTTGGAGTGGAGAAGGGACTTCTTCAGATTGTTTGAGCACTTTGAGAGAGACCACTGAGAAAAGCAAGAAGGCTGGAGTTTTCCTTGTTATCACATACAGGTTGAAAAACGGGATCCCTGCACCATATGCCTGACTTCCAGTGTTTGTAACCTAGAGTCTGATAATAGTAGAGCATCATCCTGGTGAGATTTTTATGTGATGGAGCTAAAATCTCCCAGCCCAAGAGCTCATTTTCTCTATTGTACTGTTATCTATCCTAATCTGTATGATGGGGTACAGACCCTGGAAAAACCCTTTCCCCTCTCCCCCAACTATCCTTGAACTTTCCCACATGGTCAAGTTTCTGACATTTCCCTGAGGCGTCTACCCATCTCAGTAATCCTCTCAAGTGGCCTTTCATTGTAGCCAGTGTCCAATCTCCAAATTTTCTGTTACCTCTGGATCATTTTATCTAGACCTCATTTTCCTTTGGCCATGTGCTCCAGGTCCATAGCATTCTTAGCCCTTCTCTATTACCTCCAAGTCACCCCGGACTATTTGGCCACTCCTAGAAACTTCCTACAGTCTTTCTGTATGTAAAATCCATCTTGCCTCTGTTAAGGTGCTCAGATTTCTTAGGATTCTACCCACGGTAAAAGTGTGGCCAGTATGGTGGATTATTAGAATTGTGCCCACCTTCTATTGGTGTTCTAATAAATCCTATTATTGGCTGAAAGAAAGCTTGGGTTGAATTCATTTGGGCAGGACCCGCATGTTGCTATTCAGGGTCCTACCACCCCTAAACCTGGATGTGTAGATCTCAAATATCTGTTTACTATTTACTTTTATAAAGAGGTGTGCTAACTCTTCAAGATGGCCTTCATGTAACTGACTTCTTTCAGGTCCCAACTAAAATCCTACTTTTAATAGGAAGTCTTTCCCAACTCCCCTTATTTCAAGTGCCTTTTCTCTGTTGTTTCCTATTTGTCTTATATATAGCTAGTTTGTCCATGTTTGTTTGCTTGCTGTCTCACCTATTAGATTATGAGTTTCATGAAGTCAGAGACTATTTTTTTCTTGCCCATGTTTTGTATCTCTAGCACTTAGTACAGGGCCTAGAACATAACAGACACTTAACAAATGTTTATTGACTGGCTGACTGTTAGGAAGGAACTGAACTAGTAATACTAAGTATCACCTTCCACTTGAGAATAATCAAGGGAAGTGATATTTATTCTGAGTGTCAAAGCCTAGCAATATCAATATTTAAAGTGTAATAGATATATAACCCAATGCTCCTCTTTGAGATAGGTAAGGGAAGGAACAAGCATTCATTGATGGAGTCCTGATTCCTACAAAGGCAGAAATCACAGTTTGCCCTTGCAAATGGAGGAAATCAGGACCTAGATTAGAAGATATTTATCCATGATGCACTTGAACACACCTATCTTTATACTGTACAGCAGTGACATATGCTACACATATTTCTCCCTTGTTTGTACAGAGTGCAAGGGACTATGGGTAGGGAACATTGCATATACTGGTTGATGTGCTGGTTAGTTTTTGCTAAAATGTTTTTCTTTTTATGCTTCTGTAAGTGGGGTAATTCTTTGCATGGGAGGAGAAGTATATATTTAGAAATAAAAATGACATATAAACAAAAGTTGTCAATAAAATGGGGGGTAAAACAAATGAACAAGAAGACTCTGATTGGGTTTAAACAAAATTCTTGCCTGGTTGTACATATTTGTAAAATATATTTCAAGATGGAGACTTCTGCTTGTATAAATGATGAGGCAGGAGTGGGGGTGGAGGGAATGAGGTGGGAGGGGGAATTCATGAGTCATGTGTGAATCATCATAAAACCTGCCAAAGTTTGTGATCAAAACCTGCCAACATAACACTTGTTTAGAAAAACTTTGAATAACTGTACAATAGCTCTTCATTTTAACTCTGGACTTTATAAAGTTCCAGGTGAAATTGCGTTGCTGGATTCCAAAGAGTGTAATATAAAAATGCTTTGGTACTCAGCATATGGATGGATGTGTTGTTGGATAAAGAACTAAGAGAAGTTCAGGTGAAGGTTACTTGATGAACTAACATTGTTTACATCATCCTATGCTTTCCTGGGTAATCACATTCATGAAAAGTTATGTGTTACAATTTAGCTTTGTATTTGGTCAAATTTTAGAGATTGCAGGTTGTACCTATTAAAATTTTAACATGTTCTTCCATTGGCTTATTCCACTTAGTCATCAGCATACATCATTGAAAGACTACAATTTTCTCAAACTCTTGTGGATATTATTTCATAATATCAGAAGTATGTTTCCCAAGATAAAACTTTATAAATTGTAGACAGTAGTAAAGAGCCAGATACTGTGATAACAGCAAGAGGAACTCTAAATTCAAGAATATGATAAAAAGGGAGAACCTGGAAAACACTTCCTGGTAATTGCACAGAAGTTGCTAGGAGAAAAATTGAAACCAGTGGAGCCAAAGTAATTATTATGGAGAGTTCCTTTTGTTAGGAAATAAATTCCTAGAGGGTAAGAATGCAGATGGAGAGTAGTGCTATCACACGTGATCTTTTTAGCAACTAGTACACTAAGGATGCTTAATTAAGAGGGCTTAATCAGTGTACAGTAAACAAGACAACTTGTTTCTTTTTGCAAATGTTAACATTATAAAAAAATAAATAAAATATGTCATGTAGATTTGAGGGCAGCCATCAGTGATGGGCTTCATGTTCTTATTTAAAAGAATGATCCTGAATGTAGAAAAAGCTTTCAGAAACAGATGGGTATAGGGTATGTTGAATGGAGTATTATTAGATGTTTAGTTTAATTAGATTTAAGTCTGACATCTTTGCAAATTAGACTTGGAAAACATTTTCTTCATATCAGGATGTCATGAAGTAGCTTAACTCTGCTTTAGTTTTACAATGAACCTCCTATGTCACCACTGATGACTTGAATGCTGGGGTGGGGAGAAGGGAATGACAGCATGATACAACGGAAAGACCAATGACTTTGAAATTTGACTTGAGTCAGAGACCTAAGTCTCTGTGACTTTGTGGTCTTGGGAAAATCATTTACCTCAGTTTCCTCATCTGCAAAATGTGTGAGGGGTGGACTGGATTGACTCCAATGTCCATTCCAGATCTAAATCTATGATTATCTGTGCGTTTTTAGTACTCTGACACCTCCCTCTTCCCATTTGTTGTTGTGGTACCAGGGGACAGGGAGTAACTTATGATCTACATGTTGTGGGGTTGATCAAGGGAGCTTCCTTGATAAATTCTTGATAAAAGCTAAAACTTGATAAATTCACAAGGTGGCAAGATTTTGTTTGGGACTTGTACTGCATCCTATAGATTATGAAGTGAATTGGCTGACTCAGATTCTTATGTGACAGAGTTCTCTCTTTGTAGTGGGCTAATAAAACTGAATCAGTGCAAAGATGGACATTTTTTCCTATTTTCTCCTTTTCAGACCAGAGAATAGTTGAGCTAAGTGATAATCTGGGTCTGGAGTGGGGAAGATCTATCAATATACATAGCCTGCCACCCCACCAAGGAAATTAAATGTGGTGTCAGCCCATGGTGCCTTAGAGAGGAATTTCTGGACTTCAAAGTCCAGAATCCAACATTATATAAAGAAGATGAGGAATTTCTGGACAGTAGCTTCCTCTTGGAGTGGAGACAATTCTAGAATCCGGTCTTGAAGCAACAGAAGATTTCCTATGCACCTCTATCTTCTTGGTGAGATGTGCATGTGACCACACAGTTGAAGGAGTCTCAGTGGTCTAAATCACAACATGAAGAAGCAAAAACTGTCAGAATGAAATACTCAGTTATGGCAGAACTGATGGGAAAAGGGTTGCCTCTTTTGAAATACAAGCTAATTTTCTTTAGCCCAAGTATGGAGGGTAGTTTCATAAGACTGGAAACTTGGATATAATTCTAGTGTGAAAGTAGGAATCTTTGGAATATTCTGATGTTTTCTCTCTAGAAACCCAAAGTTCATTTCTCTTCTGAGAAGAGTCCCAGGATTATACTTTAAGTTTTGGTAACTATATAGGGACCGAGGGAAAGGGAGAACTCAGCAGAGAAAAAGAATATCCACTACTTTTGACCTGCTGTAAGTTCTTTATGTGTTTTCTGCAATTTTTGTAGGGCTTAAAATGACTTTTCTCTACTCAGATATACATTAATACTTTATTTCCACGTGGAAACAAGAGACTTATTCATGTCTTTGGAGATATGTACATGAGCTACATTTGCACTTTATTCTGAGATTTATGAGGCAGCTCTTTGTTGGGGGGAAGGGAAGAAACTATGGGTTTTAGAGACCCAAGGTTAGGCCCAAGATTGCTCCTATAAGTCCAGAGTCTTAAGTATTGAGACATGAGTTATATCTGTATTTGGTAACGCAACTCTCACTATTTGAACTGCTGAAGGGGTTGGGTTGGCAAATACTCCACACCCAACTCAACTACTCTCCTACAAATGCACGTGGATAGTCCCCATACATTCCTGGACCCCTTACCAAATCTTAATATTCTCTTTTGTGTATAATGAGTATGTGTCATTGAGGATAGCAAAGTTGACCAGTTACTATTTGTTCCTTGTCTCTTTTTACTCCTGGAAAAGGGTAGATCTGAATCATCACAGATGTCTTTACTCATAGAGTCTGAAGATTCATTTCAGTCATCATTTTCTCTCCCAGCCCCTGCCTTGTCTCCCCCTGATGGATCTTGGTAGAGGCTTCCTACCCATTCCTCATCTAACCACTTCTTTCTCTTTTTCAATAGCACCTTGTTATCACAATAGGTTCAATAGGTTTGTTAACCAGGAGATGAAAGAAAATCCTCAAATCCAGTTTATATTCTGACTGTTGGAAATATTATAGAATTATTAATTTGAAAATATGTTGTCATACCTCCAGACTAGAACAGAGATCTGATCATTAGTAGAGTATTGAATTTACTGGTCTATTTTCTTTATCCCTGCTTAAAATTCACCAGACACTAGGGGCTCCCTTTAAACCCATTGTATTCAACCAATATACAAACATATTACACTATACAACTTTCAGGGTTAACCCTAGATCAAGGATGGGGAACCTGTATCCTCAAGGTCACATGTGGCCCTCTAGGTCCTCAAGTGCATCCCTTTGATTGAATTCAAACTTCACAGAACAAAAGATGTTATGTGAAGAGAAAACGACAAGTGAGATAAAGTCATAATTTAGGAAAATATGGGGGAACAAATCATAGATGCACACTTGGAAACAAATTAGTCTGGAGAGGGATTTCCAGAACTTTCTTGCAGTTCTTAAAAAGGAATTTGATCACCTTCCAGCAAAAAGCTGTCTGTTTTCCTTTTCCCATGAAGTGGAGGCTAAGCTGCTAAATTCAGCCTCTATGTTCAGTCCACAGACTCAGTCACCACAGTATTGTCATACAATGGGTTTTCCCTGTTGCAGTTCCAATCTCCAGCTCCATTTCTTTCAGCTCTCTCCTAACTGTTCAAAAGTTTCCAGTAAGCCAGTATAATCCTACCTAATTCTGGAGACACTGGATATTTCTTTCTTCACCTGCAAAAGAGTTGGCTTCCTCAGAGCTGGGTTTGTGAATAGGTGTGATTTCAGGGGTTCCAAGAAACCCGTATTATGTTTGCACGGTTTAATTATCCATGGAGGTGCTTTCAAGGAGAAACTTTAGCGTATGTAGACATGCAATAACCATTTCTGATCTGCTAACCATCAAGGGCAAGCTGCCACTTGGATTGGCTGCAGTGGCTGAACAGGAATGTGAGGTCATTCAGGAAGGCCTAGTCTTTTCTTTTTTGCTTTAGCCATTCTTTGTGGCTGACTAATTTCTGCTTTTGGTGTTGTAGTGAGAGAAGAGACAACACTTAAAGGGGAAAGGTCTTAGATTCTCTCTCTCTCATTGATATACAGTTCTGTGAATATAAATCTCAGTTCTTTGCCTGCTTTGGTATTTGTTCTTTCTCTTAAACTGAGGGGATTAGAGACCCAACCTTCTGAATTTTGAAAAGTCAGGAGAGTGAGCCAGGAATCTAGGTGTTTGGGAATTGAATCCACATCAAGCTTTACAGCTAACCTAGCACCAAAACGCTATGAATGAGGAGCACCTTTTGGAATCCAGCCCAGCTGAGATAAGATCTCATTTCTACTGCAGGACATCCCTAAATTTCTCTTTCTGCTTCAGCTTTATATAAGGAAAAGCAGTGGGCCCTCTATGTGTAGTGACGTTCTATGTGTTGTGAGGATGCTGTCCTTGTGTTCCTCAGAGGGAGGCAGAATAGACATCTCTAGCCTCTTTTCCTCCCACCTTCTCCTAGGGATACTTTCCTTGCTTCCAGGAGGGGAAGCAGGAGTTTGGAGGCAGAAGTCCTATTCTCTCCTTGGAGAGAGGGGGTACCAGGCTAGAGATATCAATCTACTCTCATAAATATTGTTCATCTAGAGCAGAGGTTCCCAAACTTACCACCCCCTTTTAAAAAAAATACTTAGCACTCTCCTGGAAATTTACTTTCTTTAACCCTTCAGCAGTTTTTTAAAAATTTGTGGCATTTAAAAAATATTTGAGAAAAATGATATCTTAAATTTAATAATTTATTGTAAATTTGTGGGGGTTTTCCTGCATTGAAATTTTGATGATGCAATATTGTGCCATGTAACTATATAGTATCATATTATAAACAAATCATTACAGGTCAATATTCCTGCTGATGCATGCTGGACTTCCCAACAATGCGTGACCACACTGGCTTGTTAAGACCTGTTGGAAGACTTGAGCACTGATGGATTTATAACTTGAAATTTGTGTGTTTATTTGGAAAATAATGTAATCACTATGACTTTAACTTTGCTGTACAACAGATGAAACATGTATGAATGGTTTTTCAAATTTTTTTCTCTTCTTTCATCATACTTTCACTGCCTCCTCCCTAATTTTATTTAACAACCCCCAGTCACATTCAAGGCTTCTACTGCCCCCTGGATTGTTCCAGGGCTCCTAGGGGGTAGTATCACCCACTTAGGGAGCCTATGGTATGGAGGATATGATTGATCAGTTTCTATTTAACTTCTGAATGCTTTGTTAATTTTGAAGGTGAGGGATGAGAAAGTGAGATGTATTAAAAAATGTCTTTCTTAAAAATCAAAAGGCAATAACAAAAGTTTAAGCTTCCAGGTAAATGAGCATTGATAAGAGAATACTATTCATTTGTTTGCAGTGCTTTCTATTGAAGTTCCTATTCTCCATAAAAACAGAATCTAATCTTTCTAAAAATACTTTATGGTCAAAACGTTCCAACCTTATTTTTTATATTTCACAAAATTTTATTAAAATACCTTTTTCCTAAGCTCCTTTTATCCCCCAGAAACAGGGATGTTTTTGGTTTGATTTCATCTTTTCTTTCTTTCCTTCTCCTCCTCATTCAGTCTACTCCAGTCCCAGATATACAATCTAATGGGTCAGTGTCATCAATTCTTATCCCCTATGATATTACATTGTAGTTGTAGGTGGGACATCTCCAGTGCTACTCATTTACCCTTAGGTTAGACTCTAATCCAATAGTAGCCCATGCTGACTCTCCCATACCTTGAAAATTGTCTTTGGGAAGAATCCCTATCTATTACTTCAACTTGTGCCTTAGTTTCATTCCACTATATCTACCTATTTTACATGTCAGGTACTCTCATAATGTTTACAACATTTGAGAAAGATATTTCAAGTCAATTTTGACACACTCAGCTAGTTAACAAGTATTTAAATGTTTGCTATGTGCCAGGCACTGGGAATTCAAATAAAGGCAAACAAAAGCAGACCCTAACTCTCAAGGAATATACATTCTAATAAGGTAGACAATATGTAAATAACCTGGCACCCATAAAATATAAGAGAAGGATAACTGGGGGGAAGAAGGGGCATGGGGGAGGGGGAACCAAGAAAGGTCTCCTGTAAAGGGAAACTTCACTTAACATCTGCATGGTGTACAAATTATTTTAAATTCCACCTCCCAAATAAGTTCCTCTGAAGGTTCCCACTACTCTTGAAAAACCTTGCCTATCCTCTGTCACTTCCCAGATCCAGAAGAGAACTCGTATAGTATTAGGAAAGTGCCATCCTTTTTCATGTTCCTTACAGCCACGCATGACTTTTCATAATTTCTTCCCCAGTTCAAAACCAACATCCTCTTATACTTGCCCAACCTAAGAAATGACAAACTTCCTAGATTTCTCATGTCATAGGACTTCATTCACTGATTTAAACTATAAGTTCTTAATGAGGCATAAACTCTCTTTCATCCCTTTTCCATGATAGCCATGATCAATAAGAATTAAAGCTGTTCAGATCATGCTACAAATCCTCCTAATTCTAAAGGTGACACGGTCTTGGCCAATGAAGCCCTATCCTCAGGGCATGTGCAATGGCCTTCCTGATGCAAGCCTATGTGTAAGAGGCTGGGGGAGCTTACTTTTGGAAATGAACGATGATGTGTCGTAGAAAACCTTCCTCACGCACCCAGAGGACATACAGACATTCTTCAACTAGTTCAAGTCTTCTAACCGTATTGTGAAGCGATGGATTTTTCATTGACCATTAAGCTTAGAACTGGTGTGCTTTCAAAAGATCTCAACTAAGTGGCCTCAAACCACATATAACATGGACTCCAACTCCCAGACATTTATGACTTAAATCAATAAGAGCTTTTTTCTTCTTCTATAGCTGGGTCTCTTCTCTGCTGACAGAGAACACATTCTTCAGAGCTATCTCCTGCTTCAATTCACTCCATAAAGAGTTTTTCTTGTTTTTCAAAGGACCAACATCACACTTGACTTTTTCAAACAAAGGGATAATAAAGTATAGACAGTTCTTTGTACTTTCAGTTTCTTTCTCTTACTTGTCCCTTACTTTTTGTGATTTCGTCTACTGGACTAGATAAAAATTAATTGATTATTGGTGTCTGATCAACTCCTTCCCAATTAAAAAAATTCTGTTTATAGCAAATCAATAGAAGTGCTTTTGGCATAACTGTCTCCTCAGTTGAGGAGAGCTCTGTGATGATTTAGGAAGACTAATGATGTTTTTATAAGCACTTTCTACCAATGACTTATATTTTAAAAATCTCAGCAAATTCCACAAGACATAATTTTTAGGTTCTCCATGTATTAATAATTTTCCCTGAGGGACTGGAAATATTTTTCTGGATTTACCTCTAGGGCAACTCAATCCACAATATTTCTTCATTGTGTTAAATGCTTTCTTCTACTTATTTCTTTATACAACTTCAGTTCCTGGTTTGGGACTTCATATCATGGATAGAATCATTCTTCTCCTCTGCTCTTAGATGAGTTGGTTAGTCCCTATTTCATTGTGTATTTTTTTTATTATTCTGTGATTCCTGGAGTGGCAAAGGTAACTTCAGAACCCTGCACCACCCCTAGTGTTTCTTTGATCAAGTTGTTGCCAGATTGCAGTCCCTCCCCTCTTTCATCCCCCCCTCTCCTGCCCCATGCCCCAGAATAACCCTGATCAGAACTGCAGGTTCCACACTCCTTGGAATATTCTGGTATTTGACCAGTCCTGGTCAGAGTACTATAGGCTTCCAGTATGCCTTGAACATCCCTTGTCAGAGCTCTTTCAGAAGATACAGTTAGTAGTCACAGCTAACACATTAGATAATAAAAAAAAAAGATTCAAAGGGATTTTGATAACCAAGACAGGCAGGTGCCATAGTGGATAGAATGCTACTTAGGAAGACCTGAATGCAAAAAAGAAAGTGCCTCAGGCACTTTCTAACTGTCTGACCCTACACAAATCACTTAACTTCTGTTTCCCTCACTTTCCACAACTGATAGTAATGACTGACACAGATTTGAGGGCCAATTGCTAGAGAATTTGTCATCAAAGTGTAAGGTTCAGAGTGACAGATAGAGTATAAGGGAAAAAACTGAAAACACCAAATGTCTCAGGAGGAAGAAAATTCACAACCAGAGCACAAACAGATCAATCAATAGGAAAGATATTAAAACAGAAAAGAAGATGGTTACCAAGAACTCGGATGGCTTAAAAGATCTCTTGATGAAACTAACAACAAAAAAAGGAAATTGATTTAACATTTGATGAAACATGGGATATATGGGTTTCCAAGAGGTTGAAATGACTTTGAGAGCAACGCTAGGAAACTTCCATTAAAGTGGAGACAGAAAATGAGAAATGGAAGAATATAAGGGAAAAAGACTGAAATTGCCAAAGGTAACAGGAGGAAAAACTTCAAGTAAAGACCATGAGCACAGGCAGATAAACCAGCAGGGAACATGTTAATAACAGAAGGGAATATGGTCTCCCAGACAAACTGAAAGAGACCTGAATCTGTAAATAAATATTGTAAGACAAAAAGAAGATGAATCAAGACCAGATAAGTCAAAAGACCCTGTGAATTCCCTGGAGAGCATGGAACAACAGCAGGTGTTGCTGAATTGCATAAAACAGAAATAAGAATTATGAAAGCATTAATTATGGCCCACACAGTCAAAATAATGGACAGAATATAAAAAATAGAATCCATGGGGGCAAGTCTCATCAAAGAAACAAAAGAGAGAAAAACTGATTGGGAATAAAAATATAAGGAAGTGAAAGATTATCCAGAAGAAAAGGAAAGAGGGAGAAGGTAAAAAGAGCACATGATCCAGGCATGTGCTGAAGCCAGCTTGTACTGAGAAAACTTACTCTTGAATTTTTATTGTGAGCATTTATAGCTCAGAAGTCAGTAAAAAAAACTACCAGTGATTGATACATTGTTTCGTTGATTGTCTAGACTTAAGAAGGTAATGGAGAAAATGTTAATCATGTAGATTAAACAATAAAAAAGGATTGTATATACATTGTTTCTTCAGAGAGCCATTCACCAGGACACCCTTGAAATATCTACACAAACAAAAACACAATGATGTTGAAGATCAAATATAAGAAGACAGCTTAAGTATCACAGATCTGCAAAGAAGAACATGACAAGTCAAAAAAATTGAACACTATAATGCAAGAATCAATACATGAAAACTGCCCAGAGCTTGCAAACACAGAAAACAAAACAATAAAAAAAATCCACAGATAGCCTGCAAAAAAGGGAAAATTCTATGCTACAAACACCAAGACATGTATTGGTTAAATTTAACAATTCCAGTGACTAACAAATTCTACAAGTAACCCAGGAGAAATATCTTCACATATAAAGAAAAGGAAATTCATCTAACAAGTCTATTCTCTACCCTAAAAAAATGTAAAGGAGAAAATTGAATAGTATGTTACAAAGGGAACTCAAGATGCAACTTCAGGTGACATGCCCTGTAAACTTAAAACTAATCATCCATGAAAAAAAGGACATTCTATAAAATAGAGGTATTTAAAGCATTCCTAAAAAAAAATCTGAGCAGGTTACTCAACTTGCAGAAGCACAAGAAAGGTTAAAAAAATATGACTCTTAGAGAAAGGAAAAATAATCACAAATATCACCTCACCTTGTGACTATTAAGAGAAGAGAAAAAGAGAGGGAGAGACAGAGAGAAAGAGACAGAGATAGAGAGAGATACAGAGAGACAGAGAGATAGAGACAGAGAGACTGAGATTGAGACAAAGACATGTGGAGCATGAGACCAATAAGATAGAAGACTAGACATTTTCTCCAGTTGTCATGAATTCTTAAAACTTCCCAATGTAAGAATTATGCAATTGTCTCTGAAGGCCAAGACATCAAGAAGTCTAATAAGGGGATAACTTCATGAATTAATAAAAGAAAAAATGGCACAGCCGGGATCCATTAATTTGTTATATGGGGCTGTAGTTGTAGACTCTACCAACATATCCTGCCTCCCTGCTCTCACTACATCATTCTGTAAGAACACAAAGCAGAACTTAACTTTGCCTTCTCTCAAACCCTGGTCAGAAAAGGTAGAGGGATAAGAAAAGGAGAAATGATCTCTCCGGGCAGTAGCATGATGGACTGAAACCAGGGAACTAAGAAAGAGAAGGAACCAGGGCAGCCCACCAGCCTGAATGTAGATCCTCAATGTTTCATTTTAATTGGAATAAAGAACACCAAGTCTGTAGATAAGATTAGTGCTAAGAAGGATGGCGTGGGCCCCTTCTTGTTTTGCTGGAGTACCATTTCTATTTGTCCGGATTAATCCATGAATAGCTATTATTGATAGAAAGGGAAATCATTAGTTATGTGATAAGTCATTGAACTGGCAAGATTGTATTTCATCAAGACTTGTTTTATTTCATTGAAAATATATTACTGTAGTCCTACTGTTCCAGTTTTGAGTATTTGGGATCTAATTAAGACTTTTCTTTTTCCCCTGACAGGAAGGATTTCCTTGTGTAGAATATTTCCTGAAAGAGAAGAATTCTTCCTTGGGTAAAGAAACCCTAACGGAACTTTAATGAACTTGATGCATGCATGATGATATGAGGATCTAGGAAGTCCAATAAATGTCCTGAATGACAGTAGATTTTCTCTCTTAATTTGGAATGGTTTTCATTTTTAAGGAAACATTTTCTCACTGACCAGTTTTAGAGAAAAGTAAGATACTAAATTCCCTTACATTTACCTTGAGGCCAATGCAATATTGGGACATTTGAGTCACACCCTTGACGACAAAATGTCGTCTTTAAGAACAGTGTTGTAGGAAGGGTGGAGCCAAGATGGCGTCGTGAAAGCACAGACTTACCTGAGCGCTCCCACAACCTCCTTCAGATATCTCTGAACAAATTCTAGAGCGGCAGAATCCACAAAGAGACAGAGTGTGGCAGGTTTCCAGGAGGGTGGACAGGAGGGGACTGGGAGAGGCATGTAGTCTAGTGCGAGGGTTGCACCAGCACAGACTCTACTATAGCAAACCCGAAGCCAGTCACAGCAAACTGAATCACTGGCAACAGTGATGATTCCCAGATCTCTCGGAGAAGGAGGGGGTCTGTGAGAACTGGGTGAGAGAGAAGTGCAGTCCTGTGCAGTGCCTGCAGTACAGCGCAGCAGCTACTCTTGGGGCTATCAGCCCACAGACTGAATGTTTGAAAGTCACTTCCGGAAGCCAAGATGGCGGAGTAAACAATAAGTCCCTCTCACCCTCTCTTGTTGACCTTGATAAACCTAGAGAATATTGCCCCAAGGAAAATCCTGGAATAGTGGAGACAACAGAAAAAGGGGATATAGATTTCTTAGCTCTAGCTCTGGCGGCTAGGGAATTAATGGTAAAGCTCCTTTGTGCTGTGACTGAAGGGGACAGGATGGGAGGCATCTCAGTAAACTAGCAAAAAACCCCACCTCAGTGGGCCAGCAGGAGATCCTGAGCCCCAGGGTGTAGGATGCAAGATTGGAGGTCAGCAGATAGGTTGGGGAAGGAAAAATAGATTTGAGAATCATCAGCATAGAGTGCTAATTAAATCCATGGGAGCTGATGAGATGACCAAGTAAAGGAGTGGAGGGTGAAGAGGGTCCAGGACAGAACCCTGTGGGACATTTCTAGTTAAAGAATGTGATCTAGAAGAGACAACAAAGGAGACAGAGAAGGAGAGGTCAGATAAGTAGGAGGAGAACCAGGAGAGACTGGGGTCCTGAAAACCCAGAGGGAAGACAGCATTAAAGGAGAGACTGGTCTACAGTATCAAAGACTGTAGAGAGTTCAAGGAGAATGAGGATTGTCTCCAAGCATGTCTAAGACTAGTGCAAGTTACAGAATCGTTGCCAACCTGCATTTGTCAAGGGAGTTTCATCACTGAATTCACAGGACTGGTGAAAAAAAAGCATCATAGCACTATTCTTTCATAATAGCAAAAAATGAGAACAGACTTTGTATCCATTGATAAGGAAATAGCTAAGTAATTTGTGAAATAATGTAATATAATATCGTTGCTCTGAAAGAAATTAATATGAGTTTGGAAAATATGGGAAGGTTTATGTAACATAGGAAGACTATCAATTAAGTTGCTCCCACCTGTTGGTGAAATTATAAATCCTCACTCCCTCCCTCCCTCCCTCCTTCCCTCTGTTCCTTTCTTCCTCCTTCCCTCCCTCCCTCCTTCCCTCTCTCCCTCCTTTCCTCCCTCCCTCCCTCCCTTCCTTCCTTCCTTCCTTCCTTCCTTCCATCTTCCTACCTTCTTCCTTTTCCCACCAACTGATTTACCTCTGCAAACTGGGAAAAATGGTGCATTCCTAAAGTGAGGAGCTGTCTTTAGTTGACTCAGTAAATAGGAGGAGCAGGAGGTCCTGACTTACATAAGTCAATGCTAGGCTGCTTTGGGATGGCTGTGGCTTATATAAACTGAAGCCTAGAGATTGCCCTCAGGCTCTGAAAGAGGTGGCATTGTCAGATTCTGAAGTACAGGAATGACCTCTGAAAGTGTCAGTCAGGCCGCTACAGACCATATCTGGGGGGGATGATGCAGGGGAATATGCTTTCTAAGGGAGGGAACTATGGGGAGTGTGGTTCTTGGGAGAGAAATGACTATAGTATAAAAAGCAAAATCTTCAATAAAACTTAAAAAGAAATCTTTCTCTCTGCTTGTTAAGTAATTTTACTTTTAAAAATGGTCTGGACAAGCCATAAACTTGTTCTCAGAGAAGTCCTGTTGTCACTATGCCCACTTCTTTTCAGTAACCATTTTTTATTTTTAAAGATCAAGTCTCCCTTTCTCACCAAGGCTGGAAATACTCATGACCAGATCCCACTGCTGACTGATTTGGGATCTGTGGTCTGCTCTGTTTCTGACCTGGCCAATCTACTGCCCCACTTCCTTCCCTTTCTAGAGGCTTTCCATATTAATTCCAACTTAGTGCAGACCCCTGATTGCAGTCTGACTTCATCTGACAGAAGCTCTGAACTTCCAAGTTTAAGAAATCCTCCAGTCTCAGTCTCCTCACTGGCTGGGATGACAGACATGCACTACTATGCCTAGTTGACTGTCTTTTAAAATTATTTTAAAATATATTCTAGAATTTTGCCAGAAATCAAAGTCAAGCTCATTGATCTATGCTTTGTTCAATCTACACTTTCTTCTTTTTTTGGAAAATCAGGACATTTTCCTTTCCTCAGTCCTCTGGAATATCTTTATTTCTCCATAGTCTTTCAAAAATCATTAACAAAGCCACAGCAATCACATCCTTCAGTTCTTCCAGAACACTGGGATATGTTTCTTCTGGGATCAGAGACTCAGCTCATTGAGGACAGATAAGTTCTCTCTTACTGCTCCCTTACTTATGACCCCACCCCTTACCTAAAGATATCTTTGAATCTGTGACAAGTTAGGAATGATACTGAGCCTAGTAGCCTATTATCATATGTTTAAACATGGCTTCATATTTTTTTTTCCTGAGAGAAAGCAAATCTTCCATTTCTGCCAGTTTGAAGCAAATTCTTTGTTTATTGAGGAAAACTGTTAATAGCCTCTGCTTAAAGCATATTCCTTCCCACCGACTTTGACAAAGATCATTTCTGAACTTGATTTCAATGATTATTTTGGGAGATAAAATTGCTTAGAGTTCAACCTTGTATCTTTGATCTCTCCTGAGACTCTATGAAAGCTTTTTATTTTTTTTCATGATCTTGTATATAGTAAAGTTGCTGACATACCACAGAAAGCTTGCTACTTAAAGGAAGGAGAATACTAAATATAAACACAGACTAGAGATGTAGAACTTGTTAAGTACTATAAAGGTAACTACAATATTATCATGAACAGGCAGGGATAGATTGGGAGCCTAAGATGCTTATCTTAATTCAGGCCTGCCCTTCCTGGCTGTTAACATTTGTTTCAAGGAGTCAGTAAGACCAAATCCTGCTATCTGGTTTTGAAGACACTAATGTTCTCCCTTTCCTTTCATGCCCAATTTGTTGAACCTTGGTCTATCACATGAGGTAGTCATCCCTCAAGGATGTAGTAACTGGTTCCTGTAGTAACCAGTGTAGGAGATACAAAGAAAAAAATGATCCCATTTTTAAGAAATATAATCTCATTGGTGTGGGGGAAATAAAGACCAAATACACATGAAAAACACATAAAAACTTGTGTGACAGGAACAGAGAAGCACATACCTAGGGTAGGAGGTGTCAGCTTCCTCCTCAGTCACAATTCCTGGTGACTACGTATAAGTCTGTAGTGAGCTTACTTCCCTATGTGATAAATGAGATGTTACAATGAGAGATGAGACACAAAGAATTCCCTCATTCACTTTTATACCAATGGATATACAAAAGGAACAATACACCCCTCCATTTCTCTTCCTCCTCCTCCTTAGCTCAGAGAGCTCTTTTAACTGTTTCCCAAGGATTTTATGGGAGGATAGCTACCCCTATTCTTTCACTTGGTCTCCTTTTAGCTATGAGCTCACCTCTTGAAAAGATAAGCCTGAACCTATGTTTGGGCTGCCTTTTTTTGAGGTTCTTCCATAAGTAGATGACTGAGCAGCAGTCTCCTAATGGATGTGACCAGGTGAAGACCTTGTGAGTTCTGAAAAGTCCTGCAAGTGTATGGCTGTATGTAGTCTCTGATTCAGCAGCAGGGGAAGCTTCTACACAAGATTTCCACCACTGCTGAGAGAGAGAGAGAGTGAGAGAGAGAGAGAAAGAGACAGACAGACAGACAGACAGACAGAGACAGAGACAGAGACAGAGAGAGAGACAGAGACAGACAGAGAGAAAGACAGAGACAGAGAGCGACAGAGACAGACAGAGACAGACAGAGACATAGAGAGACAGAGAGACATACAGAGACAGAGAGACAGAGAGAGAGACAGAGACAGAGAGACAGAGAGAGCCACTGCTGACCCTTTATACCAACAGAATCAACGGGGTGATCCCAAACTGAGATGAAATGTAAAATGGCTAATTAGCAACCATACAAATGGCTCTGTGTAACGATGAGGCTTTAATATTAGCCCATTAGATGACTGTAACTGTAGTTATAGGTTAATTTGCTGAATTCTGTTTGAATTTTTCCGTGCTGCACTCAGGGATTCTTTCTATGCATTACTGATTTCACTAGGAAAATTGAATGCAATAGGCCAACTGAAACCGCATGGGGGCAGCAGACACTTCAACATATCTCAGTTTTAGCCTGAGCTGGAAGTCAGATGGGGAAAAGGATGGTGATTATCTGAAAGTTCTTCCTTCAGACTTTGAAGCTTCATAGAAAGGGGAGAAAAATCCCTTTAAAATATCAACTGCATGCTAATTAGGTGTCTGGGGGAAGACTTAATTATTTTTCTTCTCAAATAGACTGGAGTCTCAGATATTTTTGAGGTTAGTCTTCTGGATCAGAAAAAACATTTTGGTTGAATTCAAAAGAAGTACATATTCTCTAAGAGCATTTATTTGGAGCTGGAAAGGACCTTAGAAGCTACCTAATCTAATCTAATACCCTCACTTTCTAGATGAAGAAGCTACGGTTCAAAGAAATTAAGTAATTTGGTCCTTAGAAATGTATAATAAGCACCTTGAAAATATGGACACAATTTTCAATATTTGTATTCCTAGAACTGAATATAGGAGCTTAAAAAAATCCATGATGTTTTATTGCCTAAGGTCACACTAATAGTAAATAGAAGATTTGGGATCTGAACCCTGCTCCAAATCTATAATTGTTTCCCAAAGCACCATGCTATATCTCTCATAAAATCCTATAGTTAGAATCTCATTGTACTCAGGTAGAATTATATGACATTATCTCAATTTGATGCCTTTTGCTTTTTATACCTTTTGTTTTTTATGCCCAACATTTTTTACTTTCCCCCTTCTCTATAGAACCCATTCTTGTCAAAAAATAGGTAAATCAGAACCAACTGACTGAACCACTATGTCAATGTATGTACTATTTGGTATGTTTAGATTTCTACCTTTTTATTGAGAAGAAGGGTTATGTTTCATCATCTGCAATCTGGAATATTTGTACTAATTTAATCATAAAGACATTTGTGACATGATAAAATCAGAAAGATATCATGCATGTTGTGGAGAGTACAAAACTACCACTTCCTTTGTATCCTGAATCCCAAAGCCTATTGGTTGGAAATCTCCTCATTAGTAGAGAACAAGTTCTTACACCTGAGTGAGGGGCAAGTGTGGGAGAGAGGAGAACTCTTCAATTTTCTTCTGGTTGCTGTCTTTTGGACTTCAGGCTCCTCTGGCATCTAGCTTCAAGGGATGGAAGATGCCAACCTTACTTCAGGTGGCTGAAGGAAAAGACTCGTGGGGGAACTTGAACCCCATATCCTGACACATCATCTGGCACTCATTCCATTAATCTGTGTTTTCTGGAACATGACTAGGGCTGTGTTAATGAATGCAGGCATATGAGCAATTATAACTGAAATATTTGGCATTTCCTGGAATTTATGATCTGGTGGAAAATAGATTGGTTTCTAGTTCCAAGTTATTTCTTTTGTGCCTAGCTATTATTTGGTTAAAAAAAGGTCACATAGGTGAAATCTTTTCTGCACAGGTAATGCTTTTTTTTCCAGTTCTGCATTCTATGTTCTCCCCCCTCCACCTTTCTCCCACTGCCACCTTCTAACCCAAGTCATCCTCCCCGCAATACTGTTTTTAATCATTTCACCCTGACATTCCTGCTGTCAATTGCCAAGAAATTGTTATTTATGACAAAATCACTGGGATAAGAATTTGTTTTCTTTGATGTCTCCTTTTGAATAGTATGGAGAAGTTCAAGGTCTGTCTATCAGAAGGGTCTGTTCAGTGACAGATGATTGCTATAGATGTCTTCGGGCAATGAGTCTTTCATTTAGAGGTGGAAGGAGTTGGCATTTGTGACTTTCTTTCCAGAAAATTCTCCTTTAATTGGTAGCAATATGTGAAGGAGATGCAGAAGTGACCTTCTCACCAGATTAGGCTTGTTCCATCTGTGGCATAGCTCTGTGCTGTCCCTCACTCCACTCAGCCTAAGAAATGGAGTTATCATCTTCATTGTTTGGTTGCATTACCTAAATGCCCTTTTGGCTTTGGGCTAGTCATTAAAAACAAAACCAAACCTCACAGAAACAGATGGGTATCAACTGACCAGTAAATGTGTTATTTAGGGTAACATTTATAGAAATCCTGAAAGTGCATTAAGGTGGCTTAGAAATCTAGTACTGGCATCAAGTCTTCTGAGAAAAGAGAGAGTGGTAGCAGCAGTCATGGTTTCGATTTATGTAGGCACCTCCAACTTGATGTTTGTGCGAAGGTGAGGGATGGTGGACTGGTAGATATGCATTTTAAAGGAATTTACCCATACTTTCTGGTTTTTGATATCCTCAGATCCCAGATTTGTTTAGGACAATTATAAGAACTCTTAGAAGGGTCTTTAACAAAAGGTGTCTTTTCTAAAATTGAGAGTATGGGAGCTATTTGGTGTCTGAGGAGTCATTCTTTTTGAAGGACTGACTCTTTTTTCTAAGAATACTCCAACAGTAAAGTGATTCCAATCTAGCTGGAAGTTCTTGACTTCATAATTTCATTATAATCTACTTGTAATCACTTCTATCATGGAATTACTGACATTTTCAAAAATAAATCCACAGAATGCATAACTCTCAAAATTGATTTGCTTGGAGAGTTTTGACTCCTTTTCTCTCAATGAAGTCTAAAACATATCTTAGTGGGAATGAATTAGAAATCTCAAACTGTAATAGCAATTAGACTATTAACTGAGCCAATAACTAATTATTAAGAGAAGTAGGAGAGAAGATGGGGTTGCTTTCAGGAAATTACAACTCCTTTGATGACCATAAATTTCTTCCCCAAAGTCCCACATTTTTAATACCTATATTACTCATAGGGTAGTATATATGACTGTCATGAACACCATCTAGAAGAATTTAAAATGAGTTTCACCAAGAGAGCAATGGATAGGGTGGTGATGGTGTGAGAAGCTTGCAAGGCATAATAAAGAAGAAGCAGAATAAAAAACATCATCAAAGATACGAATGATTGAAAAAGAAGATAGATAGATCAGGTAGTGAGAATAGCCCACATGCTCCCCTGGTATTCTCTAGATAGCAAGAGAAAATGAAGAAAGCTCTAGCACTGGGTGAAATGTTGCCTGTGGTGAACTCATATAAAGACACAGAACAAGTGAATGGGTATTAATGATCTGCAGTCAATGGAGGTAATACTCTCATCGATGAAATAAATCATTTAATCAATAGGTATTTATTAGACACCTACTGTATGTCAGGCACTGTATTAGGTACTAGTGATACAAATACAATTAATGAAATAATCCTACTCTCAAGAAACTTATGTTCCAAATGGAGGTAATAACAATTATACACATAGACACACAATAGATACAGAATAAATATAAAGAAAATAAAGACAAATAATTACAAGATAGCTCAAATCAAGGTAGCCTGAAAGAAAGAGGGCATGATCAGTTAAGAGAATCAAGAAAGGCGTCATCTAGAAGATCTTGCCTCTTGATGGAAGAGAGGTACTCTATAAAGTAGAAGTTTTGGAAGAATGAATTCTTGGTGGGGGGAATAGCCAAAGACATCAAGACAAAAGGTAGAGTGTGGTGTGTAAAGAACAGAGAGAAGACCAGTTTATCTGAGCAATGGTTCTCAAACTTTAGTATCAGGATGTCTTTACACTCTTAAAAATTATAGAGTTTCTGCATATGTGGGTCATTTCTATTGATACTTGTTATATTAGAAATAAAAACATCTTGGTGTTGTTATGAAAATAGTTTTGGCCTTGTGGACCCCCTAAAGCATCTCAGAGACCTCCAGGGATACACAGACCACACTTTGATAGTTTAGATCACAGGGTGTTAGGGTCAGGGCCTGGGGATCGGGGTGGATAATGTCCAGTAAAACTAGTAAGAGAGGTTGGGCCAAAGGTGTAAAGGCTTTCAAAAACTAAACAGAAGACTTTAGATTTGATTCTAAAGAGAATAGGGAGCCACTAGAGTTCATTGATTAAGGGAATGACATGGTTAGATCTATGTTAGGGGAAAATCACTTTGGCAGCAATGTAGAACCTAGATTGGAGTGCTATGAAAATCTAGTCAGGGAGATCAATTAGGAAGTTGTTGCAATAATTTAGGCAAGAGGGAATGGAAACTTGAATTAAGGTAATAGTTATGTGAGTAGAGGGAAAGGGTTAGATGCGAGAAATGTGCTGGAGGTAGAAATGACAAGATTTGGAAATTGATTGAATATATGGGGTGAGAAATTCCAGGGTAATGGCTCAGTTACAAACCAGGAGACATGAAGAATAATGGTTCCTTCTAGAGAAACAGGGAAGTTTGGAAGACAAGTGGCTTTTGAGGGAAAGCAAATGAGGTATGTTTTGGACTTGGAAAGAGTACCTGGGAGTAGAGCATGTTTAACTGTTTCAAATATAGCAGAGAATTTAAGAAGAAAGAGTAACGGAGGTGGGAGGTTGGGGTAGATCGTGAAATCATATTCATCTGATTGCCTGAGTGATTAGTAATTTTATTACCTATTTGGACTTGAGGAAGTCACAGCTTCTCTGGGCCTCAGTTTCCACATCTGTCAGATTAGAGGTTGAACCAGATTGTTCTTGGTGTCTCTACCAGCTCCTGAATAGGTGCTATGACCCTAATGGCAAACTCCCTAGGTTTCAGAAATCTTAAGTCAATCTAAGATCTTGTGAAAGATCAGAAGGGTGTTTTGGATGCACTCTGACCATGCAAGGTTTAGAAAAGGTACATTGTAGGTATGTAGTTGTGTACTTGTGAATGGAGATGAGTAAGGGGAAAGGGTTGTTTTTTTTCTGCAGGGAATTTGAAGGGATGCAGGCAGGCACAGAGACAAGTTCAGTACCACTCTGGGTTGATGGAGTAAATGAGTTTCCCTAGTTTGCTTGGGATTTAATTACCTGTGACAGTGGAAAAGTGACAAGCTCATGATTCTTGGATATTTATAATGAAGCTGTCACTGGTAATGTTAAGGAAGGTCCTTAAGGGCAGGAACTGCAGTCAGTTTTAGTGAGTGCATAAAGCTAAGCCTGCTTGTATGCTTTTTCCTTCTAAACAAAAAGGAAAGGAAATGGTATTTCTGAGCTTTAAAACATACTCAAATCCCTACCTCTGCTATTTTGCCTATGTGATCCTGGGTAAGTCACAACCTCTGAGTGCTTGAGGCAAATCTCTAAGGATACAATTCACGGAACAGTTTTAGATGCTCACTAATAGAGGGAGTTTTCTCACCAGGAGATCCTCACACATATTAAATGGCAGATCTACATCTGTTTCACCCCCAATAAAAGAGCAAGGGACTGAACCAAGTGTAAGTAGGGATACGTTGGAAGAAGGATTTTAGTTTCCTTTCTCTGTTGACCTGTCAGGAAGGTTAATTGGAACAAGTGAAACAAGATTGCCTTTGACCTCGGTTGTTTTTCATTGAGTTGTCCAACAAGATGTGCTTTCCTCTAGTTTTTTACAAGTGTTACCAAGTCTACAACTAATCTACCTGATTTTTTTATTAGATGACATTGTCCTCACTCCTCCATTGTTTGGGACTTAAAAAGAGGAAGTAACATTAGGAAGAATGCTTAGTGATACATGTGGTGAGATGATAGGCATTTATCTATAAAATTGGATTTTTCCAATTAAAATAGCTTCTCCCCCGCCCCAGTATCAAATTACCTGGGAAAAGATTATGATTTGTTTTCAAATATCCTAGACCATTTTGGCAAGTGCTTCTATATGGCTTTTTTGAAACTTGAAATAAGCTACAATAAGCTCTGAGGGCAGGGACTTTGTTGGATTTACCTCTCCTTTTGGCACCTAGAACTGTTCTTTGTATATGGTAGGCACTCAATGAATGTTAGTTGTAATTATTGAATTTCATTAAAAATATTTTCCTTATACTTTTCCTGAATTAGCGCACCAAAATGGTACCTCTTGCTTGGGTGGAAATAACACTAGGTTTGAAACCAGATAGGCCTGGGTTTGAATCCTGCTTTATCTCTTAATACCTCTGTGACTTTGGAAAATTAATTCAGTCTAATTCGGTGTGTACCTACTAGCACCTATCTCCCAGGGTTGTTACAACGATCAAATGAGATAGTATCTATGAAGCTCCTGGGGGGTAGTTCCTCAACATAGTATTCACTTAATAAATGCTTATTTCCTTCCTCCACTGACGCTATTTGTATAACCATTTCTTCTCAGAAGATTTTAAAAAATGCTTTCTTGGGACATAGGGGGCTATTATTACTCTTAATTTACAGTTAAAGAAACCTGACTTGCTCAGGGTCACGTAGCCAGTAAGTATCTGAGGTGGGGATTGAACTCAGATCTTCCTGACTCCAGACCCAGCACTCTGTCCCTTGTGCTACCTAGGGAAGAAAAGGCTGTGGACAGACACTTAGGGGAAGAGGATAGAGAACTGATCAAGGGAAAACAAAATGACTGGCATGTGACAAAGAGGGTCTAACTGAGATCATTTTATGTGTAATGAGTATTCTCTGCACCTCTCTTTTAGAACCTTGAGTAGTTGAGGTAGTTTTTTCTTTACCACCATTATCTCAAGCCCCCATTGGCTATGTTCTCTCTATAGGTAGTAGTAGATAGTACCCCAGTTTTGTTTAACCTCTTTTTTATAGTTTACAAAAGGGTATTTTCTTCAGAGTTGTACTCTCCCCTATATTGTCTTGGTCTTTGTTGGGTAGCAGGGTCCCTAACTTAACTCAGTTTTAAATAGCATTGACCCCCTCTAAACTCATGATGTAGCATGACTGCCAGGTGAGTCTCAACATTTGCTGGCCCCAGGTCTCTAAAATCACTTCTGGAAGTAACTCAATCCTTGCTCCTAAGGGCATCAGGGTTGCACTAGTTCTTGAACACCCACTTTGGAGTTCTGGAACCCACTGAAATTTTCAAACTTACAAGTTTGGGGGACTCTGCTGCCTTCATTGAGGGCAGAAAAAAGCAAATGCAGAGTCTAAGGTCCTCAGTCTTTCATTAGACCATATGGGCTCAAAGTGGGAGAAAACTCTGCTACTTGTCCCCTTACAGTATTGTCTCTCACTAGGTTCACTGAATGAGAGATTAACCCAATGAAGTCAAGGGAAGAGGCCAAAGCTGATGGGCCTTTTTGATGCCTTTGTAACAAATCAAAGAACCTGCTCTCCAAAACATGGCTAGTCAATCAGAACTAATTATGCAATATCCATGAATGTTCTCCAGTCTCTTTCTGTTCCATGTTTTTGGGATTCTCCAGGAAACAAACTTCTTAGCCTCCTCCACATGAAGAGATGCTACATGAATCACTCTTTGGGAGTCAGACCTCTATTACATAGAATATATTTCTGGCAGATCCCGTCTGAATTTTTTAAATTACTTGTCTTATTGGTGATGAATGTAAGAGAGGAGAAGGCCAGTGGTGCGAATAATCCAAGACTGAAATGTGGAGAAGAATGAGATGTTACAACCCAAGGACAAATGACTGAAGGATATAGAGTGGTGGAGCTTTGAACAAATCAATCTGGCCAACCTCTGGGCAAAATGATGAATGTGAACTAGAACTCTCCAAGTTTCCTGCTGCCTCTGTGTAACATTCCATGATGGTTAACTGTGAGATTCTGGGCAAGTTATTTAACTTCTCCAAGCCTGAATTATCTCCTTTATAAAATAAAGGTAACAATAACATTTACCATTTATGGAGCAGATTAAACAAGGAAGAATCAGAAATAACTGAACTCAATAACCCAATGTTCAATCAAAAACCCCTAATTACCTAAGGTTCTCTATTATTTATTTTATTCTCTATTTGACATGAACTTCTGAGGAAACTGCAAAACAATCTGGCAGAAATTAGGCTTAGACAAAAGTCTTTATATCTTATTCCACAATAAATTCAAATAGATTGATGACCTAAATATTAAACATTATGCAATTAAGAAATTTTGAAAAAATATTAAAAAATACTTTTAATCTCATACTTTTCAAAGGCAGAGGTGGAAGGGTATGAATTATTAACTAAAAAGAGATAGAAATGATTATAAAAGACAACGGATAATTTTGATAACATGAAATTAACAGGCTTTTGCAAAAACAAAAATAATGCT
>CM053771.1:354768407-354843365 GCA_028658325.1 Potorous gilbertii
GGGGAAAAAACATGAAGTTTACTCTCATCACATTCGACTAAAGGAAGGAATAAAATGCACACTCATTTTGGTATGAAAACCTATCTTACAATACAGGAAAGTGGGGGAGAAGGAGATAAGCAGGGTGGGGGGGATGATGTAAGGGAGGGCAATGGGAGGAGGCAGCAATTTGAAGTCAACACTCGGGGAGGGACAGGATCAAAAGAGAGAATAGCAACAATGGGGGGCAGGATAGGATGGAGGGAAATATAGTTAGTCTCACACAACACGACTATTATGGAAGTCATTTGCAAAACTACGTAGATGTGGCCTATATTAAATTGCTTGCCTTCCCAAAGGGAATGGTTGGGGAGGGAGGGATGGCGAGAAGTTGGAACTCAAAGTTTTAGAAACAACTGTTGAGTATTGTTCTTGCTACTAGGAAATGAGAAATACAGGTAATGGGGAATAGAAAGTTATCTGTCCCTACAGGACAAAAGAGAAGATGGGGACAAGAGAAGGCAGGGATGATAGAGGAGAGGGCAGATTGGTGATAGGGGAAATTAGAATGCTGGGTGTATTGGGGTGGGGGGAGGGGACAAATGGGGAGAAAGTTTGGAACCCAAAATTTTTTGAAAATGAAAGTTAAATAAATAAATTTATATTGAAATAAAAAAAGGTAAATTAAAAATAAACTTCCAAATAGTTCCACCAAATCGCTTTGACTTACAGGGAATAAAAGCATAGATTTAGCTTTCTATTTTTGCTATCCTCTTGAAAGATTGTGTGTTGAACTAGCTTTCTAACAGCTGCTACTCCCTTTAAAAAGAAGTTCATAATCATGCCAGGAATAAAAAATGACTTGCAGAGGGCAGCTGGGTGACCATGCCTGGGGTCTAGAAGACTCATCTTCTTGAGTTCAAATCTGGCCTCAGACACTTGTTAGTTGTGTGACTCTGGGTAAGTCATTTAACTCTGTTTCCTTTAGCTTCCTCATTTGTAAAATGAAGTGGAAAACGAAATAGCAAACCAGTCCAATATCGTTGACAAGAAAACCTCAAATAGGGTCATCAAGAGCAGCCATGACTGAAATGACTGAACAATCTTAAATGTAAAATGATAAGCATAACAGCACTTACCTCACAGGATTGTTATGTCCGACTCTCAAAGCAAGGAGGAATAATGTCTTTCCTCTCCAAAGCTCCAGCACCAAATCTGCCCCTCACAGATGAACACAGTAATACTATTTTTAAAAAGATATTTCCCATATCAAGGAAAAAATCTATTTATACTGATGCTTCTGAGAGTTTTTAATATAAATATAGACTTTGTTTTGTCAAAAAATTGTCTATATTTGTATAGATAACTTTTTCTACGTATATGGATATAATTGTGTAATTTTCATTATTTTTATTGATATGCTCTATTATGTTAACAGTTATCTTAATGTTGAACCAACACTATATTCCTGATATAAAATAGAAATGATGTATTAGTAAATGTTTAAAATTGGTTCTTCAAAATAAATGTGGGTATAACACACTTTTAAATTTAATCTGAATGATTAATATTTTCTTCATCATTTTAAGTCTAGACAATCGGCAACAACAACGTTAAACCCTGATTTGTAGTTTTTTGCACTTTTCCAAGGCATAAATGCTTACGTTAAAAATTTAACACTTGGTTCTCATTCAGCTGGCTCCAACATACCCCCCAGAGAGTATACAATATTTTTTTCCTTTTCTTTCTTTTTATATTATTCATTCATTTTTGGTTATATTTTGAGTTCTGAACAGTCTCCCTCCTTCCTTCTCAAACCCCACACTGGAGAAGGAACAGACAAATATATGTAACCATACAGTACTTACTTCCTTAAATCAGTTCTTTCTCTGGAGGTGGATAACATCTTTTTTTCAAAAGCCCTCTGTAATTGATTTGAACATTTGTATTACTCAGAATAGCTTACTCATTCATAGTTACTCTTTGAACAATATTGCTGTTACTGTACACAATGTTCTTTTCCTTCTGTTCATTTCACTCCTTATTATTTCATGCAAGTCTTTCCACGTTTTTCTAAAAGCAACTTGTTCACCATTTTTTATGTCACAGTAGTATTCATCACATATAGCACAATTTATTTAGCCATTGTCCAAATGATGGGCATCCCTTGAATTTCCATTTCTTTACCGTTACAAAGAAAGCTGCTATATTTTGGAAATATAGATTCTTTTCTTTTTTCTGTGATTACCTTGAAAAACAAACCCAATAATGATATTGCTAGGTCAAAGGGTATGCACAGTTTTATAACTCCTTGGGCATAATCACAAATTACTCTCCAAAATAGTTGGATCAGTTCAGAGTTCCACCAATAGTGTATTGGTGTGTCCTAATTTTTCTACTTCCCCTCCAAATGACATTTGTCATTTCCCACTCTTGTCATCTGAGTCAACCTGATAGGTTTGAAATGATATTTCAAAATTATTTTAACTTGCATTTTCTAATCAATAATGGTTAAGAGCATTTAAAAAAATATGGCTATATATGACTTTGATTTCTTCTTCCAAAAACTGCCTGTTCATATCCTTTGACCATTTATCATTGGGGAATAACTCAAAATCTTATAAATTTGATTCAGTTCTCTGTATGTTTGAAATTATGAGACTTTTATCTGAGAAACTGTGTATAAAATCCTGCCCCACCCCTTCCATTTTCTGCTTTCCTTCTAATTTTAGTTACCTTGGTTTTTGCCCTAGATGGCAGCCAGGTGGTGCGGTGGATAGAGCACCAGTGCAGGAGTCAGGAGGACCTGAGTTCAAATCTCACCTCAGACACTTGACACTCACTAACTGTGTGACCTCAACCCCAATTGCCTCATCTTGGGTCATCTCCAGTCATCCTGATGAATATCTGGTCACTGGATTCAGATGGCTCCGGAGGAGAAGTGAGGCTGGTGACCTGCACAGCCCTCCCTCACTCAAAAACAAAGTCAAGTTCAAGTCATATCATTATTTCTCTGATGGAATGGTTTTCTTCAGCCATGAAGGACGAGCACACCTTGGTTTTATTTATATAACCTCTTTTTAATTTAATGTAATCAAAATTGTCTCTCTTATATTCTACAGTACTCTCTCTTATTTATTCATGAATTCTTCTATCCATAAATCTAATAGGTAATATGTTACATACTCATCAAATTTAATTATGATCTTTCTATGTCTAGGGCAGCCATGTATCTTGTAATTGGTGTTAGATATTGGTCTATACCTAGTTTCTGCCATATCACTCTTTAGTTTTCCCCAAAATCTTTACTAAATATTGAGTTCTTATCCCAAAAGTTTAAATCTTTATGTTTCTCACACTCAAGATTTACTGTAATCATTTACTACCATGTATTGCATATCTATTCTATTCCACTGATCGAACATTCCATTTCTCAGCTAACACCAGAGAGATTTGATAGTTACTACCTTATAATACAGTTTAAAATCTGGTACTGCTGATTTTTTTTTGTTTTTTTTCTTTTAATTTCTTTTATATCCTTGACTTTTTGTTCTTCCAAATGAATTTTGTTATTATTTTTTCTAGCTCAATAAAATAGTTTTTGGTAGTTTAATTGGAATGACACTGAATAAGTAAATTAGTTTAGGTAGAATTGTCATTTCTATTATATTGACTCTACTTTAATGTCATCTTCATTCACCCTTTTCATGTTTGATACTAGCACTTTTCTTTTCTTTTAAAAAAATAATATTAAGCCATAGTTTTTTTTTTACTGATTTACTATGTTAGTTATATACTATTTTAATGTATTATTATAGCCTTTTTGATAATGTTTTATTCTAAATTTTGCATTGATATTCATTAGATATTGTTCTAAGAAGGACACTAAAACATTTGAGAGTGTCAATCCTAAAGGCAGGAATACTCATCTTTATGATTTCAAATTTGACCTCAGACAACATAATAGCTGTGTGAACTTGGGCAAGTCACTTAACCCTGTTTGTCTCAGTTTCCCCAACTGTAAAATGAGCTGTAGAAGGAAATGGCAAACCACTCCAGTGTCTTTGCCAAGAAAACACCAAATGCATCATGAAGAGTTGGGCATGACTGAAATGACTGAACAACTTTTCCCTAACAGCAAGAATATGCAACAAAGACTGGTAGTCCTTAGTGCCCCTCCTCTCAAGCTGGAAATATGCCTGGTTAGTGTAAGTAATTAGGATGTGGTGATTTCTTTGGTTTCAGGCACCTATCAAGTCCGAGAGGCACAGACTACACACAACTGGAAATTTTTTATGCGTCTTGATCAAGAAGTAGTGCCAGGGAATTGCTAAGAGAGGAAATTGTGTCAAGGAAGCAGGAGCTGAAGGGAAACCATGTCAAGAAAACACTATGCTGATAGGCCATTCTGCCTAAACTTGGGAGTCAAGTAAAGTGGTTGTCACTGTTGCATCTTGTCCTCTCCTTACCTGCTCACTCCCCACACACTTGGTTTGTGTTCATCCTTTGTTGCCGAAGAAGACTCTGCCATCAGAGAAATGATGACATGACTTGCACTTGACTTTGTTTTGAGTGAGGGTGGGTCACCAGCCTCACTTCTGCTCCAGAGCCATCTGAATCCAGTGACCAGATATTTATCAGGATGACTGTAGGTGACCCAGGATACACTTGGAGACCTTGGGCTCTTTAGGCCAAGGTCTTTGCAGGTACTCACTTAGGATGAGATAATGCCCATTCATTGAATAGGCCTGTTTAAGAAATAGCCAGGGCATGGCCACTTTAATGAAGCCAAAGAAAAGAAAGACATCAGGCTGGGAGGAAAACAGCAACAGTTGAAGAGGAGAGGAGATGAAAAGAGAGGACAGGAGAGGAGAGGAGGGGAAGGGAGGGGAAGGGAGGGGAGGGGAAGGGAAAGGAAAAAGGAGAGGAAAGGAAACTAGCCAGTAAAACCCAACTCAACTGAGCATCTTTTGGCTATCCAAATTTATCTTCATTTGGAGAGGAGATGGAAGGTGAGGGGGAGGCAGACAGGAGAGGTGGAGCCGAGTTACCCAGCTAGCTGGATCCCCATTCCACCAGCTGTATCTACACAATCCTTTCACCCACTTACTGGAGGAATGAAATGAAAATCTTCTAAGTACTAGAGTCTTTCCTCCCCTTAAACAAACTCAAGCCCCTTTTTCACAGAGAAAGTCCTTAACTTTTAACTCTATATTGTATTATGATGTTTCTTAGTATTAGCAACAATCACTTTGTGATCAAATTTTGTTTTATTTATTTTTTGTAATTTTAAAATCTCTTAAAGAGCTACTGCTTTTCTGATTCAGTCCTCTTTGTGGGGGGATATTTTTTCATCTTCAGAACTACAGAAATAGAGTGTCAGAGAGAGCTCAGAATTTCTAAGAGGCCCTGCAAATATTGCACCTAAAAGGCTTTCCAGCATTTGGTTTCTTCAAACAATCCATTTCCCTTTGGGAATACCCTAATTGTTAGAAAGTTTTTTTTTACATCAAATCTAAATTTATGTCTTTTCAACTTCCATTGACAAGCAAAACAAGTCTGATATTTTCCTCACCTGAAAAAGTTTTTAAATCCTCAATAAGTGCTTTTAGCACAATATATTTAGATACATTCTACTTGATAATAATTCTTTAATGGCAAAAGAGGAATCATTTATAACATACAAATCCAGAAAGAAAGTCATGGGAGCCTAGAATATTCATGGAGATATAAAGTCCCCAAGCTTGTCTACTGAGTTACTAAGAGTAGCAAGAAATATGTGACTAGGACTTAAATAGAAAATATTGCTTTCCAGTCATGGGGAAGATGTAAATCTCAAGGATATTGGTGTCCAATGACCTGCTACATATTGTAACTATTTCAAAAGGAATATAAAGAAATTAGTCATGACAGGAAGAACCAACATGACTGATGTCAAAGAGACCAGCATTGAGGGCAGAGAGCTTGCTTTTATTTAAAATCTTCAACAAGGAGTCTTCCTTAATCAGTTTAGACTATAAAAATCTGAGAGCAGTTCAGGATCATGTAGTTCATCAAGGATTTCTAAAGACTCTGAATTTTACTCTTTATCAAGATAAAAATCCAATCAAGAAGGCATTCTCATAGACATAAGTGACATAGGTAACAATCACAAAGTAGGTTGTATATACCAGAGAATTGTTGCTATAATCATTCACCAAAATCTAATTTCAAAAGACACGCAGAGCAGATCCTAAAATATAGCTTGTAGTTCTTGATCTCAGCTTAAATGCAGTAAAGAGAAAATTTGGGGGAAATATTTTCTCATTATGGAATTTTTGGTTGTGTCACTGTAATTTATGATCCGTTTTTGGCTAACTAGATGATCCAGTGGACTTTCTCTTGTTTATTTTGAGAGATAGATGATTCAGAAGAGGCTATAAAAGGCAAATGGAATGGAAATGGATCGCAGAAGAAATTATGCAGATTATTACAGCACTAAGAGAGTATTCCCGTTCCCCCAAAAGGTATCTATAATGATAGATCTATTCCCCATAGTGGAGGTGGTAGTAGATGTAGTGATTGTTAAGTGATTAAGGATATTATAGCTATGACTATGATTACATAAAAGGTCACATTTTCCAGCTAATCTTGATCATAGTGGAGAAATTTCTTTTCTATAGTTCAAGATACTATGAGCAAGTAGATTTTAAAAATTCTTTTTGGATTTCTCTAACTTTTTCATCTTCCTACCTTCCAAAAGAAACTTTAAAAAATCTTTTATTTATAATTTAAATTTTATCAGTTGACATATTGCTGTTTTTACAACTTTTACTATACTCTGAAAGACTGTAATAGTTGTGCTTTTGAGTAACTATATTAAACAAAATGAAGTATATTTTTTTGCAAAAAATTCTTATGTAATCAAATGAAGAAAGAAATGATTGATAGTTTTGAAAAACTTGGGTTTTTTTTGAATCATCATATCCATACTGTAGGAAAAATTTTCATTTTGCAGAATGTTTTTCTTTTGTTAACTACCTATTTTCAAGAAAAATAGTAATGGATATAAAACTATTCAGTACGACCTGAAGGAAGTTGGAAACTACAGAAGAAAATTGATTCTTGACCATTTTTTTTGAAAAAAAATTGAACACTAAAAATTAGGCCTATTTCCATGTTGGTATAAGTTTTCACCTGAACAAATGCGGTATCTGGGTGTGGAGGTGGCAAGGTGCTGGGGTAGATATCTGGGTCAGTAAATAACTGGAGGACCAAACAGAATGTACAAGCAATGACAACTCTATAGCTTTATTATGTCTGGAAAATTGACACAAACCTAGAAAACATCCAATGTATGGATCATGCTGTCTGATGAGGCTATTTACAAATAGCTGAGGAAGAAAGGAAAGTGAAAGGTAAAGAAGAAAGAAAAAGCTGTAGCTAAATGAATGCAGAATTCCAGAGAAGATCAAGGAGAAATAAAGTTTTCTTAGATAGACAACACAGAGAAATATGAGAAAATAATAGAATAGGAAAGACAAGAGATTTCTTCAAGATGTCAAGATAGATATTAAGGGTATGATGTTTCATTAAAAAACAGGCATGATAAAAGACAAAAATGGTAGGGACTTAACCTAAGTAGAAGAGATTAAGAGGAGAATACACAGAGATATAGAAGAATGTACAGAGATATACAAGCACGATTTTAATATCATCGATAACCATGATGGTATGATTTACTGATCTACAGCCAGATATTTCAGAGAATGAAGTCAAGTGGACCTTGCAAAGACCTTGGTGTGAGGGCCCAAGGTCTCCTAGTGCATCCTGGGTCATCTCCAGTCATCCTGATGAATATCTGGTCACTGGATTCAGGCAACTCTGGAAGAGAAGTGAGACTGGTGACCTGCATAGCCCTCCCTCACTCAGAACAAAGTCAAGTGCAAGTCATGTCATCATTTCTCTGATGGTTTGGTCTTCTTTGGCAACAAAGGATGAACCCAACAATAAAGCTAATGGAGGGGATGGAATTCCACTTGATGTATTTAAAATCCTAAAAAAATGACACCAAATGCATTCAACATGTCAGCAAATTTGGAAAACTCAACACTGGCCTCTGAATTAGAAAAGATCAGTTTATATCTCTACCCTAAAGAAGGGCAATGCCTAAGAATGTTCAAATCACTGAGCAATTGTACTCATTTCACACATTCACAAGGTGTGCATTAAGATTCTGCAAGCTAGGCTTCAGCAATATGTGAACTGAGAATTACCAGAAAGGCATGCTGGCTTTCAAAGAGGCAGAGAACTAGAATTGCTCATAATCGCTAGATTATGGAGAAAGCAAAGGAATTAGAAAAAGAATCTATTTCTGTTTCATTGACTACCTTAAGGTCTTTGACTGTGTGATCACCACAAAGCATGTCAAAATTCTTAAAGAGATGGGAGTACCAGATCATCTTACTTGTCTCCTGAGGAACCTATATATGGGCCAAGAAATATGGACCCAAACATGGAACAACTGATTGGTTTGAAGTTGGGAAAGGAGTATGAAAAGGCTGTAAATTGTCATCTTATTTATTTAAATTATGTGCCGAGTATACCATGTGAAATGCCAGGCTGGACAAATCAAAAGTCAGAATTAAGGTGGTCAGAAGAAATATCAACAATCTCAGATATGCAGATGATAGCAGAAAGTGAAGAATGAAGAAATCTTTTGATGAGGTGAAAGAAGAAAGTCTAAGAGGTCTCTTTTAGCTTAACATTATAAAAAACTAGCATCATGCCAGCTGGTTCTATCACTTCCTGCAAATAGAAGGAGAAGAAATGGGAGCAGGGTCAGATTTTATATTCCTGGGCTCAAAGATCAGTCCTGAGACCAACTACACCCATGAAATTAAATATGCTTGCACCTTGGAAGTAAAACTACGTCAAATCTGGACAGCATACTAAAAAGCAGAGATATAAACTTGCCAACAAAAGTTTATATAGTCAAAGGTCCAGTTTTTTTCAGTGTGAGAGTTGAACTATATGGAAAACTGAGCCCCATAGAATAGATATTTTCGAACTGTGGTGCTGGAGAAGACTTTTGAGAGTCCCTTGTATTTTGAAGGAGATCAAATCAGTCAATATTTAAAGAAATTAATTCAGACTGCTCATTGGAAGGATAAATACTAAATCGGAAGCTTACACACTTTTGCAACATATAGTGAAGACTGGACTCATTGGAAAAGATCCCTATGTTGGGGCAGATTGAAAGCAAAAGGAAAAGAAGGCAGTAGAAGATGAGATGGATAGATAGTGTCATAGAAAGAATGAATATGAGCTTAAACAGACTTCAGGAGATAATGGAGGGTGGAAAGGGCTCGCATGCGATGGTCTTTGGGGTCACATAGAGTTGGATATGATCGAATGACTGAGCAACAACATTGATCATGCCCTTGGGTCTTGAATAAGCCTGAGGTCTAAGGTCTTGCTCCTTTTAGTGGTGGGTTTTCTTTGTCCTCTAAGATCTCTTCTGATTATAAAAGCCCATGATCAGTCTCTAGCCTGGTATCTAACGAATACTTAATAAATGTTGAGTTAAACTTTTTCAGGTAGTTTCTCCTTCACCGAATGTTATAATACTAGTCAGTCTCTGCAAAGGATGGAGACAAAAAGTAAAGAATGCAATGGGAGCTCTTGGACAGGGGTCCCCACTACTATTCCTTCCCACTTTCCAACCTCAAGAGACTTCAGTAGGCCACCAAATACATGTTCTCTGGAACAGTTCATCATCGCTGGCAGAAAATGAACACAAAGATATAATTATCTATTAACTGAGTGAAAGGATAGCTAATTTCAATGAGGTTATAATAGATTAATTAAAAAAACATTTTTATATATAGGAACTTTTTAAATCTTTGTGCAGAAAACAATTTGTTTTTAAAAATACATAACTGGGAGAAATGTTATAACAAGGAGATTTTTTAAAAAATCACCACATTTTTTCATAACAAAACTGACAATTTCTATTAGTGTTCACCTAAAGATAGCTGTAAGTGCTACAAACATTTATTGAACCCCTTTTGTGCATATCTTACATTTATCAAATACCATTTGAAGAATATGTAGAATAGGAAGATATTGAAGACAATAGCTGTCTGCCAGAAATATTATTTCTTCCTCTTTACATGTATCGCTTTTCCAAACATATCATGTTTATTAAATGCAGTCCCATCAAAAATCTGTTAATTATGATCTGATTAAAAAAGGAGAGTATATTTTACTCTCTAAAATTCTTTAGTTAAATTGTAGTTTAGAAATGTGATTGAAGATCTCATTCCTTTTCTTTTGCCTCAGAGTTTCTAGATATTAAAATAGTAGGCATCAACATACCTTACTTCTCAAGAATGTCAATAACACAGCACACAAAATAAAACCTGGTCTTGAATATAAATCCTAAGGAAAAAAGATATTGCCATATATTTTCCAGCAGAGGGCATCATGATTTTAAAATAAATGTTTCTTGCTTTTGCTTTTTCTTTTTCTTACTAAAGTCTTAGGTGTGCCCTCAAAAGGTAGTAATTGGTCAGAGAGACCCTCTCCTTTTTTTTCTTTTTTCTTTCTTTTTTTTTTTTTAATGAATGACTGTTTTCAGAGCAAGAACTACTATAACTCTCTGGGTGGGGGGAGAGAGACAGAGAAAGACAGAGACATACAGACAGAGAGACAGACAGAAAGATAAAGACAGAGCCAATATGTTATTCTCTCCACCTGGGTGGGTCCTTTGTGCTGTGCCACATGCATCCCTGGAAGTTGCCAGGGGAACTCTGAGAAGGGTCACTTGGGGCCTGGTTCGAGCAGCTCTATCCACACACATGCTCCGAGGGAGACAATTCAGGCTAAAACAGAAGAAATTAAAAATAGACATAATATAATTAAATACAACATAATCAGAAGAGGAAAGGAAGATAGCGAAATTGGACACAGTTTCAGTACCTGGATAAGGATAGTAGAATGAAACTGTTACATAAATCACTGACTTAAAAGTGACCAAATCCCATTAACCTTAAAGGAGTACATGGCTTATTTTTTTATATTTGTTACTGCTATGTCTATAATTAGATGGGAAGACTTTGGAGTAAGAGAACAATTCATCAAAATCTGGTTTTATTTCAACCAGTTCTTTGACAAGGAAATGGTCAATGTCAGTGAAACAACACGTGGACCAGACCTAATGGCCTATAGCTTGGGTCTGCCCTCAACAACCAGATACAAGTAGTCTCCTCTTTTGGGGAACTAGTCCATCCATTTCATTGCTTGGGCCTTCCTTTTCCAAATCCTCAAGGGCAAATGTGCTGAGTTCTGTCTGAAACCAAATTAAAACATAATTGGGAAAATATTTAACAAAATAAATATAATATAAATTTATATAATTATATATCATTACATTATATAATTATATAACATATTATATTACATGATAATATATTATATTTATCTTATATTTAATACAAGATAAATATAACAAAATATGATAAAATATTGATACATTCCATTTTAAAACTAAGTCAGTATATAGCCCGTAGGAATCCTTGTGTACAGTTTAGGGGCCCTCCTTTCTATCTGAGTTTGACATCACTGGTCTACAAGTCTTAGAAGGCTTGTATCCTCCCCAGTTACATTCCTCACCATTCTCTTAGGCCAAGTACAAAGGCCAGAGGACAAAGGAGAGCAAAGCAGCCTGGTTTGGTGGAAAGAATGTAGGCATCAAGGTCCCAAAATCTGGGTCCCATTCCAGCTTTCCCACTTACTACTTGTGTGATTTTTGGCTACCCAATCATCCTTTCTGATATTCATTTTCTTCATTTGTAAAATAAGGTGATGAGACTCATCCCAATCATTCTCCCCAAACTAACAACTTCATAATCCAAAAGGGGGTCATACCCAAAGCATGGTGAGAGTCAGAAAAATTGGTGTGAAAGACATCTGGTTGGTTTAGTGGACTGCAAGTTTAATATCTGTCCAAGGTGCAACACAGCAGAACAGAAATTAACTCTAGGCCTCATTATTGTACAAAAGGCATAAAATCTAAAGTATTATGCTCAGGTCATATTACCTTTTAGAAAGGTTATTGACTAATTGAATAGTGTTCAAGAGACATTAATCAAAATGGTGGGAGTGGCCAGGCCATGTTGTATGAAGACTGATAGAAGGAACTGGGATATTTAATCTGCAGAAGAACTGGGGGGCAGGGGCAGTGAAGGAAAGCATGGCAGCTCTCTTTAAGCAGGTAAAAGACTGTCTTGTGGAAGGCAAAAAAATTAAACCTTATTTTTCTTGGCCTCAGAGGGCAAAGTTTGGTGGAAGTTAGAGAGGCAGATTCGGGCTCAACATAAGGAAACACTTCCTAACAATTATGGCAAAAGTGGAATCGGCTGTTGTGGGAGTTTCTATCTACTTCAGGTCTTCCTGTAAAGGCTGAATAGTCAGTTGTCTGGGATGTTGCAGAGAAGTAGATATGGATTGGACCAGATGGCTTTTGAGCTTCCTTTGAACTCTAATATAGTGTGACTTAGTAACAGGTAGGTTTGTAGTATAACAAAGTTAAAAAAAAAAAGAAATCATCTTTATCATTCTTTAATGTTGTCTGAACATTAAATTCAAGCCTTTAGAACCAAGAGTGAGACTGAAATCTTGGCTTTTGCTTTTAGTCAAATATGGAAGAATGGAATATTTATATCTTAATTAAAAACAGCAGCTAAACTGAAGAGCTCATCTATCAAATGATGTGGACACAAACACAACAAAGAAATTTCAAGGCCAAGAGGAAAGGAATGATTACAGTTAGGGGAATGTGAGCTCAGTGTCGAGAATACTCTTTTCAGCTGCTGCTTTTCTAGGTGGTTACCACTGAAAAAGCTGATCAGGGGAAAACTTGAAAGTCATCTCCCCCTCACTCTCTATGTAATAATCTCAAAAAGTAACAGTTTTAAAGACAGAAAAGGAAAGAAAGAGTTTTTGTTTGTTTTTTGCAGGGGATACAGTATAGGACTTGGATTCAGGAGCATCCTTCTTACTCATTTTGGGGTCATGAGCAAGTCACCTAAGCTAAATCGCCTGGTCTCATTTTCAACATCTATAAAATGGCAGTAATAGTTGGACCTGGAGTCATCTTTCTGTATTCAAATCCAGCCTCAGACACATACTAGCTGTGTGACTGTAAGTCACTTAACCCTGTTTGCCTCAGTTTCCTTATCTATAAAATGAGCTGGAGAAGGAAATGGCAAACCACTCCAGTATCTTTGCCAAGAAAACCCCAAAATAGGGTCATGAAGATTCAGACATGACTGAAATAACTGAACAACAATTACCTCTAGCACCTACCTCATAGGATTATTGTGACTCAATGGGATTATGTATATTAAAATCAGTTAATAATAACATCATTAATGCAAGAATTATTTTGTTCTCTTTATTGATGGAAAATAAAATCTTTAGATGTCTAAAGCATATAAAAGAACTTCTGGCCAGTCTTATTTTTATTATAATTTCATTTATCTGACTCAAGACTCAGTTAATCCTTCTTTTTATTGAATGTTCAATTAGTTATAGGAGGCAAATATACTGGAATGAATGAAGAATGAATGGATGACCTATTTAATTATTTATTATGAGCTGACTTCTGAAAATACATGTAAAAGAGTGGCAGTTCCTACCCTCAAGGAATTTATGTTCTAATCATGTCATCAGGTTTCTCATTAAATGACTGATCTTAAATGGTCTATCCCCTTCTTAGAAGTGCTCAATGATACCTTTCCCACCAACATGCTAAAGGGAACCTGGGGGTTCCCTGAATCCATGAGCTTCGCCACTAACTAGCTCTGACTGTCCTCATTCCAGTTCTTCTATGGCAGGATTTCTTCAATCTGCCTTTTCAATTGCTGACTCACCTCATCCTTGCTGTCTCTGCACAATGCCTTCCTGCTGCTCCTTCTCCCCATGCTCTCGTGCCCCTTTACTCCACTAGACTTGAAAATACTCATGAGCAATTATATTGCATGTTAAGGTTTGCAAAACATTTTACAAATATCTTAATTGATCTTTCACAATAAACCTGGAGGTGGGGGCTATATTACTCCCATGATGAAATTGAAATTAAGGGACTTGTCCAGGGTCATAGAGCTAGTTAAGTGTCTGAGGCTAGATTTGAATGAGGGTCTTGCCTCTAGTTCCAGAGCTCTGTCCACTGAGTCACTCAGATGCCTCTTTATTCTTTATCTTCCCAGGAGCTCTGCTTTATTGTCAAATTCCCCATCACACTTGATCTCTCCTACTGATATTCTCTTCCACCTCTTGTACTATTAAGTACAACTTGATTTTGCTTTAAGGACTCAAGATCAGTAGGTGCCCTGTCTAATGTTGGCCACTCTTCCCCCACTTTGTCAAACTATCTGTTCTTTGCCTCCAGGACAACTTTTTGTTCCGCTGTTTTCCTTGTTCTCACAATCTATCAGCCCAGTTTCAGTAACAGAAAGGAGAGGGGAAATACAGAGTGGAGGAAGGAAATCAGAAACAAGTGACTGAGGATACAAGAGAGGCTGAAAGACCAAAAGTTCAAGAGAAGAAACCCAAGTAAAACCCAGTTTACAAGGAAATAAAGCAACAAAGAGGGTCACAAGGATAGAAAGAAAAATAAAACATTCAAGAAAAGCCTGGTAGAAATGAAGTATAGTCACAGGAAGGAAAATCAAAATGACTCTACGTAAAAAAGAGAATCTTAGGGACTCTTTAGAAATTGTGGAACAACAGAACAGCAATACATACACAAACTAATAAATTAAGCAGTTAAAAGCAACAAAAACAATCCCATAATGGTTTAAGGGAACAATTAAAACTTTTAAAGAAGAAATTATGAACAAAATTAGACTTGGAATCATATCTCTTAATGCAAAATGTAAAGGTCACAAAAAGAAAAATAAGAAAAAAAATATTCAATAAAGAATCTTCACCCAAGTTGTGGTTGTGGTTTGTTGTGCATTCTTGAAGAGGACCATAATATTAGGAAGATGTTGCCACAACTTGCAAGTGAATTGGATTTAAGTGAGGGAGGGCGAGTCTCACTTTCTCCTCCATCTGGGTTCAGTTTCCAGATATAGATCCGGATGATTAGAGATGACCCGCATGCAGTGGGACACCTTGACCTTTTTAAGCTAAGGTCTTTCCCAGGTCTCAGTTTGACTGAGGTAGCACCCATTCAGTAATTAAGGCTAGATAACAAATAAGGCAAAAAAAATGGCCTCTTTTGCCTAGTCAAAAAAAAATTAAAATAATAAAAAAAAGCAATCTGGGAATTTACATTCACTCTAAGCCTAAGCAATGACCAGGTGGGTCACAAAAGTAGAGGTTCTGAGAAAGAGAATAACAGATTTGAAACACAAAAATATTGAAGTGAAGGAAAATTTGGCAGGAGTAAAAAAGCAGTGGTATCAAAATATATGAATTCTGTGCAATTGTAAAGACTGATTTTGATAAAAGAATGCAGAGATAATTTTTTTCTGAAATTTCTGCTTTGCTGTAAGTATGCACTCTGTCATCTTTCTGGTGAGATCTTCACTATAGTATATTGATATTCGTGATTTAATCAGAATCTTAGCAAGAATGCTACTGAGATTTATCCTCAAAAAAGCTGTTAATGTGCCCAAGTAGGATTTATAATAGGAATATAAAGATGTTTCAGCATTAGGACAAAAATTAACATAATCCTTCCTCTATTCAAGTGAAATCACACCTTCTGACTTGAAGTCCAATGATCTCTAAATTTCTCTAGGAGTACCATTGCCTGAGCCCTTGAATTTTACCCATTGACCATCTATAAGGATTAAGCAGGCAAAATATTTCCTGTCATCTTTACTCTGTCATCTCTCTTGTATGGTGAAAGTCAACCATCTTTCCCTCCACTGCCAAGTCTACCTTGGCTTACAGGGAAATGATTGGCTTAAAACATGCAGGAGGAAAGGTAAGCAAGCATAAGATTTAAATTTTAAAAATTTTTATTTTTAATTTATGGAATAAAACAAGAATTTTCATAATAATACAATATTTTAACATAATTTCATAATGATACAATATTTTCATACAATAAATAAATAAATAAAACATAGGATTAAGGGAACAAATGATAAGCACTGTTTCCTAAAGTAAATCAATTTATTTAGCAAAGATAGAGGTTAAAAATCAAAGCTGGTCTTTAAGAAAACTGTTACTATTTCTTAACAAAGCCACTTTCTAGAGGGTAATAGACCAAATGAAAATGTCAGGTGACAAGAGATTTAGTACAATTCTGAACAGTACTGGAAATTAAATAGGCCCCTTAATGAAGGAAAATGACAGAGGAGGAGCCATAAAGAGAAAGTCTGTCCACAACATTATTCTGTTTAACCTGTATTAAGGTTACTGTATAACACCTGTGGTTTATCACTACTGACTAAGGTTAGGGGTGTCTTCTCATATCTTTTCATTTGATTCCTACTTAATCTTTTTTTAAAAATTTTGTTACATTTACTTTTGATTTTTGCTTTCATTCTCTCTATTTACATTATTATAGTTACTGTATACATTGTTTTCTTGGCCTACTTTGCATCAGTTCATGTATTCATCATACACATTTTTAGAACATAGTAATATTCCATTATATTAGTATTCCATATTTATTTAGCCATTCCCCAATTAATAGGCAGCTACTTTGTTTTCAAATCTTAGCTATCACAAAAAGTGCTGCTACAAATATTTTAAAATATTTTTTAATCAATGGGATTTGTTGATCAAGATACAAACTCAGAAGATAGCATGAATACAACTACAAGCAAAGCACCAAAAAAAAAAAAAACCCCAAACAAACAAACAGAAAAAACCAACCAGCAATTGGACACAAGCCTGAAAGAATTCTTGCAAGAGGTAAAGAAAGAGCTCAGCAGCACAGGAAAAATCAGGAAAAGAAATGAAAATGATGAAAAAAGAAGTTATGAAAATTGTTCTTAAAAATTAACAGCTTAGTTAAAGTAGCACAAAAAATACTGAAGAAATATCTTAAAAAAAGAAGTGACTAAATGGAAACACAAACATTCACTAAAGATCTCTGCAAAAAAAAGTAGCATTGGTCAAATGGTTAAAAGTGATACAAAAGTTCACTAAAGAAAATAATTCCTTAAAAATTAGAATTGGCAATCAGAAACTAATGACTCCATGAGACATCAAGAAACAATAAAAAAAAGTCAAAAGAATGAAAAAAATAGAAGAAAATGTGAAATATTGTGAAAAATCACTGACCTAGAAAACAAATCGAGAAGTGATTTAAGAATCATTGAATTACCTGAAAACCATGATGAAAGAGCCTAGACATCATATTTCAAGAAATTATAAAGAAAAATTGTCTTGATATCTTAAAACCAGAGGGTAAGATAAAAATTAAAAGAATCTATTAGTCACCTCATAAAAAAATCTCCAAATGAAAATTCCCAGGAATATTATAGCCCAATTTTAGAGACCAAAGAGAAAATATTGTAAGCAGCCAGAAAGAAACTATTCAAATATTGTGGAGTCACAGTCAGATTTAGCAGCTTTCTTGTAAAAAGAGCTAGATGGACAATGATATTCTGAAGAACTAAGGACCTAAGATTAAAACCAAAAATCTCCTACTTAGAAAAACTGAATATAATCCTTCAAGGGAAAAAATAGATACTTAATGAGAGAAAGGACTTTCAAACATTCCTTATGAAAAGACCAGAGCTGACTAGAAATTTAATATTCAACATAAGACTCAAGAGAAGCATAAAAAGGTAAACACAAAAGAGAAATAATAAGGGACTTAGTAAGGTTAAACTGCTTTATATTCCTATATGGGAAGATGATACATATAACCCCTAAAATTTTATCATTATTAGAGCAGTTAGAAGTTACAAAGGGCAAGGTATGAGTTGATTATATTGGTATGATCTAAAAAAATAGAGTGAGAAAGAGGAATGCACTTGGAGAAGGGGGAAGGGAGAAGAAGAATTGGGAAAATTAACAAGGAAGAACTTTGACAGTAGAGTGTTGGAGGTGGCAACATTTGTATATCATTCTCATCAGAGTTGGTTCCAAGATGGAAGACCATATAGAAATATTCCATTGGGTACAGAAATCTATCTTACCCACCGAATAGAGAATAAAAGAAATAAGACAAAAGGGGGAGGGTGTGACAAAAGCAAAGGCAGATTAAGGGAGGGAGTGACCAGAAGCAAAATAGACTTTTGCAAAGGGACTTGATAAAAAGAAAGAGAGAAGGATAAGCAGGAGAAAATAGAATAAAAAGAAATATACAGTTAGTAATCACAAGTATGAATGTGAATGGGATAAACTTACCCATAAAATGGAAGTGGAAATAGAATGGATTAGAATTCACAATCCAACAATATGTTGTTTACAAGAAACCCATTTGCAATAGAAAGAAACAGAGTTAAAAATAAGGGGCTACAGCAGAATCTATTATGCTTCAGTTGAGGTAAAAAAAAAGACAGGGGTAACAATTAATCTCAGACAAAAAAAAAGGCAAAAACAGACCTAATTAAAAGAGATAAGTAGGAAAACTACATTTTGACAACATAGAAATTATAATATTAAATATATATTAATCAAATGGCAGAGTATCAAAAATCTTAAAGGCACAAACAAAATCATTGCAGCCAAAATCAGAAGGAAAGTAGGAATGTGGGGAAACAATTTTTAAAAAAAGTTTCTCTAACAAAGGCCTTCCTTTCTGAAATATATAGGGAACTGAGTTCAATTTATAAAAAGAAGAATCATCCCCTGATAAATGGTCAATGATATATATGAACAGGTAGTTTTAAGAAGAAGATATCAAAGCTATTTACAATCATATGAAAAAAATGCACTATTAGAGACCTGAAAATTAAAACATCTCTGATGTTTTGATGATTGACTAACAGGTCAGAAAAGGAAAATGACAAATGATGGAGGGGATGTGGAAAAGTAGATACACTAATGCATTGTTGGTGGAGTTGAACTGATCCAACTCTTCTGGAAAGCAATTTGGAACTACATCCAAAGGGCTATAAAATTGTACATACTTCTTGAACAGCAACATCACTACAAGGTGGAATCCAAAAGAGATCAAAGAAAAAGGAAAATATACAGATACACATTTATTTTTTGGGGTAGCAAAGAATTGAAAATTGAGGGGATGCTCATCAGTTGGGGAATGGCTAAACAAATTGTGGTATGCGATTGTGATGGAATACTATTGTGCTATGAGAAATGATGAGCAGGATGCTTTCTGAAAAACCTGGTAACACTTATATGAATTTCTGCAAAGTAAAGTGAGCAGAACCAAGAAAACATTTTACACAGTGACAGCAATGTTGAGGGCTTAATTAGCTGTGAAAGACTTCGCTACTCTGACCAATTCAATTATCCAGGAAAACTCTGAAGGACTCATGATGAAAAATGTTATCTACCTTCAGAGAGAGAACTGACGAGCTCTGAGTACAAATTGAAATATAATTTTCACTTTATTTTTCTTGCTTTATTCTGTAACATGGTTAATACAGAAATATATTTTACATGATTTCATATACATAATTACATCATATTGCTCACCCTCTCAATGGGTGGGGGAGGAGTGGAGGAAGAGAGAGAATTTGGAACTCAAAATTTTAAAAATGATAATTAAAATTCAATGAAATTAAATATAAATTCCTAAACTTCATTAAAAAATAAACTATGCTTAGCATAGGGTAGAAAAATCCTGCCTCAACAATAGTTGATATGAAAAAGATCTGGGGATTTTAGTGAACAGAAAATTCATTATGAGTCAGAGATTTAACCAAATGGGCCAAAAAAGGTTCATGCTATATTTGGATGCATTAGTAGAAAGAGAATGCTCAGATTGTTCAGAACACACATGGAGTGTTGCATTCAGGGCTGGTGCCTCCTTTTGGGATGGGCATTGGTAATGAGAGTACATCCAAGGAAGGTCATCCAAGAACAGTGAGGGTTCTGGAAACCAGGCCATATTAGGATGGGTTGAATCTACTGGGTATGTTTAGGCTGGAGAGAAGACTCAAGGCAGACACGCTCTCTTTAAGTATTTGAAGGGCTGCCACATACAAGAAGAAATGCATTTATTCTGTTTAGTTTTGGTGGGTAAAACTGTGAGTAACGAGCAACAGTTGTTAAGCAGCAGCTTTCATTCAATGGAAGGAAAACTTCCTAATGACTGAAGCTGTCCAAAAGTATAAATGCCTCGGAAAGCAGGGAGCTCCTTCTCCCTGGAAGACCATTGTGTGAAATCTGGATGGTCACTTATTGGGAAGGTTGTAGAAGGAATTCCTGTTTAGGCTTGAGTTAGTAGATTCTTGAATGTATTTTTAGTAGAAGGACAGCATCTCAGATCCTCTCCTTTCCTTCCCTTGAGGCTTATGCTTTACTGCTTGGGGAAAGATAATATTAAAGAATAAATGTAGTCAGCACTTTCACATAGTTTGCAGCTTGACAGTCATTTTTATATTGTTAGGTTGGTGATCTCTCAAGTGCTAGTAGATCCCAGGCCTTCTATGCCTCTTCATCCTCATCTTGTCTATTTTCCCAAAACTGCTTCAGGGGATTCACCAATGCACCGGAGGACTGGTATACCATTCTGGCTGCCCTTATATTCATTCTCATGACATGACTGGCCTCATATTACAGGTACCTGAAGTTAATACATTATTAAAGAAATCAAACTAGATATAAATTGCCTGACCAAATCAGTACCATGGCAGAACTCTACTAGATGCTATTTTAAAAATATCTTTTAGGTGCCATACAAATATGACCCTACTGATCTTTCATCAGTGGAATGTATTCACCGGTTTCTTTAAGTGGTGAAGAAAGGTTTGTTCTGAAATAGGGATACAATCTATCCTCTTTTTTTTTTTAATAAAAAATTACATCTATTGGTAAGATAGCTGGACAGGTTTAAGGAATTAGTCTGGCTGATATTTTCTCTGCAAATCTGACCTTGTCTGGAAACTGACCCCATTAAACAAGGTGTAGAAGAGAGCTACATTTGGAGTCAAAGGATGGGTTAAATTTCTGGGCTCTGTTTCTCACTACCCATGTGACCTTAGGTCACAACTTCTATGGGACTCAGTTTCTTAGTCTGTAGAATAAAGAGGTTGGATTAGATGATTTCTGAAGTTTCCTGATCTAAATCTATATTCCTATTATTTTAGCCTCATTAGATACTCTCAACTCAGTGCTAACTAGCTCAGGCAGATGTAAAGTGTCAGCAACGAATAAATGACTTAAAGAAATATTAAAATCTTTTTTTTTCTTTAAAGGAAAATTGGTAAAAGATTCTCCAAATAATATAGTTTATGAGACATTTTGAGCCATTTTGTGCACAAACAAAAAGAAAAACATGAGCGATATTCATTGAAAGGGAATTTCAACACTAAGGTATTAAATGAAATGTAGAGGGGTAGCATCAGCACTGAAGGCTCTTCTGTGTCAAGGCCATTCCAATATATTGCCTGTCTCCATCACTAAAGGTTTTCAGGAAATGTCAAGAATTTTATGTTCTGTTTTCTTGATGTAATTTTTCCCATTTTCATAAATTTTAATTAAAAAACCTTTTGTCTTCTTCCCTTCCCCCTACTCTCCCCAAGTCCCAGTAGGGTCTCTGGAATGTGCAGCATCTGGAAGAGATTTAAGAAAACTAAAGGGTAGGATTAGCAGGAGGATGAAGGCTGAAGACCAACTCAAAAGAAATGTAATTGAGGTAGGAAGCTCTTGAGAGAAATGCTTGAAGAATATAATCGCTCTGCTTTAAAATTGATAGAGGGAGTAAGAATAACATGGCAAAATGAACAAAGGGAAGAGACTTTAGCAGAGGAACTTCCACTAAGAGGAACATTAAGCTTGCCTAGGATAAACTGAATAATCATCTCGAGGTGCTGAGAGAGTGCTGTTATGTCATTTAAAGCAAGCAACAACGACTGGATTTGTTTTTTCTAAAAAGCAGAATGTGGTGAGGAACGCAGACATATAAAAGCACCTAAAGTAGCAGTTGTTAATCCATGGAATCTAACCCAAGAAAAGACTGGCTCTTCGGCTCTGGGGGAGTACAGAGTTCCTGTTTGTGGTAGGCCATGGCCAGGCTTGTACATATTTTGTGGGTTTGCGCGGGCCCTTGTAACGCACACAAAATTTCAAGGGTAAAGTCTCTATCCTGTGGAGCAGATAGGATTCCAAGCCACATGGGAATTGAGAAATGCTGCTGACCAGTAGCCCCTGTTACATGGTGACTAGAGCATAAAAGGATTCTTTATCTCATGCATAAAGAAAAGGTATGCTCTGATGAGAGTTGATGGATTGACAATCCAATGAGCATATAAAAGCAACCAGTTAAAGGACCTCTATCTGCTTCAACCTGGTGGATTCTTCACTCAGTATATTGACTGTACTCTACCTCACTGTCCCAGCATAAATACTTGTGGAAAGTCAGTCAGTAAAAATTCATTAATGTGCTAGATGCTGTGCTAAATACTGGAGATACAAAGAAAGGCAAAAGATAGTCCCCGACCCTGAGCATCTCACAATCTAATAGGTGAAATAACCTAATAGCTAGGTAAGAATAAGCTATATATATACAGGATAAACAGGAAATGACCAATACGGGGAAGGTACTAGAATTAAAGGGGGATTGGGAAAGATTTCCTGTAGAAGGTGAGATTTTATCTGGGTCTTGAAGGAAGCCAGGGAAGAAGGTAGAGACGGAGAGAATGAACATTGCATGCATGAGAGAACTGGTGAAAATGCCTACAGCTGGAACATCAAGGCCAGTGTCCCAAGAGCAGTGTGTGTGTGTGTGTGTGTGTGTGTGTGTCTGTGTGTGTGTGTGGTGGTTGGTGGTGTGTAAAGTATAAGACTAGAAGATGGGAGAGGGGTAGGTTATTATGACTTTGAATACCAAATGATTTTATATTTGATCTTGGAGGTGATAGGGAACCACTGGAATTTATTGAGTAGCAGGGTGATGTGTTAAAATCTTTACTTCAAGAGAATTACTTTGGTGGCTGGATGGAGGATGAACTAGAGGGACGGACCTCAGACACTTGGCACTTACTAGCTGTGTGACCATAGTCATGTCACTTAACCCCAATTTCCTTGCCAAAAAAAAATGTGTAGTGACAAAAGGGAGAAGAGACATGGGATCATAGCTGATCAGGTGATTGGTTTTTTGGAGATAGAGAAAAAAAACGTGGGTGTATTTGTAGGCAGTAGAGGAGCAGCCAGTGGAAAACAAATTGAAGATAAGTGAGTGGTAGCAATCTACTGGAGATAGGACAGAATGATACCAGGTGTACAGATACAGGTGCTTGCCTTGGCAAGGAGACCTGCTCATTTATGTTAGATAGAGGCCAAAGGCATCTGAATGATATAAAATGGAGAAAAATAAAGAATTCATTCAGAGGGATGGACACTCGGCAAGAAATGTCAACGTCTATCTTTGCCCCGTATGTTATAATGTCATATAGATATATGTGTGTGTATGCATATGTGTATAAATATATAGTGCACACATGCACTATATAAGCAAATCTCTCTATAGCCCTTACTTCTGTCAGATCAGATACTTACATCACTCTAATTCTTAGGCTGAGGATGGCAGCCAGCAACCCTCTTAAGACATCTTTATCATTTTTTTTGCTCCTATCCCATATACCAATGATAGAGAACTGTATTCTTGGGTGATTAAAAACTGTGTTTAATCCACATTGGTAAATTTATCTGTCTCACAGATGTATACATACAAAAATTCTAGAATTGGACGGGTCCTCACAGAGGTTACTTAGTCCAATTCATACTCCAAAGCCTTCTCAGGATAGGAGGAAGAATATTTGTCAAATTTTTATTGTAAAACGGCTCATGTAAAATGTGGATCTATGTATCTATCTATCTACATGAGTATAGGGAAGGAAAGGAAGGGGGATAAAAGATAGAAACTGAAATTTTAAGAGAAATGATAAATGTTAATTTCACAGGGAACAAGTCTTAGAAAATAGAAACTGTGTTTATGAAATCCAACTAATTATGAAACATAAAGCAACAGAAACTTCTAGGTGATATACTCAGAAGAATTTGAGCTAAGAAATTATATCTTCTTGAAATACATATATACATATATATTTAAAAATATGCAATATGAAACTAATTTCCACTGAAATTAAGAAAAGTAATTTATATATGGGCTTTATGTGAATAATGTTAAGGATAGGGAATCATATAAAATGGTTTGTTGAAGGTTAGAATAAAATTAATTTAACCAAGAGGTGCTTGAGAATGAACATACAATTGTAGATCTAACCAAGAAGCCTCACCATTTAGTGGTTCTGGGCCAAATGGATTGAGTACTCAGTACTTGACAAAAATAGTATTTTGATCAATAATGAATTAAGGATGCCACCATTTTTATATGGCGAACCTCACTAATTTTTGAAAGGGAAGGCCTGTCTGGGTGAGGATTTATATAATTTCCTCTGTATTGCATCTTCAGTCTCTTTTTACTGGCTTTTCTTTTCAAAATACAATCCCTCAAACTGAGATTATACCATTTACTTCCAAAAAATTTCTCAAAAAAAGTAGTTATATTTCCATCCACTCACTCAACTCCCTATAATCTGACTTTGACCTTGCCTCCATCACTATATTAACATGGATCACACAGAGTCACAAGGACAATCCATGTTAGAAATAGCTTTAGTTAGGTTATTAATTTCTTCTTGTCTTTTTTTTTAGGGGCTTCTTGATTGAGTGGTTAGAATGGGCAAGTGTTTTGACAGCTCAAATCTATGCACTGGTATTTACTCATCCTTTTTATAAAGACAAGCACATTCTTAAACTGTGTTGAAGTCTGAGTTGGAGGCGTAGTTGAAAAAACACTTTGAGGAACTGAGATCTGGGTTCGACCATTGCCTTTAAAAAACTGTGTAGTATTAGGGAAGCCCCTTAATATTTCGGGGCCTCCATTTCCTCATCTCTAAAGCAAGAATTAGATGACTTCCAGCTCTTATTAAAATCTAGGATTATGATTTTTCTAAGCTATCTATAGGATGGAAGGACAAAAGAGACATAAAATATCTAAATAACCCTTAAGTAAGGTAATTAAATTTATTCTGAATAACCACAGATTAAGAAGACAAAGATTTACTGTTTTAATGAATCAAAAACTTCAAAATAAAGTCAAATGCAATAAAATAAAATGAGAAACATATAGTAGATTCTAAAGGGTGTAATATATGTTCATCTATGTTAAATGAGAAATTTTCTTAGCAAGAACTGTCTTAAAGTGACTTTTTAAAGAATTTGGAAGACAAAGAGATAATTGGTCAATAAGATAAGTAAAGACAGATGGTCTTTAGGGTAAAGGATGGAGCAAGCAGGTCCCTGCATTTTTAAAAGGTCAGGAACTACTCTTTTTTATACAACAGATCTGAAACATTTAAATCTTATTAGTGAAATGACCAACTACCAATCCTGAGGACTGATGATGAAACATACTACCCACTTCCTAATGGAGAGATAATGGACTTAAGGAGTATGAGATATACAAGTTGGGACACAGCCAATACCTGAATATTTTTGCTTGACTATGCATGTATTACAAGGGTTTGGGGTTTTATTTTTCTCAATGTGGGGAGAGGGAATGGGAGAGAAAATAAATGTCTATTAAATGAGAAACAAAAATAAACAATAGGGAATAAAACTCAACTCCCTCATATCTTGCTATAATCATCAATTTTATGTTAACATATTTGGTTTAGGAGAGAAATGAAAATTCACCCTGAGAATTGTGGATTCCTTTTGATGTCTTTCCCTAGCTCTAAGTTCTTGTATGGCTGTAACAAGATTCAAATAATGTGTTTTTAAAAAGCTGTGTGTTGTGTGGGGAGAGGGGTGTTGTATCCATTTCAAATCTATGTCTTCATAAAATTTGCTGCCTCTTTGACATTTCCAAAGGCTTCAATTTGTTTTTTCAGTCTGTGGTAGTCAAGACTCCAGTTAGAGAGGATGCATGGGATGAATGGTGGGCAAAGAACCCTCACATCTCATTTCCAAACAGGCAGATGTTATTTTAAAATCTGAAATTTATTAATTTTATTTTTGTAAAATTTTAGTACTGTTGTAAAAATACATTACATCACTAAAATCCATGGTTACATGCATAGATTTGTCTTTGCCCATTTTCTACTTTAAATGAAGGAATCCATATTAATTTTTAAATACATAATTCCTAGTTGAAAAGCCTAGTAAAGCTCATCAGTCACTTGTAATTTCCTGCCAAATAATGTGTTCTTTCTTACTAATGAAAATTTTAAATTAGCCTTCATTTATTGAAATTTTGGGGAAAAAATGCACTGGTGGTATGAAATAAAACTATCAATAACATTCACTGCAAATGTGCCTCACGTAATGGTTGTGCCTTTCCAACAGGGACCATACTCTGGTACTCATGTGTCTCCATTTCTAACTTTAACTTGTAATCCTATACCAAAACCTCCCTTGTCTTGGCTTCACAAGTGATTCCAAACTGCAGTAAAAATCAAGTTTAGTTTAATTCCTGGCTTCAATATTGAGCAGTAAAGGATGAACAGGAAATAGCCAATGTGCTTGGACTTCTAATCCATGAAGTGCAAGAAAGAATTTTTCTTTCTGAAACCGACGAAAGAATACTCAATTTCTGGGACAATGAGCTGGTGCAGATCTAGCAATAAGACTGGGAATTTGGCTGCCACAATTATATATGGAGCACTGGGATGGAAGTGAAAGACTGAAATGAGTGTAAAGGAAAGAGTACATAAATGTGAGACCAACATATGCAGAAAGTAGAAAGGTCTAAGCATATGTGCAGGAAGACAGCAGTTTTATTTCACTCACAGCTCTAGTACATAGAGTTACAGGAATTATATATACAAATAGATAAGGAGCAAATGACCAAATAAGTAAATGTAATGAATGTTTCTAAGTTGAACGGGGTAGAGGTTTGGGAGAAAAGGAAAGGATTTCAGAAGAATTCACTATACTTTTAAATTAAGATTTAAAATATTTAACTTTAAGAACAGTTGGCTGTGTTTAACAATACTCTTCTCTGTCAACAGTTACTATTATGGACAGTCATTTGAATGTGAAATTAGAGTGAAAACCATTTTAAAAAAAGTTAATTTCCTTGAAATCTTCCCCAAGGCAAACTATATGAATTTGCTTTTATTTCTGTAAAACCGGTAGTCATAACATCAGGTATGAAGCCTGGACTCCAGACAGTAGTTGGATGTACATTCCCAGGTAGCCTGAAACCCAGCAGACAATGTAGCTGTTACTTAATAAACACAGAATTCTACATTGTATGCCAGGTTCATGCCCCAAACCTGGACGCTCTCCCTACAAAACCAGTTCTGTTGACTTGGATAACTTAATTTAGCTCTTATGTTTCAAAATGCACTTATATATATGGGACAACTGAAAGACCAGAAGCTAATAAGCAAGTTGGATTTCCTTAGGCAAAAAAGGTTAGATGAGGGAGAATCAGATAACATTGCAGTTTAAATATTGCATTACTAAGAAATTATAATCTTAAAGCCTATGGAAACATGGTTTTGTATTCTTAGAAAGGTATATGTTATCAGTTGATACATTCCATGGAAACAAAGAAATCAAGAGATGCTCAGAGTCCTTCACTCAGAGGTTATTTATCACGTCTCATTATTTAGATAAGTCATTGATGATGCCCAAATTTGAGATCAAGCTGGAGAACTTTTCAGCAGCAGGAATTTTCTATGTATATTAAAAACAAGACCAAATTCTCACTGTCCAAGAAGTGTCAATCTTCATTAGAGGATTGAGACAGAAGCTCTAAAATGCCATCAGAGACCCAGTAGCCAGATGTAGCTGCTGATTCAAAGAGACAGGATCTACACTGACTACTGAGCGAATGAGGGACAAAACAGACAGAAGCAGCCATCATTCCTTTTCCTGGAGATATTCTGTGAAAAGAAGGGGAAAACATTTAGTTCCACAAACTGACCCAGAATATTTAAAAGAAACTAATTACCTATTTTTTGGGGGGAAATGAATCCCCAACACCTCAGAATAGAAGAGTTCTCATGAAATAAGCTATAAATTATTGTTAGTCAGTTCAAGCTGTTTGAAAGTTCTGATGTAGCATTGGAGGCAAGTGAAAATCGGAAGTTCCAGAAAGCCTTTTATTGCTTGTAGGACTTCTTAAACTTTTGCCATCCTAACCCCTTTTCTTGTTTTGGCAGTTCAGTTGGCAGTGCATGACCTAAGGGTATGCTCGGTGCAAAGTGCGCATGCTTTGTGTTCAGAACCAAGGCTGCCCAATGCAACATGGGCCTGCTAGAAACACCTCGGATTCATTAGGCATTTGATTCTTAATTAATTTTTGGTCCATGTTCAGAAACCTTTTACTGTTGCCAAATTTTTGCAATCCCATATGGGATCAGGACCCACAGTTTAAGAAATGTCAGAGATACATGTTAGTGCAAGGCTTCTTAAGTGTCATGTCATGGTGTTATGGACCCCTTTGGAAGTCTGTGGAAGCCTTTCAATAAAATAAATTACAAAAAACCACAATTATATCAAAATAGTTATGCATTTTTTAATCCATAGATCTCCAGGCTAAGAATTTCTGCTGGGATGGGTCAACTTCCACCCATATTTTTGTGCCAACTTAAGTTATGTAAATATATTGTTTATATGGAATGATGGAATCGTTCAACCTACACTTATCAAAATAGCGCTGCTCTGTAACCAAAAAAGAGCAATGCTACTGGTATTAGTAAATGAAATGGTCGGTGACTGGTATTACCAATGTAACCTTATTTCATTCTTTTATACAGATTCAAAACATGTCCCCAGGTATCCAAAGAGCTTAGAGAAATTGCTCTTTTAAAGTTTACTGTGAACTACCCTGTACCAGTGGAAGGGAATAAGATGAATAAAATGGACCAAAATTCAGAAAAGTAACCTTTCATAAAAGTTATTTTGTTTTTATACTAGAATGTCAAGGACAACTATCTATGAGGCCTTTTATATCATGGCCTGTTCCAATTTAGATCAGGGTTCAAGTTCAGACACAAGCACCAGAGTTGATACATCACTCTTAAATACAATATATATATATATCATTTGGGTATGCTGAAAACAAGACAAAATTCTCATTGTTCAAGAAGTGTCAGTCTTCATTACAAGATTGGGACCAGTTAGGGTATAACCAAAATTGTAAAGTGAATTGGTGGCATAAAGAGCTGAGGAGGGAATTATTAAAAATTAAATATCAGACACCAGCTACTAGATCTAATGTTTAAAAAATAAGATAACTTTTAAGATCTTTTTTTGTTACATCAGTCAGTCAATCAAAAAACATTTATTAAAGCACCTTCTCTGTGCCAGGGAATACTAAGCACTATGTGAAAGCTGCATATAAAAAGATTACAGTGAAAAATGAGGACAGTGCTGACAAATAACTGGGATAAAATACTACAAAGAAACAACCAAGTAAGCAATATCTTAAGGAAATAGCCTGAAAAATGATACTACATACCAAAAGGTACTCAATGGCACTGTCTATAAATCAGGAAGAAGTTACTTCTTTATGGGCTACTTAATCCCTTATGGGCTACTTAATCCCTTATGGGCATAGGTACCCAAGAGAACCACTTTGACCATTTAAGATGTCAAGAACCATTTAGTTGTTTCCTACAGTCCCTATTTTATATGATAAACTTATTTATGATCCTACAGCCTCTTTTTGAAAGTGATATCTATATCTGTATACCTATATACCATACATACCCATACCCTCTGTATAATTTTCTAAATATAATACTTTAATATTGGGGAACAGTTGCATGCATGGAAAGAGATTTATAAAATTTATAAAAAGGAAGGGTATCTATAAAAACTCCTTAATTTTATGCATTTAAAAACTAAGGAGGTAAATAAATAATTTGACCAAATGTTACAAAGATAGCAAATAGTCAAAGTCAATGAAGGCTGCTAACTCTTAACAAGTTGTCAAATGAATATACTCAATGAGAATACCAAAAATTCTAATTTTTTTAGCAGAATTTTTGAGAATTTTTAGTCATGTTTACAATTTTGGATTACATAGGATAATTCCTAAGATCCCTTCTAGACCTAAGATCATACGATATCTTAAAATGCTCTCCACCCCAAGTTAATTTGCATACCACATGCATATCTGCAATTTAATTATGCCCCTAATTTATTACAAGTGTGACCAAGAATCTTCCATTACTAAATTCTCAATCTATTTATGTCTTAAAAATACTTGTGAATTTGATGTATTTGATTGGTATAATAACATATGGCCTGTTTTGTAAGTGATCACATAACTGAAAAAATTCTACCTGAAAATTTTAGCGTACTGCATGGTTAAAGGATGTAATTTAAAGAAGACACACACGTGCACATGCATGCATACACACACACACATATACATACATTTACTCCCCTTATGCAATAGGGTGAAATTATAACAGAGGTGAAACCAACATTTGAAGTACAGGTGTCTAATTAAAGCATGTTCTTATGAACTTGAATTCCTGCTGTGTTACATAATTACATTAGAGCCAGGATATCACCATAACTGGTGAATGTTTGTAGTGAATCCAGCTCTTGCATACCTGAGACCCTGTGACCATATTGATCAAAAACATTTACACCAGGTGATAGTCACTTGACTCTCACATCACACTATTTAGTAAATTGCTCTCTAAGTCAACATTAAGATTGGGCTGAACATTTTGATGGAAATTCTTGCTAAAGATTTTTTCCCACCTTAAAGGACTTTGCCAGACTATACTAGTCTGAGCAGGTCTGGGATTGGCACAAGAATTTAAAACAAGTTACTCAAGGCAAAACTTGTTGTATACTCATAAAGACAGACTCAAACTAGTCAAAAATATTTATTAGTAATTATCTTTAACTCTTTTCTCAATTAGAATCAAACTTCTTCACAATCATTTGGTGAAGACATGAGTATTTTGCTCTGGGGAAACAGGGCAAATGAGGGGGTGGAGAGACACCCTGAAGAAGAAAGAGTTTTAACCCAAGAGTGGCTAAATTCAGGAATTAATGACATTGAATCCACAAGGATAGAGGAGAAGAATGTGTACATGCATGTGTGTGGGCACATAAACACACACACACTATATATATAGGAATAGTTGTGGAGTGAAAAGAATCTGCATGCTAATGTCTTTCAAGGAAAATAACTGTAATGTGCAATAAGAGTTGGTAGTAAGGGAAATTCTTGGCATATTTTAGGAACTAAGAAATGAAATGACATTGTGGAGATAAGCTCAGGTAACATTATGGTTCACCAAAGACTAGTGAAGTCATTTAGAATGCTTAAGTGAGCTGAATGTTTAATAGCTAGAAAGTGATAGAAAATGGAAAGAGGTGAGAAGGGGAAGAAGTCTCTTTAAGAAAAAGTTCAGGACTTGGAAGATTATAAATTATCATCCCTCATGATGAACAGAATGACTTACTTCCATATTATCACTAAGTTCTTTCTCCCCTAAAAAGCCTTTTGTGGGCTTTTTTAAAAAGTCAATCTGGACTTCACAGAGGTTCATTACATACTTCATTATAAGCAAGGCAGGGTCTCTCTGCAGGGAACAAAAATAACCAAGGTCCTATTTTTCCTATAAGGTAGTGAGCTCCATGACAAAGTAAAAGGTAGAATGTGAAAGTGCCAATAAAAATTTTAGGAGATTTCAAAAGGGAGTACCCTCAGTTTTTTGGAGGGATGGCAGTGAGATGGACGGGAGAATCAGATAAAACTTCACAGGAGAGTCTACACTAGTGCACCACCTTTAAAGGATGGGTACGCCATACGTTACATCACACTATACTGATATCAGTCACCAGTAGAGTAAAAATCCCAGGGATTCACAGAAATATATTTTGGGGTGGAATAGACTATCCAACAGTCCCATTGTGCAAAATGGGCTCATTTTGGGCCTTCCTTGACTTTTTCCCAATTGGCCTGATGCAACTGACATGAAGTAGAAGGAAAGAAAAGGGGAAAAAAGTGTGTTTAATATCTACAATGCCTCATAATTGTAAAGACAGTTTATAAGTAAGGTAGAAAAATCCTAGCTCTAGAAATGGAGATTCTTATCTTTATCCTTAGAAATTTCTAGTTTCACCAATTTTGGATCTTTGGCACAGTCTAACAAGTCTTAAAGAAGTGATCAATTATTAAGTGAAACAGCAATAGCTTTTCAAAACTTTATGTTGCTAATAAATTTGAACCTTTGTACAGAACCACAGAACATTTGGGACCTTGGAGCCCAAATATTCCAAACCCCCTCTTATTACAGAGAAGGAAACCAAGGCTCAGAATGGTTAAGTAAATTGGCCAAGTTCATAGTCAAGTTAATAGTGAAGCTGGGACAAGGGCCAGTAGGGATTCTACTAAATTCTCTTGCCATCGTTTTCTAGTGCCCTTGCTCTATTGATCACTTACAATTTAATCTGGAAGTAGCTCGTCTATTTGTTGACTTGTTGTCTTACCCTCATTAGAATACTAAGCTCCTGGAAGGCAAGGATTTTTGGTTTTTTTCTTTTCTGCACATGGTAGAAACTTAATCATACTACCATGATTGTAACAAAGGTAAAATTACATGGAGTCAGAACCAAAAAGAAAAATCTATTTCTGAGGAAAATGGGTTATTCTCGTCTTGGATTATTTGGAATGGCCCTTTCAATCACAGAATAATGCAACATCCCACTTTACTCTTGCTTGTATAGTCACAAGAAACTACATGAATGTACTTCGTTTTAACTTGCTTAAAAAAAAACAGACCAACAGATTTTTCTATCCTTTCCACAAGAAAAGATAATGATGCTGGTTTAAGGTGAGGTCGAAACCACCCTACCTCACTTTGACCTTGTTACTTTTGCTAGGTATCATGTCTAGCTAACTAGGTTTACTAGGTAACATGTCTCAGTGAATCAATCAAGAATACTAGACTACATGCAGGACCTTGATTTTCAGGAATTCACTGGAAAAATTCTCCACCCAAGATTTTCATTACTGGATACTCTCCATCCACTAGAAAAAAAAATGGTATTTTTTTTCTTGTTTTAATTGTAATTTTAATTGGTAATTGCATAGCGGTTAGGTTTTGGGTTTATTTCTTTAAAAGTCTGGCCAATTCTTTTGAGATTGCCTTTGCTTGTTGGAACATTTATGTACCAATATCTGCTGCTTTACTGTAAGCTATTATGAACACTGCACTAATAGCAAATGTAGCAATTTTATAGATCCCTAAAATAAAATCTGTAAAATATTAGTGCCTAGGGAACACTATTATTTTTCATCAACAATCATATCTTAATTTGTACTTTTAAAATGTCTTAGGCTACTTATCCTATTTGAGATCTGAATCCAGATGGTTTGTCTGAAGTCTTTTTTTTGGACAGCAGGTCCAGAGTTTACCACCTGGCCTGGAAACTTGGGATCCTCACTCTTGTTCAGTAGCTATTTGACCTCATTTTCTTTAGTCTCTAAGCAAGCATATTGTTCTATTTGAAATTCTAGGAGGAATGCTCTTGTAGTGGCAGGAATGCATTGTGGGGAAATCCTGATGTTCTTTGGGAATAGCAACCCAGAGAACAATTGCCTAGACCTCAAAGGGGGCTGTCTATATAGTCCAGGGTCCTTTGCAGAAGTTTCCATAGGATACTTGTAGAAAGGGATGCTTTGTCCAAACTTCAGTGGGAAGAAGGAAATAAATATTAGTGAGTGGCTATGATGCGCCAAGCACTGTGCTAAATGCTTTATAAGTACTATCTAATTTATCCTCAAAATAACCCTCAGAGGGAGGTGCTCTTCTTATCCTCATTCTGTAAATGAGGAAAGTGAGGTAGACAGAGGTGGTGATCTGACCAGAATCGCAGTTAGGAAGTGAATCTGAACTCAAGTCTTAATCCTGGGCCCCATGCTCTGTTCTGTTTATCACCTAACTATCTCTGTATCTTTAGGCATAAAGATAGTCTTTTGCACTGAACCAATCATTGAAGGGCTTTCACCTGTTACAACATCTTGGTTTCTCAACTGAGAGTGAAGAGATGATTTCCCTCTGCTCCCCATGGGAAGGGTGCCATATGCTTGGAAATCACTGTGGGGACTAAACTTTCCATCTGAGATGTTCAGAGGCCCCAAATGACTAAAGCCACCCTAACAGTATGGGTCCAGAGAAGGAGGGGGAGCTTAATTAATGGGAGAGAGTGTAACAAGACCCTTTGCTTTGGCTCAATCTCCTTTCCTCCCCTTCATCCTCCAGCTTTAGCTACAAGGAGGATCTGGGAGATTTTGGATACTTAACATTTCTGAGTACTAGAAGCTCGAGCAAATATAAAGTCACCAATTGCACAGTTGGTAGGTACTAACAAATTAATGTGAACACATAATTTTGTGATCTTGGTTATAACTATGTAAGGAATGGATGAAGAGATACAATGTCTATAATAAAATCTTACTTTACATTTCCTCACTGGTTTCTGATTTTGAGGTGTATGGTAAGCATTTAACTAATAATTATTGAATTGTCTACTATATGTATGCCAGGCACTGAGAACACAGAGATAAGGGGAAACATTCTCTTTTTACCAAGAGTTTACATTCTCGACGAAATACGCGGATGCGCACATTACTTGGGACAAGCAATAATTCTGGTTTCATTTTGTGACAGCAGCAGTCATATGTGTCAGCTTTGGTTGACACTAAGCTGACTCAGAACATCTGCCACTAATCAGATAAAACAAGATTTCATCAGTTTCCTCATTTTTAGTTAAGTTTTCTATCAGTTGAATGGCGGATTTCATGCTATTACATAGGTTTTACTGCTCTCTCATTGTTTTTAATTCAGTAGTTTTTAAGAATGGATTTTAGTCCAAGAAAGTATAAAAGTTGTTCCTCTTGGAGAGCATACTTCAACAACTGTTAAAGATATTGTAGCTGCTGCTGGTGCCGGGGATTAAAAAATGATTCAAGACTACAAGGTAATAGGATCAATGACACCAAAACGTAAAGGAAGTAAAGTCAAGAGTGAGAAATAATACCATTACTGACAAATCCCTCAAGTAATGATTCCTGACTAATTCCTGGGAAATAAGTAACCACATTCAGAAGTCTATTGCAACTAGAAGAGTTTGCCTGAGTTCTCTAGATTGTGCTTCTTGAACTTGAAGAAGATGAGTAAAACAATGCAAAAGCTGGAGTAACAAAGACGGGTAAAAGGTAATTTTTACTGTGGAAAACCATTCTTTCATTCCAGGCTATAAGCACAACCACTAATAGAAAGCTGAGTGAACCAGCAATAACTGGGCAATGACCTGGACGCTCACTTGATTTAAACACAGTTGAAAATCTGTGGGTTATATGATTATATTACTTGGGAGAAAAAAGAACTATTTATTTGTCAAAGGTACAGTTAATATCCCAGCTGATAAAAATGTAGTTCTGTGATGAAATATAAGTCAAAACTGCATTGTGTAAAGTATGTGACAACAGCAACAATGCTGAGGGTTGTGGTAGTAAAAAGAATAACCTAGCATTTATATCATGCTCTAAGGTCTGCGAAGCACTTTACAAATAAATGAGGGAATTGGACTAGCTTACCTCTATGATCTCTGTCCAGCTTGAAATCTACAATTCTATGAAAAGTAGATTTAGGAAGAGACTACTTAGAAAAAACTTTCTTTAAGGAGTCAGCTGAGAAAGAGAAGGTTAATCACAGGACTGACCAGAGTCAAGAGATCAGAGAAGGAAGTGTTTCTTTCTGAAAGAAAGACAGTGAAATATTTTAATGGCAGGGTTAAAAGAGGAAATAGCTGAAGCAAAAACCACTATTTGTATTGACAGCAGGAACAAAGGAGAAACTTAGTTCCTCTTTCTATATTAAGGAAAGAGGTCAAGTGAGGGAGGCATTTTGCCCTAAAGTACTACATTATCTCTGGATGATTCATGGAGGATAAGAAAGTATAAAATCTGGGCTATTGGGTGATTAGGAATAAGAAGAGGTATTTTCAGTATCAAAGGAGTAGCAAATACTTTCACTTAAAAAGGTAACTGGCTGTGTTGAGAAAGCTCAGAAATCTGGTCAGGATCTGGGAGAAACAAGGTAGTCAGTCAGCTACAAAATGGTATAAGACACAAGGACAGACATTTATAACTTACATTTCTATAGCAGTATGTTTTCCCTGAAACCCTGTGAGGTGGGTGGTATATGCATAATCTTCATTTTAAAGAGAAACTAAAATGCAAAAAAGTGATTCCACCAAAGCCACCTAACTAGTATGTATCAGTCGGAAAATGAACCCAAGGCTCATGATTCAAAAATTCATTGCTGCACACCACACTATACAAGCCTAACCTCTTGTAAGAAAATTCACCATGGCTGCAGGTATTTGTTTTGTGATAATTCATAACACTAGAGAAGGCCAGAAGGCTCTGGTGGGCATTAAGAAATGAGGTGTAATTTTTCACAAATGACTTGTCTGTTGCTAAGGGTAAACAGATGTTGAGACTGTTTATCCAGTTGTGGTGGGGGGTAGGGGTTTGGCTGAGTCAATCATTCCTGCCAATTACTATAAGTAATAAGATGCTATACTGCCCTGGTATCTTTATTAAATAAGAATACCTCTATTAAATCACTCAAAGACATTACACTAGACATAAATAGTCCTTAATTTGGAAGGGGCCATTCATGTAGCCATTAAATTATAAGACCTGATGAAACATAGAGTGCATTAGAGTTGGTTAAGGGAATTGGTCACTCCTACAGGGCTTGGATTAAAAGCATCAGGGTAGATTGGAATCATGTATTCTAAGAGGAGGTCATCTTAGTGGTAGCACAGCTACAGACAAGCAAGTCCCTGAGAGGTCAATAACTTGATGGGGACAAGAGAGTCTGTTCACCTCTTCCACTCCCTTCATCACTAAAGACTGTGAATGTGAAGAGGTTGAAGATTTGGGACTTCCCACTAACGACTATGAGAGTGTCTCTGAAGCAACAGCTGAGAGACACAATGAAAGCAAAACAGATGACCTGAGAAAAGGTAGTTTTAGAACTTTACAAAGAGCCCAGAAGAAAGCCAAGTCACACCTAAAGGAAAGCTTCATGAAAATTCCATAAGAGTGAGGAAATTACCCCTAGACCACAAATAGTTGAGTTTGAGGCCACTTCTCTTTGTATTCTACACATATTTATTGGAAAGTGTAGGTTATTTATTTTATCATTCATTCATTCATTTTATTTATTTGTTTATTTAACTAATAGTTCTTGTACCATTATAGCAAATACCAAGTTTCTAAGAGCTAATTAAGTCAGGATGGCTAACCGATAGTCAGTGGGGGAGCACGATGGCCAGGGGCTCATGAGTGACATCACTAGGAAAACCACCCCAGCCTCTCAGGTTAACAGCAGTAGCCACACTGTAAAATCTTGACCTGCTAGTGAGAGTAACAGAGTTGTGTATGAGCACTCATAATGTGCTACAAAAGGATAACAGATTTAGAGCTGAAAGGAAGTCAATCTAATGCCACCCACTCATTTGTTAAGGTTCAGATACGTAGAAGGGAGCTGTCCAAAGTCACTTAGGTAGTTAAGTACAAAGATGGGATTGGAACCCAGCTCTAGAGTCAGTGATCTTTCCACTGTAATAGAGGATTTGAATATGAACCCTGGTTCTGTTATTTTTAGCTATGTGAACTTGGGTACAGTATTTAGAGCTGAAAGGTAAGCTAGAAATCTTTTTTTCCACTCTCATCTATAAAAATTCCCTTTATCTTGTAGAGCTTTTTACAAAAATGTATAGAAATGAAAATGAAAAATCAAATGAAAATGCATGTAAAGCACTTTGTAAACCTGAAAGTATTATGAAAATCTAATAAATTCTTATAAAAGCAAACAAAGACAATGAAAAGTGCCAGATGGTAAGAGATGGCCACTGAGTCACAATTAGCTATGAACTTGAGAAAGTTTTCCAGTGATGTGTGTGCAGTTGATATGTGATCTTTTGCTCAATTTCTGTTTCATTTAAAGGATTCTGATCCTGAACTACTGCTTGACTATCAATGCTCTGGCAGTATTTTAGACTACATCCTTACAAACACAAAGATAAATGAATCAAGTACATGGCATTTTATTTATGTGTCACAACTTGCTATTCCAAGGTGAAGTGGAGTATTTGGAATAAGAATCCATTTAAAGCCATGCCTTATTTATTTAATGGGATTAAGACACTACAGAGCTCCAAAATGTGACATGAAATTGGAGATTTCATCCCTTATTGGCTCTATATAATAGTTTATATAGTCCTTTTCTGCCAACTACTACTCCACAAATGTTCGTGAAGGGGAACACAAAGAAAAGAAAGGAATTTCTTTTATTTATATATAAATAGACATGAGCACAAAGATCTACATACTTGAAGTCTGAAAGGTAATCAGGTTCCAATGCACTCACAAAATCAAAACTACCAAAGGTAAAATTCAAAGAGGAGCATTACCTTAAAAACTCATTTTTATGTAGCAACTTTTGGCTAAGGACTTCAGTGCAACTGGAAACTGGATGTCTTTGGGAAAGGAGAGAGATCCTCAGTGTTCTGACATAAGGAAGATAGTTCCTTAATGGACATTCTTTCACTCTAAGGGGAGGGGGAGAATATAAACCTCTAGAAAGGTGAGAAGCAAGCAGATTCCATAAAAGGAAGGTATTAGGTCTTTTGCACTAATAGAAAACAAGCACCCTGCAGCTCTGAGGGTTATGGGGAGCCTCCATCCTTGGCTACTGGCCACTGGAGACTCTGAAATGCCAATACAGAGCTTTGGTCAATCTCTGCCCTGGCTCTCTTCTCCTGCCTCCTCTTTCCAGGGAGAAGCATGCTTTAGTTTATTTTACCATTTCCCCTAAGAAACCAGTTTCTCTGAATTCATATGTTTGCTTATTGCATGGCTGGCTTGTGTGATCTGTGGGGTCAAACGTAGCAGAGAAGGGGATACATGGAGGTGAGTTTGATAGATGTAATTAAAGTTGGGAGGTATTCCTTGGCAAAATATGGGGTCTATAAATAGAATTAACAACATTATTATTGTATTTATCATACTGATTATCTTATCAATTATCTTATATTATAACTTCCCACCATCAGGGAAAGACACAATGAATCTGATGGACAGCCTGCATCAAAAGTAGCCAATGTGCGGAGAAAGAGAATGAGTCCTTCCTTCTACTTTGAATTTCTTTGGCTGCTTTTCCCCTTCTTCTAATCTCATTACCATGATGCTAACTGAAGCCTTGACTGACACCACCTTCCTCAGCCTCTTCCCTCTGACTGGAAGATAAGAGTATTAAACTTCTTGCACTCAATGCCTTGCTTTAGGGAGGGCAGAAACTGACCCATCCTGCATTTGTTTTGCCCAGCCTGGTTTCAAATCCACAGAACAAGATATCCTCTGGTCTCCCTAGCCCTCTTTCCCTTGGATGTTGTCTCTTTCCTCCTCCCAACATTATACTGTAATCTCCTTGAGGGGAGGGGGCTCTTTTTTCTTTTTATTAATTGTACAGATTCTACTTCAGATATTTTACATGAACCTATCTAATATGGTGTTGGTGGTGGAATGGTGCAATTTGACACTTAAGCCAAACCAAATTTAACAGTTGTGTAGGATGCCTACTATGTTGTCAGGCACTCAAGTTTTTACTGGATTGGGTTTGACTGAAAGGAGATGGGCCACTGGCAGCTGGTGTGGCCCATATAATGGAATATTGGTTCTCCTGCCTATCAAAATAACTAAATTAGAATCTGTAACGGTACAGTCAGCTATCCTCCAAGTATAAAAGTAATGTTGAATCTATTTCCTATCACTTATTTAAAATATCTTATAAACAAAATCATATAAACATATTAAAATTATTTTCACAGTTTAATTTTGGTTTCTGAATCAAAAGATCTATCAGATCTATATAATTTTGGTTTCTATGTGAAATAAGTCAAAACTAATTTCAAGACAGTAAAGAAGACTGATAACTAAACAGAAAATCAATGATTTCATGTAATTCATGGATAATAAAGGTGGAACACACTTAAAACAGTCATTTTCTAATTTTAGGTTGAATTATAGTATTAAATCATACAACAAATTAAGTCCTTTAACAATTAAAATGTACAAACATATTTCAGGAACATTATTTGTAACAGCAAAAAACTGAATAAACCTATATAGCCCAAAATGAAGGAATTACTAAATATTTGTTTAGTAAAATAATGGAGTTTTACTACCATAAAAAAGAACCTAAAGAAATAGAAAACGACATGGCATGATGTAAGGTGAAGACAGCAAAATATACATAGAAATAAAATCTGGAAAACATATAGGAAAGGATGGAGAGAAGGGGGAGGTAAATAAATGGTGAGTTTTGTACTACTTAAAGTTAATTACATGTCTGTTACTTAAACCAATAGTATTTTTGGCTTTTATCTTCGGGTGTTTTTGAATTTTTGTTTGTTGAAGGCTGTCATATTTATAATAAAGGTTTTCATTTCTTCAAAAGCTTGAAAATTTAAACATTATATCAGTATTTCCTGAACACTGACAAAGGTTACCAACTTAATGAATGCTCAGAACCTAATTAGCAAATGAATCAAATTTTCATCTATCACACTATTATTAGTGCTCTCTTTAGAGGTTCTTGTGAAGTTATGAAATTGCCAGTTTTTCCTGTTCTAAATTATATTATATAACCCCATTTTTTTTTTTGCAAGTACCCTTTTTCTCCTTCTGTTCTGCACTAATATGTGGTTTTGCACAAATGTACAAATTTCTCCTAGGTACAAAATAAGAAGGGAAAAAAGTATGCAGAGATCTATAAAGGTGCTATGCAAAAACCAAAAACAAAAAATCAAACTCCATCTGAAAGTCTAAAAGACAGTAAGAGAGTAACTAGCTTTCCCTTCAGGGGGAAGCACTGCTATAAAGTTTTGTTATTGGAGGGCAACCAGTTCAAAGTTCAATTTTTACAGTTGATGTGGGTTTCCTTTTAGATGCCTGGAAAATGACTCTGCTGACCACATCCACATTCTGAAATACTTTTTGAGAACTTCTAACCAAACTGTAGGAACTGACTCATTTAACAGTGCCTGGCCACTGCCTAACTGTTTTAGAATATGCCTTAAACAAGACCCAAAATATCAAGGACCCTAAAACATGTGCCATTTATCGATGCTGATTAACCATTTATTTATATGGGGGAAGGAAAGGAGAAAATCCCAAGACACCCATATTAGTAAAACAGTCTATGCCTCATTTTGAACATGCCTTAGGAGGTCTATTATTCATACATACTGGACAGACCAGACACTCTCTCTCTCTCTCTCTCTCTCTCTCACACACACACACACACACACACACACACACACCCCTTCCCATCCAAAGGGGAAGAGTTTGGACCCTTAGGAAATACCTTTATACTGTCCCTAAATAGCAGACATAGACATCACCAAGAAGGGTACCCAATTCCAAAGCACAGGCTGGATGATGTGATGGCTATATTGCAGCTAATGTACTCTGATCCTTTTTCTAATTCTAAAACTCTATAAATCACATCCTGTTCCAGGAGGATAAGTCCTCCCTTTAAATATAAAACTATACTATTGGCACTTCAAATTTCCAGTAGTTTCTCTACCCTGAGCCCCAGGTTTCCTCCCCAATAAAATGAGATTAGGCTACAAGGTTTCTAACTCTAACAGTCGGACTTCAGGTCTGAAACAAAATTTTACATGAGAGAGCTTAGACTTAGAAGTGACTCCTGCAACTAGCTCAGTCACACTACCTAGAGTTAACCTGGTCAGCGTCTACTAGTCAATTCGTTCAACTGATTTAACTAACTGATTTCCCCCCCATTCGAGAATGAAAGCAATGATACAAGTCACGATCGACATGTAGATACAAAGCACTTCTGCTGACACTGTCATTTTATCCTCCCAACTACCTCAGGATATATGGGTACCATTGTTATGCCTATTTTACAGATGAGGGAACTAAGGCAGGTAAGAGTGACTTGCCCAGGATCATAAGGTTAGCAAAGAGTCTGAGGCAGAGTTTGAACGCGGATCTTCCTGACTCTAACTGATAGTTATCCAGAGAGAGAGTGAGGGAGATGGGGGGAGGAAGAAAAAGGGAGAAAGAGAAATATATATATAATATACATATATGTATACACATACATCTAACACTTAACTGCCTACTCAGTAGCAGGGACAGCTGAAGGGAAATGTATTCTATTTCATACATGTTAAGCTTGAGATATCTTCAGTATATGAAATATATCCAGCTTGACATGTCTGATAGGCAGTAGTTACTTAGGATCAAGGTGAAGGGTCAGATATACACAGGTGGGAGTTATCTGCATAGAGATATTGAACCGAGAGTTGATGAGATCACCAAGAGAAATATGAAAAGGGAACACAAGTAAGACTGGTGAATGGCCCTGGGATTTACCCACAGTCAAGGAGAGGGGGAGAGATGATAAAGGAGATGGAGAATCAAGACAGTATTGCTACAAAAGAAAAACAAAACAGAAAGAGGAGACCATGCAAGAGTAGAAAGTGGTGAATACCATCTAATGCATCTAAGAAGTGTGGAGGTTGAGAAAAGATCATCAGATTTGGCAATTAATGATGGCTGGTAACATCAGAGAGAGCAGTTTCAGTTGAGTGATGAAATCAGAGGCCAGATTGCAAAGGGCTGAGGAATGAGAAGAGAGGAAGTGGAGACAATGAGTAGAGAGAAAGCTTCTTCAAGAACCCTGGCTAAGAAAGGGAGGGGAGACGCAGCACAAAAGCTGAATGGATGATACCCTAGTGATGGTCTTTCCAAGATGAGGGAGATGTGTGCTTCGCTGTAGGGAAAAGGGAAGGAGTCCATTCAAGTACAGCAGATGGGGGTGAAGGAATTGTGTACAAACACTGGAGAGTGGGCTTTGATCAAAAGAATGGTCTTATCAGACACTAGCAGAGAAAAGACAGAAAGATGAAGTCAAAGGGTTTTGAGATAAGGAGGAGGCTTAAATTTTCTTTGTAAAAAGGTGCTATCTTCAGCTGAGGGGATAAAAGTGGGGGTGGGGAGGAAAAATGGGAGGAGTAGTAGGCTTGAAAAAATAAGAAGGTTTGGAACAGCAATAGAGTACAAGATGGGGAATCAATTAGGCAAAGAACTGCCTTGCTGAAATAAAAGTGTCCAGGAGAGGTTAGATTATATAGTTGCAGGGTTCCTAGTCAACCCAGTTGCTTAACTTTCTCCAGTCCTTTTCAGTAGCAGGTCAGGAGGGGCCAAGGAAGAAATCAGTGGAAGTAATCCAGCCTTGGGGTTTGGCAAAAGAAGGGTTATGATGGGGGTGGAGGGACAGGAGGGATTCAAGAGTGGAGGAGAGTGTGAGTAACTAAACAGGTTAATTACTGGGTTAAGATTGGAAGGGATAGAAAGGGAAGTCAGACTTGAAAATGGTCTGCAAGCTTTGAAAGAGTAAAGACCTAGAATTTTGAAAGACTTTAGAACTTGGATAAACACAATGACCAGTTATGACTCCAGAGGACTCACAAAGAAAAATGTTACCTACCTACCTCCTGAGAGAGGTGGACTCAGGGCAGGCTGACACCCCCTCCACATTCCCCCAACATTTTAAGAAATTACATACAGCCAAGTAAAAAAGTTCCCCCGCTGACCATGTGTACATGCATGTATACACATGCACATATATACATATATACACAAACACCGTCAATGGGGGAATTTATTTTGCTTGGCTATACATGTTTGTAACAGGTTTTGTTTTTCTTTCATTCTCTGTAGGGAGAGGGGAAAGAGAAGACAGAGTTACTTGAAAAAAAATTAAGAGAAAAAAATGGCCTGAGAAAATACTAAGAGGTACAGAGATTAGAGGTTATAATGAAGTTATAGGTATAATGGTTATAGATATAATGAATGAATAGACTTGGGAGAAATAGAGATAGATCGAATGAATCATAGGAAGTTATGGTCGGACAGAAGACTTTAATCAAGGATGTGAATTACCTTGCTGTATAGTGGGGGCCAAGTAATGGCTAAATAACATAAATTCGTAGTGTACTGAATCAACTCAGCTGCTTTACATTCTCCACCTGTTCAGCAGTGCGGGGAAGAAAAGAAATCCAGGGTTGGGTAAGATCCAAGGTTATGACTATTTTTACAAACCCTTAATTTTATTTTTAAAGAGATTCACAACTTAGTTGTACCACGGCTAATCCCTTTCACTCAAAAACCCCCACAGTTCCCCCAAAAACCCAACAACTCAATATTTTGGGGATATCGATAAAGAAGACTGTGTTTGGACTTTGCTACAATTTTATTACTATCAATAGGCATAGGATAAGGAATTAAAAAAGGTTTATTCAGAGGGTAAATGAACCAAGTATCTGAATTTACCATCTTCATACCTTGGATTTTTGACATTCCTTCTTATTTGATCTCAGTGTCTCAGACGCTAAGGCGATGTATCATTGAAAGATTGGTCCTGTCCAGCTTTCTGAACCATAAACCTCATGACTGGATGAGGATGAGAGCTACAGATCACTTACTAGACAGGATCAAATAAGTTCATCAGCAAGAGGGGAAAAAAAGGTACTCCTTAGCCTGATTTTAAACTGGACAACTCTCATTGCAAGTCATAAGGGTGTTGTTTTAAAAATGGATAGAGAAAGTATAAATTTTGAAGTTATTTCTAAGGTAGGTTTATTAATTCACTTCATTAACAAGTAAATTTTTCTAGATTCCACAAGAGTTCCAAGACAATTATAATTTTAAGTAACATGTGTTTCAATGGATCCATGCTATCATCCACATGAATGCTTAACAGGATCTCATAGGGGATTTATTTACCCCATGTACTTCTCTCTAGAAGGAATGTCTAGGTATTTTGACATTCTGAGGGTCCCAGGATAGAATTCAGGGATCTATTATCCTTCATTGTCACTTCATAATTAATCTACCTCCTTTTCCTATCACACTTCTTGGATGCTAACCTTTTAAATAATTTCTCATATGATCACAGATCTTTCTTAGGAAAGACTGTGAAATGCTAACTTTCTTATTTTATATATGAGGAGGTAAGCAGTAGTAAACATAAGACATGGGAGTTGAACCCAGACTCCAAACTATAGATTCAATGCTTCTTCCATGGTACCATGTCATTGGTAATATGCTGCCATTTATCCAGCCAAGAGACCCCCTTTGGGGTTGGTTAGTAATTTCGATTCTTCAGGTATTGTGGTGTTCCATGGTTCCAAGTCATGTTGAATCACCACAAAAATACCGAAGTTAAAAAGGCAAGTTTCTGTGTCAGGGAGATGTTGGAGATTGTTGAAAGCATTTAAAAACTTCTTTCCCCTTGTTCAATATTAGGTCCACCTTACAGGTTTCCCACAGTTTCCGTCCAAGAAAATGGTGGACTGACTCATGTCACAGTCTGGATAATAGGCAAACAGATGAAAAATGAACCAAATCTGTCAGTACTTCTACAGTGTTTTCATCATCCGTGGCAATATTTGTAACTCTTAACACCCAAGTATTTGATGAAGTGAAAATGGCATTCAAGAAAACAAAGTTGAAGAAAACCAAAACAGCTGGACTGCATCAAATACACAAAAAAGAAATGTGTCAGAGATGAAATGTTAGAGTACTAAAAAATAAAATGTCAAGATATCTGAAAAAAAAAATTAGAAGATAGCAAATAAGTCAGATGAGGATACTTCCCCAAAAGGCAACTGAGAAGACTTCAGTAACAGTTGACCCTTCTCTGCATGAGACTGACATACATACGTATAAAGAATATCTGTGATGAAAACATGAGAAGAAAACAGTCTTTTGGAAAACAATATTCTATAGTGCAATATATCTTCATTTGCATAAATGACTAAAAAAATAAGATACTGCTATTTTTATTTGGTGATTATGTTTTTTAAGGGCATTCTACTTGCCAGAGAGAAATATAGCCTTAAAAACTCTTATACAACAAGCCATCTCTCCCCTACAACACTTTGATCATACAAGTTTCCTTGATGGAAGTCACCACAGACATAACATTGCTCAATGATTCTTGGTCAACATCAAGTGATACATAAAATGGAGAGTGAATACTCTATAAAAGGAACTTGTCCCCAAAGGATCTCTATATGAAAAATCTTCCAACATGGAAGACACCTTGCCCAGAGTCTAAATATGAGGGATATAGCAGTGATGTCATTCAGATGCTCTTATTTGCAAATAACAGGGTACAAACTCTATCCAGCCCAGATTCTGCATCAGAACTCAATCAATCCAACTCCACACACAAAAAAACCCCCCAGTGGATGTGAGCAGTATACATCACTAATCAAGAAAAGCTAACCTGAGAGAGTAGGTTGAGACTCATCATTTTTCTTGAGACCCCATATTTGTGTTTCAGGTTCTTTCAAGAAGAAGTCAACATTTAAGCTTTTCATAAGAAATGAGACTTTTCCCTTCATTACCTACCAATTCTTTCTCCATCATGTAGATAGTATGGTATAAGGGAGACAATGCTGTAGTGGAAAGAAAAAAAAGAACTGGAAAGTTGGGACACCTGGGTGCTAGTATTGGCTGTTACAGTCAGAACTTTTTTTGCATATGCTTTCTCAGTCTAACACCTGGGTTATTAAAGATAAACAGAAATGAATATAGTTTTGCCATTGGTAAAAGGCCTCTGATGGCCAGTAATGCATTTTTCAAAGAGCAAGAAAATGCAGTACCATGTTTTAAAATCAGAGCTATTAATTGCTTTTCTGCATATAAATGGGACATGTACAACCACAAAATGTCTGAACAGGGATAGAAAGTCCCTATCTCATGGTTTCACAAAAATTGTGAGCTGGAACTCCTCCACAGAGGGATGGCTTCTCCTAGATACATCTAATAGTAGTCTGAAAAGGTCATAGTAAATTTGACTAAGGGTAGAGAAAGAATATTCCACTTTGTTTTACACTTTTAAAAAAATACAATTTACTTTCCAAAAGAAATTTCTACAAGTCTTTGATGTCTTCCCATCAATTTCTTATATTGATGTTTTAAAAATAAGAGACAGAAGGGTCCCAAAATTTTTAAAGTCCACTGCCACTCACATCATTTCCCAAGCCAAATTAAAAAAAAAAAGGAAACAAAGAAAAACATTTTCTCCATATCATTCCAGCCTGTTCCCCACCCCCACCAGCCCCTTGCTTTGAAAAGGCAACCATGGCAGCAGCCAGCAGAGGCTGCTTGGGGGCTTTAAGAAAATCAGTGGAATGTGCTTTGTCCCTGCCAGGGCGAGGGATCAAATTAAAGGCGCACTCGCAGGCTGGGTTGGGCTAACAGAAGGAGAGAAAAAGAAATGCTCCCCTCGCCTCTCTCCCAGATACCTTTCAGCCCCCCACCCCAGGGCTTATCTCTCTTTCTCTAATGTCCCCAAGGCAGGGGATGGGGAATGCAACTATCAGTTAGATAATGACTGTTAAGCAGGCACAAACATCTGTTTGAGACTCCAAGGCCCTTTCACCTGAAAAAAGCCCAGAGGAGCGAGCATGGACTGCTACAGCTGCTGGATCCCTTTTTCAATACAGATCAGATGATCTCCAACTGCAACCTACGACTTACAACAGGCTACTTGCAGTACCTAGCTTCTGCCATACATTATGCAGAGGTGGAGAATCTATGGCCTCGAGGTCACATGTGGCCTCCTAGATCCTCAAGTGTGGCCCTTCCACCGAATCCAAACTTCACAAAACAAATCCCCTTTAATAAAGGGATTGACTCTATAAAACTTGGACTTAGTCCAAAGACCACACCTGAGGACTTAGAAGGCCACATGAGGCTGCAGGTTTTCCACCCCTGGTTTAGAGGGATGTATACCGTAATAGGTTTAACACATCTTTCTGAAGAGTGACACACGAGGTACTGGTGGTAGTAGTAACAACAGATGAGTGCTATCAACTTGAAACAAGTATAAAATCTTGAGTGTTTTCCTCCAAAGTGGTGGAGGATGGAACAATGAACCCTTCCCATGGTGGTCAATGACAGAACTTGCTGCTTTCTACCTCTCCCCTCCACCATGCAAGTTTCCAACTGTGACTCTCATATACTAGTTAACTTGGGCACCCACAGAAGCCATTGGTGCCACTGGGCAAATCCAACCCTCAGCCCCTCAAGATCACTGGGTGTCTGTATGTAGCAGGCACCTCAAAGAGGGCAGGCCTGCGTATCAGGCAGTGACTGGTTAAGGGCCTCTTCCCTTTTCAACTCTGGTGGGAAAGAGTAACCAAAAAGCACAGATGGGCTGCAGTCCTCATCACAGATTTTATTTCATTAGCTTTCCTCCCACCTCTCCCAAATCGCCTGGTTCCTTCTAAACTATCACTTTCTGGTGCGATCTCAGTGCTTTGACTCTTGGCTCTTCCTCATCCCATACATGCAATTAGCTCTCCATTTACAAGAAGTAACACTCTAGTTCATACCCTCATCATCCCTCATCTGCACTACTTCAACAGTCTCCCAATTCTTCTCCCTACTCCCTATTTGTGTCTCCTCTCTCCAATCCATCCCACAAGGATAACAACGTGATGCTTCCTAAATAACAGAACTGTCACCCACCTTACTCCATAAACCTCAGCGGTTCTATTGACACTAGTATCAAATATAACTTCATCTTTTAAAATTTCCATATGTGTGTAAGTTTTATAAAGTATATAATTGTTATGTATTTAAATTTTGTGTATATATACATATATGTGTATATATACATGTGTGTAAATATGTATGTATGTATGTATATGTCCCAGACTTAGCACAGACCCTTACTCTTGCTCTGTGGCCTAGTTACATCACTCAAACAACGCTCATGCTGGCAGATCTGGGGTTTCCAGAGGTGGATAGGGCTGCCACGAAGCTATCGCTCTACCTCTCTCAAAGTCATAGAGATAACCCTAATTGGAGGGGATGTGCTGCTAGCATCTGTTACTAGTTCCTAAGCCCTCACTAATGATTTGACACAAAATCAATCACAGAGACACTATTAACTTTTAAACAGAAAAGAGCTAAAGGATGAGGCAAAGATGGGAATAGTCAAACATTACCATGACTCAGTAGAAGGCAGTAGTAGAAATAATCCTAACAATACAATTAACCCATAAACCTGGATTATGGTCTCTCACCAATGTATGTAATACAGTCATGGTTAAACAAATAGGAAAACTCACGACCACTCAGAATTCTGAAATGGAGGCTTTGATGGCCTTGTTGGCATCAGGAACAATCTGCATCTTATCACTTTTCTTTTCACTGCTTCCCTTCAGGTCCTCATCACTTTTCTGGCTAGGCAAAAACCACTCCTCTGGCCAATGAGGCAATGGAATGCTTTCAGCAAAAAATAAAACTTAAAAAACAACACACACACACAGAGTACTTGTTGACCAAGGAACAAGCAGTTCCCTTAAGCCACCCTATGGCAAAGCAACTCAGGTGGGCTCTCTGGGCAATGCAGACAAGCCCAGCCAGCTCTTCATTCAACAGAATTCTGCTTTTCCCATTCAATTTCTAGCAAAGTAAGATATATAGCTCTAAGCAATACAGATGGAAAGACTATCTTTCCTCTTCTGTTTCTCCAGCATTAGACCACAAAAGAAGTAGAGGACACTGTGACAGACATTCCTGCAAAGTTCTCCAGCGTCTCCCCAATCCCCACTCCTCAGGCTATGGAAGGCACCCACAAAGCAATAAGCCAGAGAGATTGATCTCCCCACCTGTCAGCTCAGCCGAAGAATTCTCTAAGCTGACTCCACCTCTTTCCAGTTAATCAGCAGGCTCCCAATAAAACAGCTGAAAAATTAGTTGTCTCAGTTGGAAGCAGTTTCCCTTGCAGAGTTTCTAGGTCTTCTTCCTGGCTTCTATGGACTCTTCTTAAATTCAGTTTCCTCTCTTGCTCTGTGTAGCAGGGATGAGGAACCTGCAGCCTTGAGGCCACATGTGGCCCTCTAGGTCCTCAAGCGTGGCCCTTTGACTGAATCCAGACTTCACAGAACAAATCCCCTTAACAAAAGGGTTTATTCTGTAAAACTTGGACTCGGTTAAAGGGCTGCAAAAAAAGTACCTGGATGGCCACATGTGTCCTCGAGGCTGCAGGTTACCTACCCCTGGAGCTCATACTCTAGATTCTTCTGTTTCTAACTTCTCTCTAGGGTCATGTTTCATGTCTCAAATCCGTGCCTCCTCATGAGTTGTAATGTCTCTAATTTAGAATGTGAAATCCAACACTTTGATCTTTTAGTCAGGTATGACCCCTGTCCTGAGGCTATCTTCACCTTCAGCTGCTTTCTATCTTGTCCTGTGAAAAGTCACTCAACAACATTTTCTCCCAGAGACCACATTTCTTCATAAGCTATTTTGATCAGTTGTCCTTACACAAATGGATTTCTGCCTCTTTCTGCAAAAAGATTATTCATATACAAAAGCGGCCATAATTTAAGACACATATCAGATTACCTACTAAAAATCTGTTTTTATTGATAGAGGTGTGCAATTAAAAAATGTTTGGAGGCCACTACCCTAGACCAAAGATATCCAAAGAGCCCAAACTTATGGAATGGAAAGACAATTCCTAATGAAACCTGCCAACTTTTAGTCATTTTAAAAATCACAGATCTGCCTCTTTCCCTCACCATCTGATTTACAAAAAGGGCAATCCCCATGGTTATTCCTTGAAGAAAACTTTCCATTTTTAAAGAAGAATTAACAGACTATAAACAGGATCCTGCAAAGACTCATCAGGAAATCTAGATGCTAATTAGCTTTGTTACTAAGATTACTTTAGAGTTAATATGCCATTAAAACGACTTCTTTATTAGATGTGAGTAAAGAGGATTGTGGAAGGAATTCTCCAAGTCTGAAATTGCAAGGTTGAATGGTACCTTACATAAACCAACTGGTCCAACACTTTCATTTTATACGTAAAGAAACTGAGGTAGACAGAAATTAAAATGATTGTGCGCCAGGTCAAACAGCTGGAAAAGTAGCAGAGCTAGTACCAAAACTTAGCTTCTATTCATCTTTCCCTCCTACTCCTTTCACTCATACCCCAATTTTAGGGTGAAACTATCAGGGGAAAAGTAGGGGAAATTATATAGTAAATCTGGTAGTACATGAATTCTTAAAGTGAAAATTAGGAATTCCCCTATGATATACTATCTGATAGATATATCTAGATAACAAATGACTAAAATAGAGCCACTGAAATTGTGAGATAAGCAGAAATTGTCATCTTTGTATTTCAAAATCAAGTATACTTGGCAGTGCAAACCAAAAAAAAAATCAAGACTTTCGACTTCACTCACTTGGGTAGCCCATGGTGTTTCCCTCCAGTAAGTTTTTTCTATGTGTTATTGATTATTCATCATGAAAGCTGTGATACAAATTAGAAAAAGGCCATCAGTTTCAGGTATTAAAAGAATTAAACTAGTCATGAAAAAAGTTGGGTTACATGCAAGTAAAAGTTTTCAAAAGAAATTGAAACACAGCCCACAGCAGTGACATGATGCTTCTTCTTTGAGTTTCTACAGCTCATTGCCATTCAATGAAACATTCTTCTAATGCAGAAAAATGAGAGAAAAGGCCGAAAAATTTCAACTAGGCTGATCTCTGGAAGCAATGTGTGAAAATCTCTGCTAAAATCCTATGTGAATCTAGTCAAACATTATTTTACATTTTTAAAGTGATCTTTCTGGTCCCTTTTCTTCTTGACAACCAGCTTTTTATTTACAAAACTATTCAACTCAATTCAGATTTAAGGTAGGAAAGCTAAGCAATCTTCTTCCACACACAACCACACAACTGTCAACAAAAGAGGAGGTTGATTACAAAAGTACCATTCTCATTTCTTGCCCCACAACCTTCAACCAAATGACTTTAGACTTTCCAATTATCCTTTGGTTCCATTGAGTTATTCTTTCGTAAAAAATATGAAAACCTACTACCACCACCATCACCATCATCACAACATTAATACCATATATTTTTACAACTCTTTAATTCTTGCAAGGAAAATCACAAATGTTATCTCACTGGATTCTCACAATCCTATGAGGTAGGAGGTATTATTGCCTTCATCTTATAAATGAGGAAATGAAGAGAAGTGAAGAGATTTGCCCAGCTAGTCAATATCTGAGGCATCACTTGAACTCAACTCAGCATGATGTCCATTCTACCATTTAGGTGGCTAATAAAAATATTTCATTATTTCTCACCAACGGTTAGGCTATCCATGTTATAAATACATAGCTGCTATTTTAAATCAGAAGTTTCTTCTCGTCACTGCCTTTGCCATAAGGAAAGTTTTTTATTTCCAGTAATTATGTTGCGAAAGAAAAATAAAATGCATGTACCCAGTACAGACTTGTATAAAAGCACATAAATATATCTAAAATGTTTCAACTTCTGTATCACTCCAATTTATATAATTATCAATTTTGTCATTCAAAATATTTAAAAATGAATTTCCACAAGTAAAAATGACTTTTAGGAATCTTCTAAAAACTCTATATATATGAATACATAAAGTATATACTACATATACATATACACTGAATATATTATATATAGTATGCATGTGTATATATATACACATACATATAGCTACATACACATATATATAGCATATGTAGATACACATACACACACATACAATGACACTTTTATAAATGGCAATAGAGCTTAAGCACATATTTTAAATGATTTCCTAATACTAAGATGGTTTTTACTATTAAGAACTTAATATAACGGGTTAAGCTTGAGAATTTAGAAACTTGAGTCAGGAAATTCCAAGGCTTAGATTACTTAAAATCCCCTTAATATAGCATTTAGAACAATTTTTGCATTAATTTCCAGAGCTTTCCGAAGGATGTGAAAAATGCTTCAAAAACTTTAATCAAAGGCAAAATGTTTTTATTTTGTATACTCTTACTTATAACTCAAAATCCATGTGATTTAGATGTACTTTCATGATTTTTTAAATTCAAATTTGGCTTTGTTTCCTTTCTATTGAAAGTACCATTTCTACTAGTTTGAAGAACATCTAGAATTATACAAAGTCACTTTTTGAGAAAGAGAAACAGCTTCCACTGATGCTAACATTAAATGTGATCTAAGGGAAAGAAAAACATAACAGACAAAAACCAGTTTCAATGACTTCTAACAGTCTGTGATTTGTGACAGTGGGAGGGAGAAAGGGTGGCAGTTGGGGGGCGCAGGAGGCATAATACTAAATTCTTTCTTAAGTTCATTTGAGGCTAAAGAGCTGCCAAGCACTATTTGTCTGGGGGAAAAATGGCAAGTTTTAAAGATCTAATTTTCCTTTTGTTCAGCCTTACCTTTATCTCCTAGCAACCATGGTGGGCATAACACCTCTGAATGATGAAGATTCTTTAAGTGTGAAAATATTTACCCCTGCAAGACTCAGTTTCCTCATTTGTAAAAAAAAAAAGTTAATACTCAAATCCTTATTCAGGCTTCAGATCAAATAATGTATGTGAAGCCCTTTGTTAACTTTAAAATCTGATGACATAAATTATTTATTATCCTATCTGCGTGTGAGTCTGGCCAAGTCACAATCTCTCTGGCCTCAGTTTCCTCATTTGCAAAGTCAGAATAATCTTCCTAAATCGCTTTCAGATCTAAATCTCTAATTTTAAAGTCATCAGCATAGCCATCACCTGAATTTAAAAAATTGAGAGCGGTCAACATACAGAATCTAAAGACCCTTTGAAAACAGCTAACTTCTGATTTCCAAATAAAAAAAGTAATTTGTCAGCCCAATAAAAACTTTCTTAGGAACCTATAATGGCATTACCGCCATGTAATTTTAACAGACTTACAAACAGTAAACATGAAATAAGAGTTGAATGCCAATACTTTGATATGCTTTTGACCAAAATTGTAGTGAAGAACTATGCCAAAAGTGTCTTTCAGAAGGTACATACATTAATACCTAGTTTTCCCCACAGATTTGAGTCATGGCTATATTTTATAATCATCTGCCATGAATTACTAAACTGAAACCAAGAAGAGCTAGATGGCTACCAGGAGACAAATGTGGTTCTGAATCTTTCATGTTATTGGGGGTGGGGAAAATCCCATATTTATTCATAACCAACACAACAGTTATCCTTAAACATTCTCCCCTTTCCCTCAAATTAATGACAGACCCTGGGTCTACTTAAATACATTCAGGAAAGAGCCTGGAAAAAATTCTGTAGAAATGCAGAATTAAGTTTTTAAATTAAAGGATCCTCTCCCTACCCAAGGGCGGGGGGAGGGAGTTTTTTTCCTTCCCCAAGAAGACATATTGATTTTTAAAAAGATTATTACATTGGAAAGACCCTGAGGAGATCAAATAAAAACCAATAATCTTGAAGAACCATTTTCAAAACATTCAGCAGCAGATTGCTTTTGGTTACAAAAAATGGGAGGTACCAGGAATGAAATGTTCATTGAAATCCTCTACTTATTTCAGGAAAGAATTCCAACACCTTCCTCTCCAACTTAAATAATTTGATGTCCATTTTCTTTTTCCTTTGCCTTTCCACTCTGGAGGTGTGAATAAGCCATGAAATGGGAGGGGAGGGGCCCACAAAAAAACAACAACAGGCTCAGGGTGGAAAGTGGTGGCTGGGCATGGGCATTAAAATAATACAAGCTCAAAGGTTTAGGATCACAAAGCCTTAGACTCTGCCCCCTTTCCCCACCTCTCCTCCGTTTTAGACAAAAGACCCAAAGTCACAAAGGCATTAAGCAACAGTGGTAGATCTGAATTCAGGATCTCAGGCTCCACCACTGTACCATACTGTATCAACTCCCTGAATAATTTAGAGTTGATTACAGTGCTAAGCTCCAGTTCCCCCAAAACTAAAAAAAAAAAAACAAAAAAAACAAAACCAACTTCACTTCTATAAAATGTATATCATCACTCAAACTTAGATTCCTGAGCAAACCATTTTTATCATTTTTCAATAGCTTTAAAAAAAAGATCCTGGAGGATGAGATAATCTAAAGTCATCATGATCTATTTATCATATTAAATGTTTTCATACTGAATGTTAAAAACCCATCTTTGCCTCTTGGAAGCACATAAGGGAAGTCAAATGAGCAATGAACAAGCATTCTTTCAGGACCTCTTGGAAAAAGACTGCACCTCATAGAGTAACAGAGGGGAGATGTACAAATGTTACATAAAGTGGTAAACCATACTGCTACCAAAGGAATTCCCCCCATACCACATTTTAAGGAAACCTTTTCAGATGCTGAAGTTACACCATAACCAGTTCAAGATGTTCCCACTGACAGCTAACATGGGAGAAAAGACTTTCAGCTACTGAGTACATTTTTCTACTACTTTTCGTGGCCTTTAAATGTCTCTCCTCCACTTTCCTCCATTTTCCTGATCTCCTTCTTCCACCATTCTTCATTTAGTTCTTAGACTTCAAGTTGTCCAAAACTATACCATTCTAATTTTATTTTCAGGACAGTTTGTAGAAACATACAGGCAGCCACATGGGTCATGTGCTGTCTTCCTAGCCTGGCTTTACCCCTTCCCATCAATCTCCCACCCAATGAGGTGGTAGTGGGAGGTCTGAATGACATTTCCACAATGAATGCGTATAGCTATATTTCAAAACACCTAACTACCCTGTTGCCATAGGAGCAATATTATGAAGTTTATTTTGGTTGCACTAAATGATTGTGTTTCATTTGGGATTGAAAGCCTCCCCCAAATATGTATACTTAAATGCAACATTTAATCATGCTAGATTCCATGTGCCACATTAAAATCAATTACAGCCAGAACCAGATGGGAATAAATGTTCCTATTGCTGATGAGTAAATGTTGTGGGGAGGGTCAAATCGGCCCTAACAGAGAAAGTAGATGAATGGTTGGTATCCCTCCCTACACACATGCTGGAACACAAAAAATCCCCATGCATGATAATATCCACTAGAAACTTAAACACACCCAAAGGCAGAATTAAACATGATAGAAGTTATTACTTATAATGTCGCTCATTTTCTGTATGCATTTTATTAATAAATGAATAACTAAATATAGTTAGACTTGATAGATAGAATGCAAAAAATTCCACTGAGACCCAATAGGACACTTTAAAGTAATTCAAACCAGTATTTCCAATAGATGAGGAAAACCAAAAAGGGACAGAAAGACTTGATCATTAATGGGATCTATTAAAACATGAGGTTTCAAACATGATGAAATGAAATACAGAGCAAGGAATCATGTATGCATTATTGTCACAGATCAGTAGTTTGATGAGTAATCTAGCTACAAACTTCTTACTTTCCATCATTATCAAAAGACTAGAGCACTGAAGCATTCATGTACTTTGGACAAGCAAGCAGAATTTTTCCAGGTGTTCAGTTAGCCACACCTTAAATAAAATCAATGGTGATATACAATAGGTTGTAACACATTCCTTCTGATTCACTGGAGAGCCCTACCTTTAATAGGAATGCTTATCTTAAAAGTCTTTTTTAAATTGCTTCTCTTATTAGACATTTCCGGTCTCCCCCCCCACCCCTTCCACCAAATTTAGTCACACAAAAGTCTTGAGTTCTATTTCTATAAAAAGCATTGTTTAGATCATTTTCCAAGGTTGGGGGTTGGAGGGCTGGGAAGAGGGGAGGAGAAAGGGACAGAAGGTAACGTTTATTCTCTTTCCTGACCCTTCTTCTCTCAAAGCAACTTGGTTAATACTAGTTATATTATACAGATAATGTATTATATAAATAACATGTTATAAATATACCTGTGATACCATCTATAAGACATCATCTTACATGGATAATTATCTTTCTAGAAAAGTCCTTGCAAAGTACATTTCTCTAATAGAAAGGCCTTTACTTCACATTAAACTTTTCAATTTTAGTTACTATAAGAAAACAAAAGCACACAGATACATTTCCCTGCCACACAAACCAATCTCTCATTTTTGTTATTGTAACTTTTATGTGTTAAGCACACACAATTTAAAAAACTTAAATCCAAAATGGAACAGGCACAAAATATTTTTGCATTTAATATTTTAGTTTTTATTATGTAAATAGGTATCACGTGATTATGCCTACCGACCAATAAGAAAGTATACCCATCATTCTTAATCTCTTTTCCTCAACTATTTTGGCATAACCATTCATATGAATGTAAAATACAATAATGTATTTTCTTACAGCATTTGAAGAAACTATCAGTTATATAACATATATATATATTTTCAGATATGGCTTATTTTTCTCTATTAACTTAAAAGTTTTATGTTAATTGAGAAAGAGAGAGAGAAAGAAAGATAGAGAAAGGAGAGAGAGAGGAAGGGAGGGGAGAGAGAGGGAAAAAGAAAGAGAGAGAAAGGGGAAGGAGCAGTAAGCTTAACATTCTAAAATGAGATGACTTAGGCAGGGAAAAAAAACCCTTTTGGGTCTAGCCGAAGCCACATATCCACAAATGAGAACAAAGCTGAAATTCAAACATCGTTTAAAAAAAACTCCTCTCACATCACAATCTGTTAAAGCTAACATAAATTTATTCAAATACCTTATTTGATTTCTTATTTTGGTAAAGATTTTCATTAGATATTTTCATGTAAAGAGGGTATTAAATAGGCTAACCCTAAAGAAAAACACCCCTACTGGTATATTACATACCAGTTAGGGCAGATGGAAATATGTACATAGAAAATGCTTTTGCCACCATTCTACAGAAAAATTAATTTGCTTATCAACTATTTTTTTTCCACTCTTTAAAATCATCTCCTTGCTTTAAATATACTCAAATTAAAACAAGAAACACAGTTGAATTTTTCTTAATTGCCTGATTTTCTTCCCAGATATTATTTTATATTTTTGCACTACCCTTGAAAAATTCCTCCACTGTGCTTTTGTGTTCTTGGCTTCTACAGAGTTATTAGGAATCTGCAAACAATTTTACAATTCTAACATGCACCAGATGATATCCATTAGTAGGCAATGCCTTTTTTTTTTTTTTTAACTTACCCATTCTGGATAAAGCATTATTTCCTGGGAACAATGCTGCAGCTTCCGTTAGCTAAAAATTCCCTCTTCACAACTAGATAAATCTTCACAAGTAGATAAAAAGCTTTGTTTCAGATCCTTTGGAACTCTCCCCTCCACCCCCCTTCTACAGAAGTCCTCCAAAGTAAGAAGCTATCAGCATTTCATTCCTGTGACAAAACAAAGGAGAAAAAAAAAAAGGAATAAGTCCACACAAGTTCCTGGCCAAGATTTTAAACTGCATTCTTCTAAGTTTAATCAGTAAACAATCTTAAAGTGACAGTTACCAGTTCATAAAAGCCAGAGATTAATCCAATCAGCAGCCACTGGCTTCTCTGCATACCACTGGCGTGGTCAGCAGCACTGATAACTTTTTATCACATGTTGCTGAATCACCCTATTCTGAAAAGTTGCAACATACGTGTAACTGACGACTGGAGGAGACAGCTTCAGTTAAGCTCCAGCTCAGGGAGTTCTTATAGAGAACCGCCAATTAGCTGATGACCAATCACAGCCTGCATCCAGTACCTCAGTCACATGATAGGGCAAGTCCCCATTACTGCAAAATTTCTGAATTACTGGGGTTACACAAAGGACACTCAATGGGGAGGGGCTGGGGAAAGAGTAAACTCAAATAGAAAACGCCCAGGCTGAGGCAGCGAGTCCTATAAAGCAGGAAACACCCTAGCCTCGCACAGACATAGATACATTCACAACTAGCCCTAAGAGAGATGTCTGGCACATGTTAAATTAATCCCTGGGCAAGAGACTGGGTTTATAAATCTGCTACAGAAATAAACTCATTCCACTAGTTCTCCTTCCCCTCCTTCTTAACAATGTTTCTAAAATTTTACTTTCCAAAAACATTAAATGAAAAAGGAACCATTCCCCCATAATGTTAGCTTTACTCTAATTATAATGCTCTTCCCCCGCTCCTTGCCCCCATTTTTGATTTCTAAAAGGATATTATGTCAAATGTAGATTTTTCGGTTAGAAGTATTTATTTCAAATTGCTGTTACAAATTAGGTAAAAATTACTGGGACCAATCAGTACAGTAACTAGTGAAACTTATCCATCACAAAAACAATTCTGAACTTTACAAGTCTGGAAGAAAAATTCATTACAATAATAAACTCTTACCCCTTTTAAATTAAAATAATTTTAAAAAAATGAACTCCCTCCAACTTATCAAATATTTTAAAGATTTGTTCTAGGTTTAAATAAAAAGGACATTTGCATCTTCCCAAAATAAGTGTTTCTTAATGAATTTTAGCTTTTTTCATTCTATTTTCAAGCCATTGAATATGACTGATTTAAAAAAACTGCCCCTGCTTCATCTTTCAAGTCTAGGAAAGTTACATTTTAATCACAAAGCCACAGTAGCTGTTTTTCTTTAAGTAACAAGAGAAAGAATCCTGGTGGCTACTTGCCATTCCCAATTTATGGCAGTAAGTGCATGTCAGGAAAACCAGCCATGATCACCCTAGCTCCCTAAACTCCACCCCTTCGCTTCTCAGAACAAGGGTGTTTTTTTTAAAAAATGGGGTGAAAGGGCCCATGTAGAGAGGATTCAGTCATACTATTACACAGTGACCATGGTTGATCCCAGAAATATAGTGAAAGTTACAGACGGTAAAGTCTAAATATAGACATTTCATTTGAAAATTTATTCTGATTAGTTTTCTACAACTGGATAATATACAGAAAAAAGTCTTAGAATTGGTTTGAAAAAAGGTATGTATTTTTTCTCACTGCAAAACAGCTAAGTCACCAATTTTATGTGAGGAGACAACTAAAATTTCTAGTTCCTATATCACCATTGAGTAGATTTTACATATGAAATTTAAATTATTACATTTAAGCAACATTTCTGATGGTTTAATGATTGAATCCTTTGGAAACCGTCCTTCTACATTTCATTTTCTACTAGTTTAAAAGTTACAACCCTAACCTTTTCATATCATACTTTGCTGCACTTTAAAAATAGAATGAAAAACTAGGAAACTTTCCTTGAGTTATTTAATTTCTTTACAATAGGTACCTAGGTTATAGAAACATATTACATATTACATTACATTATAGAAACATATAATTACTCTCTCCCTAAGGAGCCACTGTGTTACTGTAGGAAAAGCACTGGTTCTGAAGTCAGATGTCATAGGTTCAAATTCTGTCTCTGTTTACTCCATATATGATCTGGGGCAACTGATTTAGTTTGTTTCCAAACTAGACTGTCTTTGAGATTCCTTCTAGCTCTAGATCATCAACCTTCCTCACTTCTAGATTTGAATTACTGGACAATTTGCTGCGAATAATAAGAAATTACTTCATATGCTACATTTTCTTGGTTTTCAGCAGCTCTACACATAAGTTTTTTTATGTTTTTTTAAAGCTAAAATGGCCTTAATAACATTAAAACCACCCTAATAGTGTGATGTCAGAGCTCTCCTATTCAGCACCTGGGATAAGTCAAATTCTTTGAATGCAAAAGCAATTCCTTTGGATTACACTGGCAAAACCTGTATGAGCTCTCTTTCTGGCCACCAAAGGTGTTACTTAGGGGAATTACTGCTTAACTATATTAAAGCAGTGGTGGTGGCTCAAGAGTTAATTTTGAATTCCAATTGTTCCTAAGAGACAAGTCTATAAGTAGCTTATAATTCTGGTTAATTCTGTACCTTTGTCAAACCTAATTTAGATTTTTTAGGTCCCAGAGGGTTTGTTTGTTTGTTTTTTCTCCCAGGAAGTAGTAAGAATAATGGAAGTCACATTGTGGGTTTTGCTTTTGTATTCAGAATAGCTCTTACAAAAACAGATACAACCACACACCCAGTCATGAAAACATCAAATAATGCAGGGAAAGATATTCTAACCTCAACAAGCTTATGATTCACAAAACTTAAATTTATAATCAAGTACAGCTTGATCTTTGACAATTCTAATTTATTATATTTGCTTCCATAATTTTCCTTGGATCTGTTCTTCCCCTCCTTTAGTTAACATTAACACTAGTGGGAAGAAATTATAAGTTACAAATCGCTACCAGTTGCCATGATAATATGTGAATGCTAAGGCTAGAAGCAAAATTTGCCTGTGAGGACCCTCTGAAGGCTTGGTCATAGCAGTTAATTCTGTTATCTCTTTCAGCACTCCTATTCTTTTCTAATTCAGTAAAGTTAAGTCCTATCCCAAGATCAAGCCTTTGGAGTATCAATTGCTAGGTAGTCAATTAACATTTATTAAGTACCCACTATATGTCAAGCACTGTGTTAAGCACGGATGATACAAAAAGAGGCAAAAGACAGTCCCTGCCCTCAAGGAACTCAACATCTAATCAACAAGCATACAAATATGTACAGACAAGCTCTATATAGGGTAGAGACAGAGAAAAGTACAGGGAGAGGGAAAAAAAGGATGGAAAGAAGAAGGTTTGGGAAAGGCTTCCTGTAGAAAAGGGGATTTTTGCAGGGACTTCAAAGAAGTCAGGGAATCCAGGAGGTTAGAGATGAGGAGGGAGAGCATTCCAGGCATGGAATCCAGAGAAAATGTCTGGAGCTGAGAGATGGAGTGTCTTGTTTATGGAACAAGCAAAGATGTCAGGATTGGAGAGTATGCCCCTGGGAGTAAAGAATAGGAAGGTTGAGAAGATAAGAAAGGGATAGGTTATGAAGTACTTTAAATGCTAGTGGATTTCTACTTGATGGTAGAGGCAACTGAGAAACACTGGAGTATTGACATGACTAGACCTGCACTTTAGGAAAATCACTCTGATGGCTGAATGTAGGATGGATTGGAGCCCAGAAAGACCACCAGCAGGCTATTGCAATTGTCCAAGTATAAGGACCTTTACCAGAGTGATGACAGTCTCAGAGGAGGGAACAGGCCTATTTAGGCAGACCCTGGCAAGAGATTGGATATGAGGAGTAAGATATAGGTGAGGAATCCAGGATGACTCTTAGGTTGTGAGCCTGAAGGACTAGGAGGATGGTGGTGCCCTCTCTAGTAATAAGGAAGTTAGGAGGTGGAGAGGGTTTTGGGGAGAAGACAATTAATTCAGTGTTGGACATGTCTACTGTACATCTAGTTTGTGATGTCTGAGAGATGACTGGAGATGTGAGATTGGTAGACAGCAACGAGGTTAGGGCAGGTAAATTTGAGAACAGCCAGCATAGACAAGGTCATTTAAATCCATGGAGATGATGTGATCATCAAGTAAAAAAATACTGATGGGGAACAAAAGACAAGAAAGGAAGGAAGAGCCCTGTGGGACACCTATGAATAGAGAACAAGACCTGGCTAAGGAAGCAGAAAAGGATACACTTCGAAAGAGCAGTTGGATAGGTAGCAGGAGAACCAGGAGAAAGAAAGTGTAGTCATGAAAACTCAGAGAAGAGACTTATCAAGGAGGAGAGAGAGTGACCAACAGTGTCAAAGGCTACTGATAGGTCCAAGAGAATAAGATTGCTAAAAATCAAACCAGTTATCCAGAGAAAAAATAATGTGGAAAGAAAATAATTCCCTATTTTCTTCTCATATAGGGGAGAAAAAGTTGAAGGTAGAAGAGAGTAACATATAAAAATGGCATAAATCAGCTAAATCAAAAATTGTTTAGAGGTAGCTAAGGTGGGAAGGGAATTCGAGCAGAGGGCAAGATCTAAAATCAAATGAGATAATATTGGTAAAGCACAGTGCCTGCATACAGTAAGCGCTTAATAAATGCTTGTTTCCTTCCTCCCTTTATTTACTTCATAAAATGATTACACCTCCCACTGACTCATACCCAAAATACTTCCATCAATAGGTAAATTCTAAATAACCTAAGAATTTAATTTGAATTACAGAAAGTTAATTCACATAAAACATTTCAAGAACATGTTTTACTAAGGCATAAATGGTTAACGTATGAGACCTTCACATCTGTACATAACATTTTATTTAGTGATTAAACTAGGTACTTCTTCAACACAGTGACTAATCTAGATATTTGTCTTGTTTTGTAATTCATCACTAACCTAAAGAAAGCTACATTATTAAGCACAGAGATTATAATTTTGCAATTATACAGATTTCTATTAAAATAATAACTACAAAAAGTATTAATTAAAAAACACACTACAAAATATCCATCACAGCACATTTCCTATTGTACAATCCAGGCTTCAGAGAACTTAAAGTCCATTTGGAGAATGAAGTAAGACACACAAGTATAAATAACCATAGTATGTAATGTTACTAATAATATTACATATTACTACTAATAATATGTATACATATTATTTGGGGATTATTTCTAGCAATGATAATGATGTTGATGATAGTACTGAGTGTTAAGATTTTTCAAAATTCTTCCTAAATATTATTTCATACTAGCCTCACAAAACCCAGGGGAATCGGGGCTATTAGTACCCCTATTTTAACAGGTAAGGAAACAGTCACAGTGAGGTTAAGAGACTTGCATGGTCATACAGCTAGTAAGAATAGAGGCTACATTTAACTCAGGACTTCCTGACTATAGGTCCAGCGCTCCACCCACCACCCCAGTCAGCCAGCTGCCTCACGGCTGAGTCATTCATAAATTGCCATTTATGAATGTGGAAAACCCAATTCCATACGTTTTATCATTTGAATCCTTTTTTTCCCCTTCATGACAATCATCTATTTCACTATTAAAAAAAAAATAGTCTCAGTGATTTAAACACGGTTTTACTAATGGGAATGATTTAATTCTTCAAAATCTTCTAGTTTTTCATAAAAATGTATGTATCTACATACACACATATACAAATGTGTGTGTGTGTGTGTGTGTGTGTGTGTGTGTGTGTGTGTGTGTGTGTGTGTATAAAATCTTAGAGACTAAGCCACAGGAGAAAGGAAGAAATGATCGATCACATCCTCTTTACTTGTATGATTTGAGATCTAGTTGTATAGTTTAGTGAGGAAAAGGTCTTGCTTTTTTCTTCCCCCGCCCATTTTTAAGAACACACTGACTCAGTTTTAGTCTTCAATGACAGATGAATATATAGTGGGTGGGGGTGGTTAAAGGGGTGGGCTGAGTAGGAGAAAAGGAGGATGGAGAAGACGGTTGGGAACCAAGAGCTGAATCATAGCCATGTGAGTAATATCAGGGTGGTTTTTTTTTTCTTCCTAAGGGTATGAATCAAATTAAGTTTGTTTTCCTGTGGGTGAAGGGAGACTATAATAGCATGAATCAGAGCAATTATCAAATATGTCGCACAAACTAAAAATTAATTACAATCACTGCCTTCTCTCAAATTTCTGCCAGAAGATGCTGGGGACTTTTTGTTAATCAATATAATCTTTATAAAACATTCTAAAAGTCTAAACTTTCCAAATATCACCCTTCCTTTATTTTTTCCCCTGTTATTTATTAATATCTCAGAAACAGGAACTTATTGAGACATTTCTATAAAGATACATGTTTTGTATCCCATTAGGATCATACAATGAATGACTTCTGCTAGGTAGGTTCTGGGATAAAATTGCAGTTGAGATAAGGTACAATCCAGCCTTCAGAGAACTTACAGTCCATTTGGAGAACGAAGTAAGACACACAAGTATAAATAACCATAGTATGTAATATTACTTGATAAGGAACAAAAATATCCTGAGTAATGATGGGAATGCACCAGGTTACAATTTATTTTGCCACCAGTCACATGATCAAAGCATGGGGAAGTGTTGCTACAAAAACAAGGACAAGAATTATGGATTTTGCCCCAAGAACATTCCAGTACAAATACTCAACATTCATGTACACACATGCAAAGTAATGGATTATAATTATAAAAACTTTGAATGGAAATGAAAAAGTTACCTGAAAGACTTTTCCAAATGTGTTTCATGTTGAAGAAAACACATGCCCATTTGTCAATCGTTTATGGCAGGGGTCACCAAACTATAGCCTGGGGACCAGTCAGCCTATGCCATCTCCTAAGGCCTTTGAGCTAAAAACTGTTTTGATATTCTTTTAAAAATGTAAAAACCATTCTTAGCTTGTGGGCTGTACAAAAACAGGTGGCACCCTGGGTTTGCAAGATCATAGATTTAGGGCTAGAAAGGACCTCCAAGGCTATCTAATCCAACCATGTCATTTTTATAAAATGAGGAAACTGAGGCATCAGGGATATTAAATGTGTGCCCACGGTCATACCAGGCTTACCCTGGGGGTGGTATTTGAACTCAGGTCTTTGACTCCAGAGACAGTGAATTTTCTTTCCACTGTACTACACTGATTCCTTTTACATGGAATATGAAAGAAAGGGTTTTTTGTTTTTTAAAGTATATGGGATTTTTTTGGATATTTATACAGTATTAGGAAGCATTGTTATATGTGCTCTAAATTGATGCATTCTAGAAAGAACCATAGCATTTTGTAACATCCAATGCTTGAAACATTCTTGGTGCTCATTCTGTCACCAAACTCTCTGAACTCTCTTTCGGGGTCATTGGTGAGCCAAGTCCTTTGTAAATGGTCAAGGGCTATATGAATGAGAGTCATTATTTATTTGGTTCTTTCCATATTCCAAAATATTTATGTGGGCATTGCTTATGCTACCCTCTGGAACCTCAACATAAATTTCTTTTATTTTAAAAATTCTATTTTATTTTACGTTGAGGTCTACATTCTCTCTTTCTCATCTTACTCCACCCTCGCTCTCCTCCTCCATAAGAAATCAAGAAAAGCAAAACTCTTGTTAAAAAACATGTAGTCAGGCAAAACAAATTCCTGCCTTGGCTATGTGAAAAAAAAAAAGTCTCAGTCTACACTCCAAGTCCATCACCTCTCTATCAGGAAGAGGGTAGCATGTTTCGTCATGAGTCCTTTGGAATTGCAGTTGCTCATCGGTGGTGATCAGGGTTCCTACGTCCCGAGTTGTTTGCCTTGTATTCTCGTTAGTGTATAAATAGTTCTAGTTGGGCTCTCTTCACTTTGCATCACTTCATACAAACTCTTCTCAGGTTTTTCTGAAATCATTCATTTCATCACACCTTTTAATCCATCATATTTATATACCATAACTTGCCCAACAAAAATATCAATTTCTCCACACTTGTTGTAGGTATTTTCACAAATTGATGTGGTCCTGAAATTCATCACCTATTGGCCCTGCATTGATGCATTGCTCCTAACTCAGGTAGGTTAAGCCTCTTTGGGAAACAGATTAGTGTGCCTTTAAGAGAAATAAGTGAGTTTGGAAGATGGGAAAGGTTTGCAGAGGTTTTTTGTGGGGGGAGTGGAGATAATAAGTTTGTTTTGGTCATTTTGATTTTGAAATGTAGTTTAAAAGTTCTAATAGGCAGTTGATAACATAAGCTTAGAGCTCAAAAGAGTGATTAAGATTTCTTAGAATACAGATTTGGGAATTAACTGAAAGAGATAACTGAACCCAAGGGAGCTGATGTGATTATCAACTAAGATTGCATGAAAAGACAAAAGAGGCCCCAGGACAAAGTACTGGAAGAGACCCAAATGGTGGTGACATGGATCATGAATGAGTGAAGGGACTAAGGAGGACCAGGAGCAAACCCAGAGAAGAGATGGCATCCAAGAGCAGTGCCAAATACTGCATAACAGACAAGAAAGATGAGGACCAAGATCAGCAATTAAGAGATCCTGAGTAATTCTGGAGAGAGTGATGGGGCTAGAAAGGTAAAGAGAGTAAAGGGGAAGTGTAGACAGGTTTCTCTTGGAGTCTGGCGAACAAAGGAAGGAATGATGACAATTGGTGAATTTTATTTTATCATTTTTCTTTTTCTTTTTATTAATTTTTTAAAAATAATTTTTATTACTTATTATTTTTGTTTCTAAAAGATGGTCAAGAATGAGGTATGTTTATAAGTAGCCATGGAAGGAATCAGTGGAAAGGAAAAGGCAAGATGAGAAGGCGGCAAAGGCAAAATGGTATGAAGAGCAATTTGTTGGAGAATATGGGAGGGGATTGGATAAAGAGTGTATTTAGTGAGGTTGGCATTCTCCAGGAAAAAGAATATTTCTTCATCAGAGACTAAAGGAAAAAGTAGGGGGATGGTATCAAGGAATTGGATGAGGAGGAAAGAAATAAAATTTTCTGGGAACATGCTTGATTTTTTTCAGTAAAGACCTCATCTGAAAGGCGGGGAGATACTGTGGGAGGCATGAGGAGTCAAGAAGCAGAATGAATGCATTAGGGAGGAAATAAAAGACTGCCATGATGAAGCAAAGGCCCACTTTGGGTCAGATTACATGAATGTGTAGTGGGCCCAGTCAGCACAGGTAACGGTTCTCTCTTATTCTATTAAACAGTATGTGAGTAGGAACAGAGGAGGTGGATGGGGTGGAGGAGTCATAAGGGTTTGGGGTTTGGCAAGGCATGAAGCAAACAGGAAAAGGGAGTAAAGAACTCCAGAATAGAGAACAGCATAAAGTCAAGCTAGTTCATGAAAGGACTGAGATTGGGAAAGAAGAAGAGTGAAACCAGGCAAGAGGTTTAAAGGGATGTCAGGGTTTTTCATCACAGAAGTGGAACCCTTGTGAATTCTAGTGAGATTAAGAGCATCACCATTCCTATATGTAGATTAGGTAAAATGGAGCAGTAGGTCTTCAGATAAATTATTTCAAGACCACTATAGGGGAAGCCAAGTTATAACTTTTCAATTTCTATTTGAATCTCCATTTTGAAGTTTTGATTACAAAGAAATAGCTCCCCTGAGTTAAAAGTTTTAGATTTAAATTGTTCTAGATAAGTAGAATCCTCAAGTCAACCCATGCTCTCTAAGCATGACAGATATCTTTAATTAACATATAAGTATATACCAAGTTGGAATTCCAATGCAAGTCAAGAAGTATTATGTACCTACTGTGTGCCAGGCTTTAGGGCTACAGTAGGCACTAAGGATACAAATACAAAGAATGAAACAATTCCAACTGGCAATGGACTTACATTCCAATGGGGCAGATAAGTATAAATTGTATATAGCACATATACACTATTACATTGCAAAGTCAAGTGCAAGTCATGTCATTATTTCTCTGATGGCATGGTCTTCTTTGGCAATGAAAGAAGGACACACACACAAAGTGGCTAAAATACAAGACATTTTGGGAGGGAGGGACCAAGATAGAAGCAACAGAAGGAGGGGGAGGGAAATTAGAAAAAAATAAGTGAATTAGAAGCAGACCTTCCTTTCAGACTAGGTACTCATCAACAGTGGTGACCTTACTCCTCACAATTATAGTTCAGCAACAGAGACTGTCAGAGTATGTATGCAGCCACTCTAGAGATCATATTTCTGTGACATCTCTCTCCTTAAAAGTTCTGATTTTTATAGAGGTCTACTTTGCTATATAATTTCTTACCTGGGTTTTGAACATAAGGAGAGCTTTGAAATTCTCCAAAGTTCCCTCCCGCCACCCAAATTTCTCAAAATAAATTTTAATTAATTCTAATATGTGCCATTTCTACAAGTTAGGGAGAATACCGAGAAAAGTGGAAGGAAGGAGGAAAGGGTATATCACATTTCCAAAGAGGCTAGGAATTCCTGATCTAAAGCATAGAGACCTGAGCTTACATACTGTGGGATACTGTACAAATATCCTCCAAAAATAATTATTCACTTCATATTTAAACCTTTTCATTTTTCACCTGCTGTACTCCTTGGACCGAACTTCACCATCGTTATACTCCCTTGAAACCCATCAGTCTGTGAGATTGAATCAGCTTTGGTACTAACATCTTTCCAGTACCCTCAGCAACCTCCACCCCACTAATTGGGGGACTAGAGAGTAGGGTAAAGAACTCCCAAAGTCTCCATCTAAAGATGGCTTATAGATCAGTCAACTCTTTTACTTCCCATCATCTGCACTCCTTTAACTGGGCTCCACCACCCCCTTTTTCACATTCTTTTGTTGTGTGGTCTTACATTAGATTATAAGCTCCTTGAGGACAGGGACTGTCTTTTTCTTATTTGTGTTAGCATAGTATCTGGCACACAGCAGGGGCTTATAATTATTCACTGATTGACTAAACAGCAGTTTCTCTAACTAGATTTCAGATTCCTTTGGTTGAGAGAGATTCATTCTTCTACTAACAAGGCTGTGTTTTCAAAGTTTGTATACCAAGTTGTAGTTTTGAAACTCAGATCATATTTTATAGGTGATAAATGAAGTTTAAAAGCTATTATTTAACCCACAATGCATACTATGTTCCACACTCAGGTGCTATTCTGGTATTTCATGGTGGAGTGAAGATGACTCTGGAAGACTAAACCCTATCAATCCATGCCAGTGTAGAGGAGTCTCTAATAGGTGCCCAGCAATAGACTTGTCTAAGGATGGCTTAGTTAAGTTTAGAGAAGATCAGCCACCAGATAATGTAAAAAATAATGAATTGTTGGTCAAAGGAACTTATTAAATCACCCAAAGTGTGAATGGAAGGGTTTAAATCTACATGGGGGGCTGGGGTGGGGTGAAGGGGTGGATGAAGTCACTACCAAAGCAATGTAAGTGGGGACTGTCATTTTAAAATCCTTAATGCTTCACACAATGCATGCTTTGTAATAAAAGGCACTTACTGTTAACTAATTTAATAATAAACTAAAACTATAATCTATCATAGGTTTGGTTATATCTCCTAATTCAATTCATGTTGGAGGAGAGCAAATGTGACAGCTATGGAAGCAAATGCTGTCCCCTCCACAAGGAAAAAGGGTCAAAGGAGCTACATCTTTGTTCCTTTGTGGTTTGGGGAAGTATAAGCAGTGGCTCAGGGAAGAGGATTAAGACCTACTTGCAGGGGAGAAAAAAAGTGGAAACAGATGAGAGATACCTTGAAAGGTGAGATCAACAGGACTTGGCAGTGAAGTTACACATGGTATGAAGGAGAGGGAACAGTGAAAGAAGACTGAGTTTAGAACTGAAGTGGTCTACCTCCTGGAAAAGTGGAGCCATTTCTTCTCCTTTCCTTCATTCCTCTGCCCTGTGCAATCCATCTGGCTTCTGACCTCATGGCTCAAATGTTTTAAAACTGCTCTTTCCAAAGAAGCCAGTGATCTTTTAATGGCTAAATCAGATGGTCTTTTCTCAATGCTCATTCTGCAACCCTTCCCTGCAGCAATCACTATCTTTTCCCCCCAAACCTACTTTCTTCTACACTTTGCTATTTCTGTTGAAATAGGCAACAATGTTTTTGAAGTCATTCAGGTTCGTAATCTTGGTTCTCTCTTTCCCTCCTCATTCTCGTTCACCCCGGAGGTTAAATTATTTGCCAAATTACTGTCTGTCTCTGTTTCCACAGCATCTCTACCCTATGTTCCTCCTCTTTATATACACAGCCAATACTCTAGTTCAGTCTTGCATTCCCTCTTGACTATTGCAATAACCAACTAGACTGTCTTTCTGCTTAAGACTCTTCATCCACTTTTCAGTTGATCTTCCACACAGCTGCCAAAGTGATTTTCCTAAAGTTGGGGTCTGATCATGTCACTCTTAGACTCACTAAACTCCAATGGTTCCCTGATGCCTCTAGGATCAAATATAAGCTCTTTTGTCTGACTTTTAAAGCCCTGTCTTCCTTTCCAACCTATTATACATTACTGCTCTCCCTGTACCATTGGGACCCATCATACTGGACTTCCTGTTGTCTCTCGAGCACAATACTCCATCACCTGCCTTCTTGTCTTTTCCCTAGTTCTTTCCCATACCTGGAATAGACTCCCTTTTTTCAAAACTCCACCTTTGATAATGCTTTGTTCTCTTCAAAACTATGGCCAAGCACCACTTTTTAGATGAAGCCTTTCTCGACTCTACTCAGCTGTCACTGCTTTCCTCCTCCTCTCACAAGTTTACCTTGTTTTCAGGAGGCTCAGTGGACAGAGTACTTAATTAGAAAGAGTAAGTAGAGATGGTTAGACTGTCAAATGCCAAAATCATTTCAGAAAAATTATATATTCAAGGAAAAGATCATGGAATAACCATATCTTCAAGGGAGGAAAAAGAGGGACCTTTCAGGTGTTTTTAACTGGGACACTGAAATTTAAATATGCCACTGGCATTAACCAAAAAGTCTGATTTAGAGACAGTACTTGAAATGCAACAGGTGTCACATATCAGAAGCAGTTTACACATTTTTTTTTTAAAGTGGGAAGGATGGTAGAAAGCCGTATTGGTTAGGAGATTGTTAGGAGGATGAAATGCAGAAAAGAATTCCTAATGCTCTATGACCTATCTGGTTCAATTCTATTTTACAGATGAGGAAACTGAAGTGTAGAGAGGTAAAGCAGTTTAACCAAGGACCCACAACTAGGTCACGTGCAAGTCCAGCAGTCTGGACTTGTTGAGCAGCATGAACTTAAGGGGGAAGTGACAGGAAAGGGTGATGATGGAAGAAATAAGCCATAAGATCCTTCTGACAAGTCCTTCCTATGGTTAAAAAAAGGTAGTTGTGGTAGGGGTAATTACAATACAATTATAGAGAAGAAAATGGAAGTCTAGGAAAGGAATCCACTGACAAGTGCAGAATTAGATTTCTAGGAGTTAACATTATATCAGCTGCTGTAGGCGGTTATACATATTATCTAAAAGCCACTTTGGCACAGTGGATAGAAAGGTCAGTCTTGGAGTCAGAGTTCAAGGTTTGTCCTGATACTAGCTACATGACCATGGACATGCCTCTCCATGCATCTATACAGCTCTCCTGAAACCCTAATTTAGGGGCAAATTGCCAATCTACACCTGTGCAGGAAGCTTCCAAATGAGGAGTCTTTTACACAGCTGAAATCATAAGTTTGAGTAACAAAATATTTATGTGTTTATCAGTATAACTAACATTTTCTTCAATTTCTTCACTCCTTATTCAGCCCTAGAAGTATCTCTAAGTAGTATTCAGAACTGCACTCATCATGACAAATCTTTTCAAGAATCCATGTCAGGCATTAGGGATGCTTGGTGTTATACAATTAAACAACTTGGAGATTTTACTGGAAGTATGGCTACTGCCTCAACAAATAGATCAAAGTTCTCTAATTAATTAATTGTCATTTATTAAGTGACTGCTATGTACCAGGAATGGTGCTAGGCCTTGGTCATGCAAATAATATACATACACACACACACACACACACACATACACACACCACCTATTGTTTAGTTAATTAAATCAGTTGTGACCCCATTTTGGATTTTCTTGGCAAAGATACTGGAGTGGTTTTGCCATGCCCTTTTCCAGCTCATTTTACAGATGAAGAAACTGAGGTAAACATAGTGAAGTGATTTGCCCAGGGTCACACAGTTAGTAAGTGAACTCGGGTCCTCCTAACTCCAGAGACAGCACTCTATCCAGTAGAACCTAGCTGCATGCATATTTTTATATGTGTTTATACATGTATGTGTGTATGTATATATGCATGCATGTATAAAATGATAGACACCAAGGGTGATATCATAAATTAGAGGAACAAGGGAAAAATTACCTTTAATATCAGTAACTAAGAGAAGAGCTCATGATCAAACAAGAGATAGAGAGGATCACAGAAGGTAAAATGGACAATGCTGATAATATAAAATTATTTTTGCACAAACAAAAGCAATGCAGCTAAAATTAGAAAAGAAGGTATTTGGGGGAGGGGTGGGAGGAAATCTCTGCACCAGGTTTCTCTAATAAAAATCTCATTGCTAATATTTATATGGAACCAATTCAAATTGATAAGACCAAGAGCCACTCTCCAATTTATAAATATCAAGTGAAATGAACAGGTAGTTTTCAGAAGAATAAATCAAACCTTTCAATAACTTTGGGAAAAAATACTCCAAATAACTTATAACTCTAGTAATGCAAATTAAAGCAGCTCTGATGTTCTGCCTTATACCTGTCAGATTGGAAAAGTTGACAGAAAAGGAAAATGACATTCTGGAGGGCTTGCAGGAAAACAGGTGTCATATATTGATATACTTTTGGAGAATCTATAAATTGGTCTAGGCCAGGGATGGGAAACATATGGCCTTCTAGGTCCTTGGGTGCAACCTTTTGACTGAGTCCAAGTTTTACAGAACACATCCTTTTATTAAGGGGATTTGTTCTGTGAAGTTTGGGTCCAATCAAAGGGGCCATATACAAGGACCCAGAGGGCCACATGTGGCCTTGAGGCCACAGGTTCCCAACCCATGGTCTAGTCATTTTGAAAAGCAATTTAGAACTATGTTCAAAAAGTTATTAAATTGTACATGTGCTTTGACCTAGTGATATCACTAGTAGGTCTATACCCTAATGAGGTAAAAGAAAGAGGAAAAGATCCTACATGTACAAAAATATTAATAGTAGCAGAGAGGCTCCCTGTTTTCTCTCTTTCTGCAATTACAACAGGAGAAGGGAGGAGGAAGGGAAGTGGTAACAGTGTGCCTGTCGGGGGAAAATGGAGCTGGATAGTGGCTTACAAATCAAAATCAAAAGGAATCTGTCACACACTAGCTGATGGCACTACTACTCATGGTACTAAGTCAGACTAAGTCTGAAGATACCTTCCTCCTCTGTGTCCGCGGCCACCATGTCTTTGGCAGTCCCCTCCAAAGAGACTGATTTTTTTTTTTTTATATTGAAACTGGTTGATTATTGCCACTTCCAAGTCTATTAAGTGCAGACCCAGGGCATGTCAGGGGCAATGAGTCCAAGAGAAACGCTGGTCTTCTTAGGGTCAGTTTCTGGAGAGCCTTGTGACTTGAATTACAATTCCTTTGGATTACTGACTCCCTACCAACCTCCCCATAGCATGTGTTCTAGATTCAAGTCTCTAAGCCATCCTTCTCTCCTCCCCACATATGACATTGCATCAAAAAAACTAAGGCCACCTTTCCAGAGCTCCCCCTTATTTCCACTTCTATTAAGTCCACTAAATGTCACTGAAGAAAGATTTATCATCATTTGGGAAAGGCCTTGCCATGGCTGACTCCTCTCTTTGTGCCCTTCACTGCATTCTCCCTATCCCTTTCTCCAGCAGCTTGTCCCTTCCATCCTGCACTCTCTCCCTGATGTTCAACCATTCTTTATCTATTTTCTCTGATGCCTTCAAACATGCTCAGATTTCTCCAACCTTAAAAAACCCTCATTTGATCCTACAATTCCCTCAAGCTATCTTCTTGTACCTCTCTCACTGCCAAATTCCAAGAAAATCTTTCTACATTCTTTCCTCCACTTTATCATTTTCTACTCATTTCTTAACCCTGTGCAATCTGACTTCAATGCCCACAATTCAATTGCTCTCTCCAAAGTTACCAATGATTTTTTTTTAATTCTATGTCTTTTTCCCAGTCTTAAATGCTTGTTGATGAAGTGATCAACCTCTCTGCAGTGTTTGACACTCCTGACCACCACTTCCTCAACTTCTTTTGTAGATATTTTTTTCTCCCTGGATTTTCATGACAATTCTCTGTCATGGTTGTCTTCCCTGCTGTTGAAAAAGTTTCCTCAGTCTTGATCCAACAAGTAGGATGAGAATCATGATATAATGCATCTCCTTTCCCTAAATGTGGTTATATCCCAAGATATGCTCTCTCTATTTCTCTCTCTTCCACTGCTCTCATTTCATATCAACACATCTAGGTCTCATCTCTCTTCTGAGCTCTGGATATCTCCAAATGAAAATTCATTATTTCTCCTCAAATCCAACCTTCCTCCTAACTTTCCTATTTCTGATGAAGGCACTAATATATTCTTTTTTTTTT
>CM053771.1:354843865-354864905 GCA_028658325.1 Potorous gilbertii
TTCACATTATACAACAGAAACAACCTTTTCACTTGTGTCTATTCTCTATAACTCATCCTCCACACAAATCTGATCTGGCCATGTTATTCTCATGCTTGAGAAGCTTTTAGTGGCTCCGTATTGCCTTGAGGATAAAATACCAATTTCTCTGTCGGACATTTTACAGTCTTTAAAAATTTGACTCGAACATTCTTCCAGGCTGATTATATATCATGATCCAGAAGTTCCCTCCAATAAGGTAAATCACAATCCATCCATGCCTGCCTATCCTGTCTAGGTTTTCACTTAAGTTTACCAAAGCAGGTCCACCCAAACTGCTGGAGGTCACCCTTGATTTTTTTCTTTCACCATGTGACCAACTCATCTTTCCTTGGTATCACAAGTCCTTATATGATATCTTTTACTACTGTTCTACAAAGTTCCTTGCTGGTTTTATGCTGTGGCCAACCATGAATCATCTTTCTGTTGCCCTCTGCAAGATATTAATTTTTAATTCTTCAGAGACATTTGTATTTCAGGTATTGTTATAATATAGACATGTCTTTCTATGGCGAATATTGGTATTTTTAAAAGATGGTTCTTTACCTTCATGTTGAGCTTATAGGTAGTAATGAGGCTTTGAAATTTCCCAAAGACAATTTAGCCTGATCTCCCCATCTTGTGAATGTGACTTTATAATTAGAGTAATCAAACTTAGCTGAAATTAACATTTTCATTTACCATTTCTGCAAATTAAAACACAACTCTTAGTTTTTATGAGTGGAACTAAAGAGAATAGGTGAAATGCTTTATAAATACACTGGTATATTCTTGTGATCCGCAATCATTGCAAAAGATATAAAAATTTCATAAGACAAAAAAAGTGAGAAAGACCACAGCTCATAAAAAAAATTTGATGACCTGGATATCACTTTTACATCTACGTGGGCTATAATCTTTATTCTATCATCCCATGTTTCTATTATGAAAAGCTTACATTTTAATTACTTATGAAATTGAAGAAAATTCTTCCACTGTTCATTTATACTTATAATGAGGAAGGAAAGGGTTAACATTCTACAGTTTTTCAAATATGGAAGCTATTGGGGAGAGAAGAGGGAGGGAAGGAGGGAGGGATGGAAGGAGGAAGGAAGGAAGGAAGGAAGGAAGGAAGGAAGGAAGGAAGGAAGGAAGGAAACTTCAGTAAGAACTTCTTAATATTTCTGAAGGGATCATTTTGCAAAATATTTTCTGAGAGACTCTTAGCTTAAGCAAGAGGAACCAGAATTACCAAAATTACAAAAGTAATCAAAGAGGCAAAAAAATTTTGCATGGCAAAACATTAAACTATAGTTTAAATGGAATACATATATGTGTGTGCATATATATATGTATATATATGCACACACATATATACACATATATATGTCCTCTCTTCAAACACAATCTAGCCCAGTGATTAAAAGTACATTAAAATTTCTCAAAATTCAGATTCAATTTGCTTTAGTAGAGAAACTAAGTCCCTGCTTGATAGAAATCTTGAGAAAGTATTACATTGAGAGAAAGGTTAGGATAAATTATTGTTCTGATGTGAAATGCCAAGTCCTAACAAAATATTTATACAAATTTGGCTTCCAACTAAAAATCATATTAAATACTGGTTAAAAATAATATTTGTTAAAATATTTTCAAAAGCCAATTTCTTATTTCTCAATAGCCTAGAAATTCAACTCATACGCAGAAATTCTCCTTGTACAGGGAGGAACATGATAGGGCTTAGGATGTGCTGCAAGATCCCTTTTAGCAGCAAGTTGGCACAAACCCCTGAACGTGGGCTGTATCTTTAAAAGGTGTCAGAGGAAAAGTAGATGAAATGCCATAATCTCCACCCACTGTCATTTAAGAACTGGGGCCCACGCACTCCACACACCCATCCTGCACATCCACCCTTCTTTACAAACCCACTGTATTAGGCTATGGAAAAGTCAGGATGGAGAACCACAGTGGCCTCTGACAAGGCTGGGCTGCATCGCGCAGGCAGCACTTGGGTGACCTCTACCTACGTGCTCACACTTCCCCTTGATATCCTGTGAGTGGGATGGCTGGTGGAGTCAGGACTTCCCACAGCCCCACCAGACTGCAGCAGCCGCCCTTATCCTGGAAATTACAAACCCCGCTCTTTTAAAACATTCCTTTCTCCCCGAACTCCGACCGGGTTTCCTGCTCCCCTCCCCTTCCAAACAACAGGTCTTTTAACCTAATCTTCCACCCCAGCAACACCTTTAACCATTTAGCTATTAAGTAAAGTGCTTAAAATTACACTTTAGCTCTCCTAAGGAGATTGTTCCCTGATTTGGGGAAAGACTTTTGGATAAACCACGCAGCAACACTCACTCTTATGGGTCCCTAGGAGAGCACAGGCTGGCAGCACTTAAAAAGTTAGAACTCACAGACATTTGCACAATAATAAAATTACCTTCATTAGAGAATTTCTTCTTTCTTTGGCTAAAGATGACTCCTATTTAGACAAACCAAAGCATGAAATGATTAACCTGGATTTATTTATATGGCTAAAAGTTTTCAGAAACCTCTCATCCATACTGACTTAAAAAAAAAAAACCTTAAAAACCATTTATCTTAATGAATGCTGTGTTATTTAACTTTGTTCTGGAGACCAACTCTTGTCTTTGTCTTAATATCTTAAAGAGGGAACACTGAATATTTTAGCTTTAGAAATGGGGAGCTTGATTCATTTTATCTCATCAATAGTAGAAATGGTTCATAGACTGATCAGCTAGTGTAACATATTCATTTTTATAAGGGATGAAACTAGAACTCAGTCGTTGTTCAGTCATGTTTGACTCTCTCTGACCTCATTTGGAGATTTCTTGACAAAGGTACTGGAGTGGTTTGCCATTCCCTTCTCCAGCTCGTTTTACAGAAGAGGAACTGAAGCTAACAGGGTTAGGTGACTTGCCCAGGACCACACAGCTATTAAATGTCTAAGGCCAAATTTTAACTCATGAAGATGTGTCTTCCTCACTTTAGGCCAGGCACTTTAGGCCACCTAAGTGGCCCAGAACTCAGAGAGGTCACAGTAAATATAAACTGGAATTTGAACCAAAATCCTCTGACTCAAAATTCAATGTAAATCAATTCAGCAAACATTTATTGATTGACCAACAGGCACTGTGCAAATCTGTATACTATACCAGATTACGTTTATACAATGCTGTTAGTTATTATTTTTTAACGAGGATTCTGGCACTGTATTAATTTGAAAGGGGGGGGTAAAGGGATAAACTCAAAGGAATTCTGTAGGTAAGATTATGTAAGATGCAAATACAGTGGAAATTAACATATATAGTATGTAATTTTATATACATTATTCATAAAAATTGAGACAAAAATAAATTGGAAATGTGTTATAGAAACACAAAAAAGGTTAATTTTTTTCCTTTCTTAAAGAAAATCTGCTGATTATTTCCTTTGGGTAATCACATATAAATATGTAATATGTGCTTAGGAATATATATTTATGTCAATCATGGCTCAGGGAGCTCTAGCTCTGGGCTAAAAAAGACAGGTTTGGTCCTGGGAAAGACTGACCTTTAAAAAAAGAACATCAGGCTTTTCTTTTTTAACTTAAATTTTCTCATTCTTCATCCCTCAGTTCTGGAGAAGCATTGGGATGATTCATTCCTAGGATATCCCCTAAAAGGGATTCATAGGGTCCTTCCCAGAAAAGTTACTCAATGCATAAACTAAGTTATCAGGGATAGGACAGTTACTTATTTCTTCCACCACATGCACATAAAAATGACCAACACACACAAGATCCATAAGAGCACATGTACATTTACATCATAAGACAAAAACTAACTATCTATTATACTCTCCAGGGAAATGACAACTTTGTAGGAGTCCAGACCAGAGCTGACTTTCACCTCTCACCTTCACTGTCTGTACAATTCACAAGCCTGGGACTCCTGCTTAGTCATTCTTAATCTCTTCTGCTAAAACATCCTCCTGATGGTAGTAATGTTCTCAAAGAAGTGGTACCATTTTCAGGAAGTACCTCAGGAAGAATCAGCACTGATTCAGGAATCTCTGACCTTTCTCAAATTCAACAAGGTTACCCTGTGGGCTGCAAACATTGACTTCTTAGAATTCCTAATGGTGTATGTGTTCATCCTTCGTTGCCGAAGAAGACCATGCCATCAGAGAAATGATGACATGACTCGCACTTGACTTTGTTTTGAGTGAGGGAGGGCTATGCAGGTCACCAGCCTCACTTCTCCTCTAGAGCCATCTGAATCCAGTGACCAGATATTCATCAGGGTGACTGGAGATGACCAGGATGAGATAATTGGGGTTAAGTGACTTGCCCAAGGTCACACAGCTGGTAATGTCAAGTGTCTGGGGTGAGATTTGAACTCAGGTCCTCCTGACTCCTGCACTACTGCTCTATCCACTGCACCACCTAGCTGCCCCTTCTATTGCAGGTGGAAGAATGAACAGAAAAGAAAGGGAAGATGGTCTCCTGAGGTTCAGTTCTAGACTCACTTAGGTCCCAGTCACAGAGACCAATCTTAAAGAGCAGACACAAAGCCCCTCACATTCAAAGACCAAATACATCATCTCAGCAAAGGAAAGAAAGTGTTCTGAGCTCAGTTAGAGACGATGCCCAGTTTCATCATATCTGTTTCATTAGTCAAAGCATTCAGGGCATCTTGTTCTGTCAAATGAGTTTTTTCATCTTTACTACTACCATTCATTAAATGCAAGAACTGAGGTGGACAAATAGGAAAGGAAGATTTGATCAAATTAAATTAAGTGCCAATGTGTGCAAAAGACAACGATTACATAATCCCTGTCTGAAAAGAACCCTGTCTACTTGGGAGTGAGCCACACAATATGTAACTGACAATAAGGAAAATTAAGGTAATTTAAGGAGGCCAAGTATATGAACAAATGCAAGCACTCAGGAAAGCTTTTCCAGAGGTGATAGCACCTGAGCTGGGCCTTAAAGGAAATATGAACTTAAAGGCAAAGGTGAGGAGGGAATATGCAGAATTCTAGGAGGAAATAGCTAACTAGACCTATCTGAATGGAGAGAAAAGAGGGTAATATATAAGTTTGGAAAGGAAGATTGGAGCCAGGTCATGGAGGGGTTTAAACAGGAGTCTAAATTGTATATTCAGCAGTAGAGATTTGTAACCAAAGTATGTGAAGTTAAAAAAAAAATTCAAAAGCTATTTCAATATAGCTGTTTTCTTTTTTATGCATTTTTATGCATTTTATTTGTATGCATTTTTAAAATATATATATATTGAAAAAATATATTATTCTAAGAAGGGGTCCATAGGTTTCACCATACTGCCAAAAGGACCATGACATTAAAAAAAAGGTTAAGGATCTTTATCCTAGAGGCAATGAGACTTCTAAGAACTATTCATTTTATCTAAATTTACGGCTCTTGTATTAACTGCGGGTGAAATTCGCAAGAAAAAAAAAATCAACATTTTTAAAATAAGTAATCCCCCCCAAATCCTCAGGCTTGCGATTGTTTATATTATCTTTATTCCAAATACAATTTTTAAAAATGTCTTCAATTCAAGATGTGTGGATTTTAACTTCATTCATACACCCAAAGACAAAAATCATCTGAACAAGCCAACTTAATTTACCCTTACAATGACAGTTTGTTGAAATATTACCACTTACAAAAAGGTGAGGATTTTGTCAGGGCTACATTAGATACTCTCCATCCTAAAGTAGAACTATTGCTACAAATGCATGAAAGGAGTTTTCTCTACATAGAGCAATGATTCCTCGAATGCTGCAAAAGCTAACATCAAAGATGCATTCATAATCCTGTGACCTTTTACTGTATATTTGGTGACTTACAAGAATGACTGTATTCCTTAAAGTCTAAATTACACCCTGTGAATAGTGAGATTCAATCTCATAGGAACTGGTTCCTAATACAGGCTTTTTTGAAGAAATTATCTAAGATGAGGTGGAGTGAGGAGTCTTCCAATTTAAAACAAATTCCCTTTAAATTTTGTTCTTAATGAAAGTAGGGATGTGGACCTAGGATCAATCTTAGAAGACCAACATCTATCTTAAGCCTAATTTGTATACCGTACATTGTACTTTTCTAGGAGGAATTGGTTCAAATCACCTAACCTCTTGGGGTCCCAGGAAACTCTAAGATTACAAATTGGAGATAAGTTGTCTATCTGAATTTCCACAGCAGACGTTCCCCACATCAATGATACCACAGTTCCTGACTCTCTCAAAATAAAGCAGATGCTGGGATCATGAGGGGAACTTCCATGAAGTAGGAGGGCACAGTTTTACTATGAACTACTCTCTCAGAATTCAGAATAACCATTAGTCCTCAAAAAAATAGAGGGATGCACAGGTACCCTACTTCTTAATGTTTTTATTGGTAGTAGTTTTTTGAAAACATCTGAGAAAATAAAAGGCTGGCATAAATCCGGAGTAAGCTTCCTAAAACAGTATCTACCCTTCATGTAGCCATGAAAGAAAATAAAAAGTTACGAAATCTTCGATATGAACAAACCCCATAATGAAACCTCTTCAGCAGCTGGGTATAAACTACAATAAACAACCTGGTTTAGTCATTTGGACTAAATAGGGCTATTGCACTCTCATGTTTGGTTAGGATACCACTGAAACCCTTCTTAGGTCTGGGACTCATCAAACTAAGGTCCTCTATGGCAAGTAAAAGGGCGGGGGTAGATTGAGGTGTGAAGAAAGGCTGACTACCACTCGTAGTAATTTCAAATCCCAATTAAAATCTCATTTTCTACAGGAAGACTTTCCCATCCACTCTTAATTCTATGGCCTTCCTTTTTTAATCCCGCCCCATCCCCCTACTTACCTTGTATATAGATTTTTTGTTGTCCCATTAGATTGTGAGCTCCTAGAAGGCAGGAACTGTCTTTTGCCTCTTAAATTTTTTTTTTTGTATTCTCAGCCCTTAGCATGTGCCTAGCACACAGTAGGAACTTAATAAATGTTTACTGACTTGACTAGTTTGGAATTGAGGAGCAGGTATAGGCTACTCCTAGATGCCAGAGGCATTCACTATGTATCAAACTCTTGTCTTTCTTAGGATTCAGGAGCCAGCTTGATTCACTTCCAAATTCAAGTAAACACCCCATTGTCTGGTAAGTGATAATCTTAACAAATCAACCTCCTGGGTAGAGATTTCAATCAAACATTGGCTGAAGCATGTATTAAGTGACTACCGTGTAGTAAAAATTCAAATACAAAGAATGAAAATACCCCTTCTCTCAAGGAGCTAACAATCTAATGGAAAAGACAAATACATGTATAATTATCTGTCTGTGTTCATCCATCACTTTTTGAAGAAGACCATGACATCAGAGAAATGATGTCATGACTTGCATTTGACTTTGTTTTGAGTGAGGGAGGGCTGTACAAGGTCATCAGCCTCACTTCTCCTCCAGAGCCATCTGAATCCAGTGACCAGATGTTCATCAGGATGTTATATGCAGAATAGAAAGGGAATAAAATACAAGGTTGCTAGGTAGGGTGGATATTAGCACCTGAGAAGAGCAATAAAGACTTCCCATGAGTGAGAATGGTTTAGGACTCCAAAGGAAAGCCATAATCCAGATTATTCCTAATCTAGGAATGAATCTAGATGGAATTAGTCAGGCTACTTCCTTTCTTAAGTGAAGAGTACCTAGTTCACTGTTTTCTTATTTTCTACCCCTATATTTGGCGACTTGGACTTCATGTGGATGCTCTATGAAACACCCCAATACCCCAGTTCTATATCCAACTCTACGTCACATGTCCTATAGGCATCCCAAACTCAACACATCCAAATCTAAACTCATTATCTCCATCCATCCCCACAATTAACTTCTCTTCACCATTTCTTCCAGCATTAAATTTGCAATTTCAGTGTTATCCTTGACTTTCTTCCCCTCATCCCACATATCCAGTCAGTTGCCAAATCTTATTGTTCTTTTCTTTTCTATCTCTACAACATGTCTAACATCAATCTCCTCTTTGCTCATACAATCACCTCCTTCCCTAGTTCTGGCCTTCTTCACTCGGGATTTTTGCAATTATATTCCAATTGATCACCCTGCTTCAAGTCTCCCAGCTTTCTATTTACTTAGCTGCCCAAGTGATTTTCCTAATGCATAAGGTTTGATTGACACCTCCCTCTCCTCCACCACTTAAATAATTCCAGTGGCTCCCCAGTATTTCCAGGATCAAATATAAAGTTCTCTGTTCAGCATCTAAAACTTCTTTTCTACCTGGTCCACCTTATGTCTGATGTGCTGTGTTGCAGTAGTTCCAACTGTTTAGTGATGGTGCTTTTTCCATTATCTGTTGTAATCATTGTGTATATATTTTTCTTGGTTTTGCCTACTTAACTATATATCAGTTTATATAAATTTTCCCATGTTTCTCTCTATTCTTCATAAGGAAGCATTTCTTATGGAAAAATAATATTCCATTACCAACAAATACCACTACTATCTTTATCATCAACTAGCATTTATTAAATAGCTACTAAATGCCAGAAACTGGAGATACAAAGATAAAAATGAAGAGTCTTTGCTTGACCTCAAGGAGTTTATATTCCATCTGGGGGTAGGGAAGGAGGAAAAACATGTACATTTACAATTATATGCAAAGTATACAGAAAGGGAAAGGGCTCAAGGATATCAGGAAAAGCTGTAAGATGAGTTCTGAAAGAAGTCAAGATTTCTAAGAGACAGAGGTGAGGCAAGAACCACACCATTCTCTAGCAATCAGGGAGTTTATATAAAGGCACAGGGAGATGGGGGAATGGATTTACCAAGATTGAGGAATCAGACCAGTTTAGTTTATACTTGTGTGTGTGTGTGTGTGTGTGTGTGTAGGGGATTAATGTATAATAATGCTGGAAAGCTAGAATGGATGTAGTCAGACTGTGAAGGTCTTTAAATCCAAATAGAGTAGTTTGCGCAGAAAATAGGAAGTCATTGGAGTTTATTTATTTGAGTAGTGACTCAGACCTGGGCTTTAGAGAAATCATTAGTAGCTGTGTGTAAGCTGGATTGGAGAGGGGAGGAAGTAAGCAGAGACCAATTAAGAAGCTATTGCAAGAGTCCAGGTGAGAAATATGAAGACCTCAGCTAAGATGGTGACTATGTGAGTGATGAGAAAGAGAAAGATGGTAGAGATTTTGTGAATGTGGGACTGCCAAAACATGGCACCTATGGATAAGGGGGAAGAGTTAAAGATGTCAACAAGGTTATGAACCTGGATGACCAGAAGACTAGAGGACATAAGGAAGTTTGGAAGAAGGGTAAATTGAGCAGGGGAAGGAAAGTTAATGACTTTTAGTTTTGGACAGGTTGAGCTTGAAATGGTTGTGGAACATTCAGATAAAATGTCCAACTGCCAACAGTTGGTTATTGATGTGAGACTGGAATATAGGAGAGCCACTAAGGCCAGACATATAGATCTGGGGGTCTACTACTAGAGATACTAAATGAATCTTTAGGCACTGAGGTGTCAACAAAAGAGTGTTTAAAGAAAGGGGGCTCAGAACAGTGCCTTGGAGCTATAAATACCTTCAGGTAACACATCATGGTTGATAATTGTAGTAAAGAACACTGAGGAGAGGCCAGACAGGAAGGAGATGTAGGAGAGGGGAGTGTCACAAAAACTCAAAGAGGAGAAAGGTAGCCAATGTCAAATGCCATGAGAAATCAAGAAGCACAAAATTTGAGAAAAGGCCATGGGGTTACAGCACTTTGATAAGCATCTATTTTGTTTCCAGATCTTTGCTACGATAAAGGGGGACGTGGGTTGTTCTATATTGGCATACAGAGGACCTCTCTTTTGGTCATTGCTTATGGTTACAGAGTTTACACTGAATACATTTAAAAAAAATTCCAACATGAAGAATCAGTTTCTCAGAGGTGTCACGTCAAAGACTGCATAGTGATAACAGAAAAGTCAGCAAGAGTCAGGCATTTAAAAGCATTCTATTCTTAAAGTCTTCAAGAATTAAATCCAATAGAAAGCAACAGCTTTGCAAAGGGGATTGAACAGAAGGACATGTTCTATTTCCTTTGATTATTGATTTAAAAAATAGTAATACAGCTGCTGTTTTAAAAATAGATAGGTTTTCTCCAAAAAGGGAAAAAAAAGTAGGAATGATAGCTAAGAAAAGGTTAGGTACCTGAATAAATTCTATCCTGTACTACTGGGGTTTAAAAAAACCAGGAACTGATGGGTTTCTGAGTAAGATTCTGTATTTCTGAACCCGTGTGGGTACTGATACAAAAGATGCTCAGTGAGACCTGGGAAAATCCATAGTGGCAATGAGGCATCCTTCAGAATTTCACAACTACAAGGTGTTTCTTGTGTAACTCAAGAATTGAAGGATTAAAAACTTTCATAATCTAAAACCTGTCATAGCTTCATCATTAGGGGTTGTCAGTTTGTGCAGCAATATAGTTTCTTTCACTGGAGATTATTAATTGTAAGAATGACTTCAATGAATCTTCTCTAGACACCATGGGGTTGGATTAATTAATCCCAGAAGGATTTAGGTTCTATAATTTAAGTTAGTATAATCACAAAATTTAATGGGAAAATGGAAAAAAATGCCCCTAGACTACATGATCTGAAGTATCCTAATAGTGGCCTTAAGCTAAGACTCAAGTTTCAAAATGGTGATGAACGTAGTCATCTCTATAGAGATTCAATAGAATGCTTATTCTTATTATACTAACATATACATGAGACTCTTTAAAGAAAACTATGTATTAAACATCATATACTTGAAGTTTAATATAGTATTCCTTGTAAGACTATGTCAAAGTATGATACATACTACTAACCTCAAAGAGCAATGTTCCATGTCATGAGAAAGAAAGAGAGAAAGGAAGGAAGAAAGGAAGGAAGGAAGAAAGAAAAAAGAAAGGAAGAAAGAAAGGAAGGAAGGAAGGAGAGAAAGAAAACAAATGAAACATCAACTTGATAAGGAATTTTTCTTGGATATGAATCTTGACCTAAAAGATAGAACTTAAGTTCTAGATTTATAAGGGATTATAGGCTTTCTTCCATTTAAAGTAAAAAAAAAAAACAAACCTCAAAATAATGCTTAAGTTGAGAAATATCTCATACTGTACATGTTCAATACAGAACTTCACTATTTTTTGCCCACAAACTCCCTCCTCTTCCTAAATTTTATTTCTAGGAAGAGCATCACCTCCTTCCAGTCACTAGGTTAACAATCTGGTGTGAGGGAGATAGGAAAGGCTGTTAACCTTATTTCTTTACTCTTCTCCCCTCTCATGTCCAATTGGTGGTTGACACTTATTGGTTCTACCTCCACAACACATCTCCTGTCTGCTCCCATCTCTCTAATCATAGGGCTACCCCCAGAGTTTCAAGCCTTTGTCATGTCTGTGTCAGCATTTCATTACTAACTATATGCCACACACTGTACTAGATATTAGAGAAACAAAGATAAAATGAAACAGCCCCATCTTCAATAAGTATGTATGTATGTATGTATATACACATATTTGTATGTATGTGTATATATACAGATATGTATATATGTACATAATGTGTATATACATATATATATGCACAATGTATGTGTATGGATATATACATACAGAGTGACAGTTATATATGTACATAAATAAATATACAAATTAATTTTAAGAGGTAGGACCTGGTAGCTGGAGACAGAAGGAGGGCCAGAAAACAGTAAAGGCCTTCTGTAGGAGGTGATGCTTGAGCTGATCTTTGAAGGAAGCCAGGGATTCTGAGAAACGGAAGTGAGGAGGCAGTGAATGCATTCCATGCATGGACAGTTTATGCTTATTCCCAGAGACAGGAGTTGGGGGATGTCAAATATATGTAGTATGTGGGGGGGGAAACCCAGCAGGAAATCTTGCCTGGATTATGCATAGGCTCACAGGATCACAGATTTAGAGCTTGATGGAAGTTAGGTGAATTGTCAAAAAGCATACAGCTATTAAGTTTCTGGGGTAGGATCTGAATACAGCTCTTTCTCCTCAACTTTAAATCCAGGCATTCAGCCAAGCAGTATTCATTAAGCACCTACTATATACCATTCAGCCAAGCAGTATTCATTAAGCCCCTACTATGTGCCAGGCATTGTGTGGGAAATAAAAGAAGGAATTCTGTTTCCACAGTATTAAAACTCCTCCCAGCTTTGAGTGATAGCAGCTAATCAGAGTTGCAACCTGATAGGTATAGGCTTCTGATCAGGTAAAAGGTCAGAAACTGATGCACAGGCTTTACGAGGTGTTTGAAGGGGAGACTATTGGAGAGGAGAATGTTGCGGGGGTGGAGGCGGGGGTGGGAGTGGGGCTGCATCTAACCAATGAGAGCGGGGTGGGAGACTCAAATTTAGAACAGTATAAGAAGGCTTGCACTGGCCTGAGCAGATGTAGCAGCCCATTAGGAGCTATCCATTCATCCACAGGGCACTGAACATTAAAATGAATAAAAGTTTTCCTGATTTCATAACAAATATTGTTCTTTGTTTAGAGTGAGCATGTTTCTCACACCTGTGCTAAGTTTTAGGGACACAAAGAAACGCAAAAAAGATGGTCCCTGCTCTCACAGCCTGATGTCGCTGCTCTCATAGTCTAATGGGGGGGGACACAATGATGTGCACACAACTATGCACAAGAAAGATATATTCATGATAAATCAGGAAGAGTCTCAGATGGAAGGCATCAAACCGAAGGAGGACTAGGAAAGGCTTCTGGCAGAAGATGGGATGGCAACTGAGACTCAAAGGGAGCCAGAGATGCCAGGGATGAGGAGGGGGGATTCTAGGCATGGTAGACAGTCAGTGAAAATATCTAGTCAGGAGATGAAATATCTTGGGAGATAGATAGCAAGAAAGTCAGAGTCACTGGATCCCAGAGTTCATGGAGGGGAGTAAAGTGTGAGAATACTGGAAAAGTAGGAAGGAGCCAAGTTGTGAAGGGCTTTATAGACCCAACCAAGGACTGCTCCTGAAGATCTTAGGAAGCATGAATAGGAGAGGGGAGAAGGGTGACATTGACTTTAATGCATTGAAAAAAAAATGGTTACCTTGAATTCCAAAGTCCAATCAATAAACATTTATTGTGTAACTGCTATCTGTTGGGGGTGCAGAATATAAATGCTTGTGAGGGAGGGGAGCGAAGGAGGAGAGGGGGGAGGGAGAAAGGGGGTAGAGGGAGGAGATACACTCCATCTTGTTTCTTTTCCAATTACCTATCACTTCCTAGTTAGTCACAGTGCTTTAAGCATCTCCCCACTCCAATTTATTCTCTGCACAGCTACCAAAGTGATTTCCCTAAAGTACAGGTCTGATCATGACCTCTCCTCAAAAAAAACTCTAGTAGTTTCCTATTTATGGCTCAAGGAGAAAATTTAAATTCCTCTTTTTGACATTTAAAGCCCTCTATAATCTGACTCCAACCCACCTTTCCAGACTTATTACACATTACTGTCATCATTCATTCTGCTGTCTCAAAATACTTGACCTACTTTTGTTTCTCCTATATAATAGCTAAACATTTATATAGCCCTTGCTATGAGCCAGGAACTTTGTAAAGTGTTCTATAATCATAATCTCATTTGATTCTCACCACAACCTTGTGAGGAGGATGCTATTATCACCTTGATTTTACAGATAAGAAAAGTGAGGCAAACAGAGCTTAAGGGACTTGCCCAGGGTCACACAGTTAAGTATACCTCAGAGGCTGAATCTAGACTTTGGTTTTCCTGACTCCAGGCCTAGTGCTCTGTGCACTATGGCATCACCTAGCTGCCCTATGCACTATGGCATCACCTAGCTGCCCTATGCACTATGGCATCACCTAGCTGCCTTGTGCACTATGGCATCACCTAGCTGCCCTGTATGGCATTTTATCTCCAGTCTTGTATCTTTGCACAAGCCAATGGCCTCTGTGCCTGGAAGGCCCTCCCTCTTCACCTTGGTCTTAGAATCCCTCCCCAGCTTCCAGCAAAGCTCAGCTCAAATGCCACAAACTTCCAAAGTCCCCTTGTGATCCCTCCAGCTGTCACTGCCTTCCCACTTCCATCCACTTCCCCAATACAATTAACCTGCATCGACTCTGTCTATATTTTGTATTTATGTATACACATTGTTCCCAGTAGAATATAAACTCCCTGAGATTAGGAAGAGCTTTATAAATATTTTGTTGACTGATTTTAGAGAGATATAACTTATTCAGTCAATGACACAATTCCTACAAAAAAGCATTCTTAGTAGAACTTTGCCTACCAGCTTATGTCAATACAAACTTAAAAACCAGATTTCACATGGGTTAGCAAATTCTCTCTCTCTCTCTTTCTCTCTCCTCTCTCTCTCTCTCTCTCTCTCTCTCTCTCTCTCTCTCTCTCTCGATCTAGACCTATGATTTCATCTGTTCAAGGAGCTCAAAGAGTAGAAATTCCCTCTACAAATACAGATAGGCAATGGAGAACTGCATGAGAGGTTAAGCAACTGGCCCTGGTCAGTTACAGAACTAATATGTGTCAGAGGAGACTGGAAACATACAAGATCATCCATACCCTTAGCTCACCCTTTGTCCTGATTTTGCCATAAAATAATTTTAGTCTGAATGACTGTTTTTCTCTTTTTAAAAAATAAAGGTATTTAAAAAGATTTTTAACATTCCTTCAAAAAAATTTTTGAATTCCAAATTCTCTCTCTCTTTCTAGTCCCCCCCACCCCACCCCTGGAGAATGCAAGAAATATGATATCAATTATACATGTGAAATAATGCAAAACATATTCCCATACGGTCCGAATGACTGGAAAACAGAACACAATGCTATTGAAAACTGCTCTACTAATATTTTCCCCCAATTTAAATTTACACTAATTTTGCCTTATATTTAACTGCAGCCACCATCTTTGTTATTCTTCAATTGCTTTCGTTGCATCCAAGCCTTCATGACTTCATTTGGGTTTGTTTTATTTCATTTTATTCTTTTTAGCAAATATACGGGAGTGGTTTGCCATTTCCTTCTCCAGTTCATTTTTAAAGATGAGGAAACTGAGGTAAATAGGATTATATAACTTGCCCAGGCTCACACAGCTTTCAAGTGAAGCTAGATTGGAACTTTGCAAGATGAGTCTTCCTGACTCCAGGCCCTGCACTCTATCCCCCAAGGAGTTGAAGCACTGCTAGAAGAATCGAAATGCATCTCTAGAGGTACCCTCAAGTAACCAAGGGAAAGCCTCCAAGTTCTTCGAGTGAATATACTATGGACAATGGATAGTAAGGCACCAACAAGAATGACAGAAGATGAGACTCTGCCCAACCACTTTTAAAAAAGGAATATGAACACAACCAACTTTTTTTTTCCTTAAAAATGAGATAATCCATCTTGCAATCCTTTCTCCAGCTCCTTTGTTAGACTAGAATAAACCACAAACTCTTCTAAAAGTAGAAATTCATGGTCTTTCAAAATGGCCCAGCCTTTAGGTGAACAAATATGAGCAAGTTATTTGCATTCCGGAGGTGAAGGTTCCTCAATAGAGCTTTGATAATAAAATTTCCCAAACTAGTCATTCACCCCAGAAGAAAAGCAGCCATTCTTCTGCTTTCATTCCTTCCCCTCTAATCAAATTTTCTTAACTCCCTCTCATAAATGCTCACAATGTTCTCCTGTTTCTTCATACCATACATATGAGTTCCACTATGATGCTGTGACCCAGATGAGGCTATTAGGTGTGTGAACTTATTCAACGAGTTCAGTTTCTGGAACGATAAGCCTTTCTGGTGAGTAATCTACACATTCATGAATGCCATGTTCTGCAGGAGTCTCAACTTGCACATGCTACTGCTCACCAAGGTACTAAAACTGAGATCATGATTTTTATGTAGCGGAAGTGAGTGAGCAACCCACCATTACAATATTTTTTAAAGTCCAAAGCCGTGAACAGTGCTTTTCTGAAATTACTATCTTATTTTAAACTTAAGTAAAAAACCCCCAAATTATAATTAATACTTAAGCATATGTTGAATTTAGTGTAACCATAATATAGCAAGAGATAAAAATTAACTACTGAGAACAGTCTCCTTAGGAGGAAATGTTTAAAGTAGATGAAGAAAAATATTTCTTTGAAGTACTTCAGTACAAGGGGAAAAATCACTTGAGGCCATAATCATTAAATATTACAAAATGCTGTACTAATAGGTCATGTATTTCATAATGTTACATACACATTCTGGGAATCTAGATTAACTAGTTATTATAGTATATCTGAATTTATTAAACACTGAAAACAAAAAATAGAGATGATTTTAATTCATCTCATAAAGCTTTAAGATTTTAAAGGTATATGATAATGAGTAAGCTAGGGAATTGGTTAACTAGCTCATTACTTTAAAGCTTTGTATTCCAACCACTGGAAAGGTTTTCACTGTAATATAATAAATAAATTGAGAGAAATATTACTGATACAAACAGGTTTCAAAGTACCTGAGGTCAAATACAAAGGAAAATAATTTAGGAAAAACAAAGCAACTATGATAATATGAAAAAATATCTCTGAAAAGAGAAAATATGGTCTTTGTTCTTGGGATGTCTCTGATTTCAAAGTTCTAATGACCTATTCCTTCATATGACAGCAACTCACTTTTGCATATCACTTAAAGGTTTGCAAACTGCTTTTTTCCCTTAACAGTTCTGAAGGTAGGTAAAATACAAGTATGTTTATATCCATTTCACAAATGATAGGAAATTGATACCAAAGAGAATAGCATGCCCACAGTAACATAGCTAGTAGGTGATTGGAAGTGGGATTTCTCCTGACTCCAAGTTCAATGATCTTTCCCCTTTACAACACATGGCTAACTGCTTCATAAAACTATACAAATACAACAGTCTCTTTCTACTTTCACACAAATAAAACATTGTTAAATAAAATTTGATTTTTCACTCATTAACTGCTTATAAGAACAGTTATAAAATTCATTTCTCTCTTGCTTGCTTAAATACACAAGAAAGTTTCAAGAGGGAAACAAAAAAAGATCATAGGAAATATATCATAATGATAAACTCAAGCAGTAAAAGTGTAAATAAAAATCTGGAAGCTGACCAAAAAGAGTTCTAAACTAGCTAAACATTAACTTCAGATTGTTTACAGTTAGCCTGGTGTGTGACAAAATACATGCCTTAGGACTATAGATTCATGGGAGCTTAGAGCTCAAAAACTAAGTTTTCAAATTCTTAAGCTTTCAAATCTTCAGCAAGTTAGAAGCATTCCTTTGACATATTTCTGCATTGGTCTTAATTTGAGTTCACAAGCTGTAATATGATACAGTAATGAGTATAAATGAATTTCTTCTAAAAGGCTTCTTTCATTCTTGATGTATAATAAATGGCTGATCTCACTATGCAGAATATACCATATTTAGAATTTTTAAAAATAATTTTGTTTCTTATACACCGAATTGTCAAGTTACGTGAACAGAATTATTGATGGGGGGGACACTCAGAGTAGACAATGACAACAAGACACTGGAAGTCTGTCCCCCAAATAAATTCCTGCCAAATGAGTTTTCTACTTTGCCTTAAGGTGTTTTCTACAGAAATCTTGCCCGTCAAATGCAAGTGTCTTATCTAATAGGGAGAGATACGTTAATATGAATAGTTCCATCCATGAATCGTTTATCAATTTCGTAAAAGAGCATGGATGGGTGGGTGGGTGTTGCACAAAGAGGGAAGAGAAAATGTATAATTTCAGGTAGGAGGACAGAAGTAAGAAAAAAAAGGGAGGCTGGTGAATGGTGAAGCCGAGAAGGAATGTTCAGTTTGGTTACTCAAAATAACTAACTGAATACCTGAGAGTCTTCTTTAGTTAAGAATGATGGCTATTGGGTACCCAGAGTTGGAGACGGTAAGATAAAACAAGAGGACAGAGACGGGGCACGATGGATAGATACATCGCTGGACTTGGAAGCAAGAAGACACAAGTGTTCAAATCAGGTTTCAGATGCTTCTCACTGTGTGACCCTTGCCAAGGCATTTCATCTATCCGAAAAATGGGAACAATGATTTTGTTGTGAGAATCAAATGAGATAATATTTGTAAAGCTTTTTATTAGTGTCAAATAAATTCTAGCTTTTATTAATACTAAATACTCAACTAAGTCATACCGTTGAAAGTAAAATAGATTAACACTTTAAAGGACTTGAGTTTGAATCTGACTCAACTACTTTGCTAGTTACGTGGTCTTGATTGGGGCTTCAGTTTTTTCATCTCTAACAGGAAAGCTCCAAATCTTATGATCTTAAAAACTTGTGTATTTATGTGGGTAAAGATATAATTCTAATTATACACTAATGATATATACAGTATACTCAAACTTCTACTCAAAAGAAGAAGAAAAAGCTTGAAGGAACAATTAATTATCCATACCATTTATGGAAAAGCAATTAATCTCAGAATATCAAAATGGTGTAGTAGAGCACTGGACTTGGGAGTCAGGAAAAGCTGAGTTCCAATCCTGCCTCAGAGACTCATTAGCTGTGTGACCCTGGTCAAGTCATTTTGTCTCTGTTTCAGTTTCCTCATTTGTAAAATGAGGACCATCACAGCACCTATAGACCTCACAGGGTAGTTATAAGGGTCAAATAGGTTAACATGTATAGCACTTTGCAAACCTTAAGGAACGATATAGATGTTAACTGTTACTGTTGCAGTTCCAGCCAAAGTGAGCATTCTGTTAAATATACAAAATGGTACCCCTTACTGTCTTGTCATTTTAGTTTTGATGCTTTATGAGTTACTTTATGAGTTACACTTTCAAAATAATTAATTCTTAAAGCAATAGCACATAGAATATTCTATCAAAATTCAACTAGACTTTGAATGCTCTAAATAAAACTATCTTCAATGATTGTACAATGATTGTACATGTAACTCCTTCTACTCTTAGTTTCGGGAACAGCTTTATATAGCACACCTGTGTGTATCATAGGATTTCTTTGGGAATGCTTTGTTTTCATTAAAGGAAAATAGCATATACTATATCTGAAAAACCCAATTCAGTTCATTGCTGTCAACATTTGCCATGCTCTGAGATGACAAATGATAGATCTTTCCAACATATTTAAATTATATTCAGGGTAGAAGTGTGGAGTACAGAAGGTGAGAAGCTGGAAAATAAATAAGAAACTGGTGATTTAGATTCAAATACTAATATAGGTATGTTCAATTCACATTAGTATATTTGCAAGTATTTTCTAGATCAAAAACTGGTTTGACAAAGCATCATCTTAGCAGGGGATAAATATTTATAACCTGAAACCTGGGTATTCATTTCCCCCAATCATTCTGAAAATAGAAGCATTTGGTTTGAGATAGGAGGCTACAAAGAAGTTACTTTAGAGCCCTGAGGAAGGGAGATGACCCTGATTTTTCAAAGGCTGTGACAATACAATTCAATCTCTGGAAGACTTAAGCAAACTGGGAAGGCTTTGATTAAAAGTAAGGAGGGACCCAATGAAGGGGATCAGCCTGTTTAAGTTCAAAATTTGCCACAGGGTAATGAATTTTAGAGCGTTGTAACTCAAGAAGATGTACTGTTAAGTTACGGAACAGTTGAAATATGCATTGGTGAAGGTAGTCACTACACCAGCAAAATTAGGATTCTTGAAAAGTTTTGAAGAACTTTCCAAGAGGAAAATACTGTCTAGTAAGAAAATGTACGTTTTTAAATGATTCAAATATTTTACAAGATTTTCTTTCCAAGAATATACTTGTATTTTGGAAGCCACCATCCCTAACCCCTTGTGAAAAAAGCTACAATTTGTTTCACCTATAAGTCAATATATGGCTGCTAAATGATTTTGAACAAGTTTATAAAACTTCTCTGTGGTTCCATTTCCTTATATGTAAAACAAGGAAATTTTTTTTTAGTTCTCATGCCTTTTCAAAGTGACACATAAAATTCTATTTACAAGATTTCAGAAAGCAACAGAAGTGACTCAAATGTGATTCTATTCTGATTCCTGATTTTATTAACTTTTCCAAAGAATAAATATCATCTTCAGCTGTTATGCTTTCAAAAATCATGTTGCAAAAACCTCAGACCCTAAAATCAATTTTCAAAAAGCAACCTTTAGGTAGTGAAACATTACTGAATTGTAAAAAACAAGTATGAAGAATTCAGAAATGCCTGGGAAAACTTACATTAACTGATTCAGGCTGAAGTAAGCAGAACCAGGAAAAAACAATATGGAACAATTAAAATTACGTAACAGGGCAACTAAATGGTCCAGTGCATAGAGAGTACTGGACCTAGAGTTGGCAAGACTAGTGTTCAGATCCAGACTCAGACATTTACTAACTGTGTGACTCTGGGCAACTAAATTAACCCTATTTGCCTTAGTTTCCTTATCTATAAAATGAGTGGGAGAAGGAAATGGCAAATCACTTCAGTATCTTTGCCAAGAAAACCCCAAATGGGGTCACAAAGAGACAGATGGATACATCTGAACAGTAACAAAAATGCAGAGAAAAATATCAAAGAAATACAAAACTCTATGTAATTATATAACCAAGCTTAGTTCCAGAGAAGGGTTGAAAAAATATTCCTCCCTCTTTTATGTGGAAGAGGCAGTAGACTGTAGGTGCAGAATATAGCATCTACAGTCAGCTGTGGTCAATGTATTGATCAGTATTGGTGAACTACCTCCCCACACCCCCTCCTCCCACTCTCATTAAATCTTTATTACAATAAATGGCTCATTGGGCAGGGATATATTCAGAAAAGAATGTAATGGAAAAACAAAAAGCATCAATAAAGAGAAAACGTGCAAAGCAATCTTTCAGACTCTAATAGCTAATTATTATAGATTTTGAGCTCAATTAAAATCCTCTCTTAATAGTATATTGAAATAAAATTCATTAATTTGATTTGTAATAATGAAGTAACTCCACTAGATGGCATCCTATTAGTTTA
>CM053771.1:354873272-354905718 GCA_028658325.1 Potorous gilbertii
GACGGGAGGGATGATAGAAGAGAGGGCAGATTGGTGATAGGGGAAATTAGAATGCTCAGTGTACTGGGGAGGGGGGAGGGGACAAATGGGGAGACAATTTAGAACCCAAAATTTTGTGAAAATAAATGTAGAAAGGTAAATAAAAAATTTAAAAAAAAAGAATTGGTAAGGAGGAAAACCTGCAGAAGACAGTTACTCCACCACAACCAGAAACAGGAGGGAGTGGAGTAGGAAGCCTGATCACAAGGCTACAAGAGTACCTAACAGAACTGAAGCAGGAGATCAAGAAATAAATAAATAAGAGTCCTGGAAAGGGGGTAAAAATATGGAGAAAGAATAAACAGTTTAGAACAGAAAGAGAAAAACTTTACCATTTAACAGACTCCCGGAAATCAGAATGGATAAAACTAAACTCAATGAGTCAAACAGACAAGAAATATTAGATCAAAATCAAAAGATTGACATTATATAAGAAAAAAACTTACCTACAAAATAGACTGAGGAAATATCGTTTGAGAATCATCAAAATCCCTGAAAACCATGATTTTAAAAGCCTAGGTACTATATTTCAAGAAATCAGAAATAAAAACTGACCCATTTTTTTAAGACCAGAGGGCAAAGTAAAAATAGAATGAATCCACCTTATAAAAGAAATCCTACTGTGAAAACTTCTAGAAATGTCACAGTCAAATTCATAGCTTTCAGGTAAAAGAAAAAATATCGTAAGCAGGTAGAATGTAATAGTTCAAGTGCCAAGGAATAGTAGTCAGGACCATACAGGACCTGGCATCTGTTAAAACACCCCATTTAGGACTTCTACTAATACTCATATTTGAGATTGGGTTCTTAGAGGGTAGCTGCTACCTGGAATACTAGAAATAACATGTAGAGACTCTTTCTGTAACTATTAACGTTCAGAAGCCCCCACCAATGTACTTTCCATTAACAATTATCTAATAGACTTAATTAGTTTTTAGCAAAAGCATCTAGTAATGTATCAAGAATATATTTGGTACAAAACATTCGACTCCAAAGCCTAGAAAAGAGTTTCCAACAAATACACATACATCTGTGGAAAGAATGGATTCAGAATGAGTGTACAATGATTGCAAAACACATGTATAGGATACAGGTATAACAAATGGTAACTCACAACTTCTGATACATTAAACCTGGAAGTCCTCTCTTTTTTTTTTCTTTTTAAGGGCTGAATGTAATAAAAACTAAATAAAAACAGCAATTCTATGCACATAGTAGAACACAAAAAGAGGATTAGTGAAACTCTAGATCTATATTATGTACAGATTGCTTTCATTTTAGAATATATTTATAAATGTATTACATGTCATATTATCCATTATATATTATACTATGTTTACAACAAAAGACATTTAGCATATGACTTTCAATGTTCTTTTACTTGTCTATGAATTATTCTGCATTCTTACTGTTATGCATTTTTAAAAATAGATACTTCAGTGACCTACTTTTCTTTCTTTGGCCTTCTTTATTTTGCCTTTTTGCTACTCTGTCTTTTTTCCTTCTCATCCCATCCCCAAATTTAAAAAAAAAAAAGAAAAAAATCCATAAGTAATCTGAAGTCTTTTACTGAGCCCATATTCATTCCTCGTTAATGCAAAAACAATTCCATTCTCCTCAGAAGCTGGCGTTTTCCTCAGGTAAATGTCTCTCTGTATTTATCTATTCTCAGGTTATCTCTCTGCTCCCAGGAGGAGTTGTCTCCTCATTCATTGTCTTTGATAACATGGTCAATGGGGGAAAGAAGGAGCAGGAGGAGAAAAAAGTCTAAAAATCCTCTCATCCGCACCAAGAACAATGCTCTCTCAGAGACCTGGTTTTTCCTCCTCTTCTTAATCTAACTCTTGCACGATAAATTAAAACTGGAATCCTTTCATGACCTGACTTGCTTTCTTTATACATAAGCCAAAAGTTGGTGGTGGTCGGGAAAGGGGACTAATTCAACCAATGCAAGAGGTTTCTTGCATGGTACATTGATCTTCATCCAATGACCAAACACTCTTTCATACATTGTGGCAGTATTGCAGGAAAATTCTAACACACATAATTTATACCTTCTGATTACATTTTTACTCCATTGATTTGCTGGTTGATTCTGTGATTTTTTTCAATTCTGGCCTTCCGTGATAACATTGAGTTAGAGTGGAATGTCCCTTTCTCTCTCACATTATAAAGGAGATACTATCTTAGGATAAAATATGCCAAAAGGAAAAGTTAAAGTCTTATAACCAAGAATAATTTCCCCTGCAAGATTGAATACATGACTATGGAGGAAAAAGGATCTCTAATGAGAGGATTTTCAAGAATTTCCATGTAAATACTAGATCTGAGTTTACACTTTGAAATGTAAACATAGGAGTGAAGAGAAACCTAGAAAGATAAACGCATTAGAGCAACTAGAAGGTGTTAAACAATGATTTCATAGGAGGAAAAGAAGCAAGTATCTCTTAAAAATCCTAATGACTTTAAGAATCATATAGCTAATTAAAGAAGATAGAGGAATTAGGGAAGATTTTGTTCTGTTTTGATGGTCTAAGAGAGGGGGAAGAAAGGAATGATGAAGGAATTCTCTTGTTAAAAGTAAGAAAGAAGAAGACATACTATTTCTCCCAATTAGAGCAAGCAAGAAGAATAAGCAAAAATTGAGTAATGGGGGTGTGAAAGTGGGCTTTTCAAGAACCTCATTCTCATCTGAATTAGGCAAATAAAGGTTGAACACACATGCATGCATACAGATACACAACGTTTGGTGTGGTGATATATTAAACTTTACAGCAAAACTGGCAAATATGGGGAAAAGAGAGGGATGGGGTTTAAGAGGGAGGGTAAAGTTAAGGAGAGAATAAACACAAATGAAACAAACCTAAGGGAAGATTAAAAGGAAACAAAACAAAAAGACAAGAACCAGTGACTTAAGTCTAGACATGGGAAGAGAGGAGGGACAGTTGAGCACAACCAGATGACTTTAGTAGGTCTCTAGGATTGATAATATTTCTTCTCTTCCACTAACTTCTTTTCTGTAAAAGGGGAAGAGTAAAAGCAATATATGGTAGAGGGAAATACACAATTAGCAGTCCTGGAGGTGACCAACATTTTTTCCAATCCTTGTGATTTCTCAGAACTCCCCAAAATAAAAATAATGCACAAGAGGTAAAGTAATTGCAGCTGTCTCCTAGGGTTAAGACACTAAAAATCCTAAAGAATTCTAAGGAGGTGACAAACAGCTTGATGAATTCACAGCAGAGAAGACTTATCCACAATCCCTAAAGTGCTCAACACCTCTTCTCCCATCAATCTCCCAAACTCTAGTAGGGCAGCAAAACAGGACTGGAGTCTTCAACGATTTCTTTGCTACTGTTGTAGTCTTTACCAGTATGCTCTGCTTCTGCCCTCAGTCAACTATTCTATGGCGATAAGCAATGGAACTCAACTCTCTGCCCATGCCCCCTTCCCCCAATTACCTTGTGTGGAGGGGGTAGAGATATAAGAAATCTGAGATGTATTTTGCCTGGGGCCCTTGCAGCACTGAGCCAGGGAACTAAAGAATAAAAGGAGATAAGGAAGTGTGTCATAGATGGGGACATAGGAAGGGAGGATGCATCAGGCCTAAAGGAAAACGCATTAGCATCCATCTCCCTAGAAGTCAATTGAGGCAAAGACTATGACTGGTGATAAATGAATTCCTTAATATGGGAAGAGACTGGGACAGTTCTGAGGTCCAGTCCTTGGGGGTAAGTTCCTCTCATTATAAGTTCCTTGAGGAGTTCATATACACATATACGTACACATGAAGTTAAAGACAAAAAATGATTAAAAAATTCTTTTCTAAAAGTAAATAAGGAAAACAAAAGTCAAATAGAAGTGATGGCATGACTTGTGAAGACTCATCTGAGCTGAACAGAACGTGTATACAACCATCACCAACCCCATGCCCTACAAGTGAGCTTTGTGAGAACCCTCTGGAGAAAGGGTATTGAGACAATGCAGCTTCAGAGCTGGAGGTTGCTTTGTTCATATTTGCTCCTGCACATGTTCCTCTCTACCATTTTACTTTAAGTTTGTGACCACTCTTCTCCTATGACTCTCCTTGTAGTTTAGGTGAAACCCTTTGTAACTACTATTCTTTTTTTTTTTAAGTTGTAATCTTTTTATGAGTTAATTTATTTTTAGTTTTCAATATTCACGTCCACAAGATTTTGAGTTGCAAATTTTCTCCTGAGTTCTCCTCTACCCCACCCAAGATGGCATGCATTCTGATTACCCCTTTCCCCCATCTGCTAACTTCCTGTGCTATTTGAGTACTATTTTTGTTAAAAACAAACAAGTCAACCAAAAACCTAAGTATATTGACTGATTGTTAAAGAGAAGCACAGCAGTGGGGTCTTAGGAGCTAATGAGTCAGGAGAAATGTCACATACGGGGTAACCCCTCTGACACTGAGAACAACAACAGGTATTCCTCTGGGAACTCAAGTTGCTAAGGGCAGTGTGATTTGAAGGAGTGACTTGAGAGAGGGTGACAGACCAAAAATGAAAAAAACTGATTTCAAAAAAGAAGCTAGATACACTACTGGTGGAGCTATGAATCTCCAGCCATTCTAGAGAATAATTTGGAACTATACTAAGAAACTGACAACAATGCCCATACCTTCTGGACCAGAGGTACAGAGTATAATAAGGAGAATAAAGAAAATTATGCATTTGTGTGTGTGTGTGTGTGTGTGTGTGTGTATATATGTATATATACATATGTGTGTGTGCACATGTGCGCATGTGTGTATGTATGTACATATATTACATATACATATATATGATTATAACTTGTCTGTAATGGAAAGAACAAAAATCCAGAAACTTTATTCTGTGAAATTATAACATCCAAGTTTTATCTCAAGCAATATAAGAAGGCACTTCTTATCTTTCTTTGTGTGTGTGTTCATCCTTCATTGCCGAAGAAAACCATGCCATCAGAGAAAAGATGACATGATTTGCACTTGACTTTGCTTTTGTGAATGAGGGAGGGCTGTGCAGGTCACCAGCCTCACTTCTCCTCCAGAGCCATCTGAATCCAGTGATCAGATATTCATCAGGATGACTGAAGATGACCCAGGATGAAGCAATTGGGGTTAAGTGACTTGCCCAAGGTCACACAGCTAGTGAGTGTCAAGTGTCTGAGGTGAGATTTGAACTCAGGTCCTCCTGACTCCTGCACTGGTACTCTGTCCACTGCACTACCTAGCTGCCCCCTTATCCTTATCCTTCTTTACAGAAATGTATGTAAAGCACTGCATATAACATTGGAATTAATTGTTGTATTCATATGTTTCACTAAATCGTTTTTCTTCTTTTTTTAATATAAGGTATGGTGGTCTGAGAAGGAGAGGGAATGTACTGGAAAATCCAGATGATGTAGAAACAACACATCCCAATAAAAGGGGTTTACATATATATATATATATATATATATATATATATATATATATATATATATACACATATACATATATATTTGTTTAGATATGCAAGAATCTAGGCAAGTATAAGTCTACCAGATCTTACAGGGTCTGCTCCACTCCTAGGCCAGGAGCTTGTCATATCTGTCCTTTAAGACATGGTACATAAATCCAAATACTATTCACAGACACCATCTTTACCAGTTACTCAATTTCAAATCTCCCTTTTTTCTCTAAAGCTCTTACCTTCAATCTGCAGCAGTGGCTAAAACACCATCTGAGCCACTACAGTTTGCTGTCCAAACCTTCAAAAACCTTAGCAATGCTTTCTAGATTTCTCCTGGCAGTATCATTTTTCCCATATGAAAGCCTGCTGGTGAGTAGCAGTAATCTGATTTGACAAGCCTTAGGAGTTTCTCTGTCTTATCCCGTGTAAATATCTTGAGAAGATAGCAGACTACTCAGCAGGGAATCATCAATTACCATTATTTGCCTCTTTTCCCTATGCCTTTTACCAGATGATCCCTAACTTGAGATAATGACACTCAAATTCTGCCTAGATCCAAGTCAAGTAAAACGAATTTGTGGTAGGTGGGGAGCTAGGACATTTTTGTCCTAGCTTTTCCAGGATAATAGAAACTCCCCCATATATCCCCAAAGCATTAAGAGTGTCTGACTCAGCACGATTCAGTATTTAATAATGCTCACTGTCTGAAATGAAACAACTAGGCTGTGAGAGCTGAGTTCTGTAGGAGATCTTTGAAAGATAATGGGGAAAAGAGGAGGTATTACAGAATTAGACAAGTAAAGGTCAAAGTTCTGACCTTCTAAAGTGGAGTCTGTAAACTATAGATCAGTGCACTTATCATTCCTGGCAAAAATTATAAAGTATTCCTAAAGGGATGATCTGTGGACATGTAGAAAAAGAGGTGGTTGTAAAGAGCCAGCATATTTCATCAATAACTGGTCATGTTTGATTAACCTCGTGTCATTTTTGGACATGTTTTTGGAAAGTTTTACTAGCCTGGCAATTCAGGGAAATGCCATAAGAAATACTTTACCTGTATTTTGGCAATGTATTTGGTTACAAAAACTCATTATTCATGTAGAAAAAATAGAGATGTATGATGAGATGGCAGTGCAGTTAGGAAGATATGAAAACTGACTAACTGGCTAGACCAAACAAAAAAAATGGTCATTAATGGCTCAGAGTAAACTTGGCAGGAGTTTTTCAATAGAGTGATGCATTGCCCTGTGGTTGGCCCTTTGTTGTTTAACTCTTTTAAAAAATTTAATAATTTACCCAACAATTTCAACCACTGCTGAGACCTCAGGGGTTAGGATGCTGCTTCCTTTCCTTCTCCACCAAGAGGTCTCTTTTCACTGAGTCTACTTAAGTAGGATTGTCTTCAGGAGCAGGAGCTCCTAGAAGTGGGATCTGACTTCTTTTTTTCTCATATTCTTAGCTTATTACACTTGACCCTGCTGTTTCTAGGAAGGATTTACTTAAAGCTTGCTATATTTGACCCTGGTATTTCTGGGGAAGATTTACTTAAAACTTAGGGTTGATTCATGTCTAGAGTCTCCCCTAAAAGAGAAATAGAATGATACTTAATGCACACGCTAATAAGGTATAGTACAGATATTTGCCTCCTATGTTCAAAAGAAATGCTAACATAAACACTCAGAACAGTGTATGTGCATTGGTCCTTCCTTGCCGAAGAAGACCACACCATCAGAGAAATAATAACATAACTTGGACTTAACTTTGTTTATGAATGAGGGAAGGCTGTGCAGGTCACCAGCCTCACTTCTCCTCCGGAGCCATCTGAATCCAGTGACCAGATATTCATCAGGATGACTGGAGATGACCCAGGATGAGGCAATTGGGGTTAAGTGACCTGCCCAAGGTCACACAACTAATGGGTGTCAAGTGTTTGAGGTGACATTTGAACTCAGGTCCTCCTGACTCCTTCACTGGTGCTCCACTACCAGTGCACCACCTAGCTGCCCCCATAGGAGTATACTGATAAACAGGATTGCTTAAGCAATTAGTAACTTTAATTGATATTTACTGTTAAGCTCTGCTAGAAGATTGAGGGTTAAAACATTTAGTGAAACAGGTAAGTTTCATTTTATATTTCATCCAGGTTCTTCACTGTCTAAATAACCCCTTCCAAGGCAGCTAAGTGAAGAAATGTTTAGAGTGCTGGTTCTGGAGTTAGAAAGACCTGAATTCAAATCCAGCCTCAGACACTAACTGTGTAACCTTGAGTAAGTCACTTAACTTGCCTCCGTTTCCTTAACATAGAGATAGTAACAGCACCTGTCTTTCAGGGTTGTTGTAGGGCCCAAAGATGATAATTATTATGTAATGTTTAACAGTACCTGGCACATAGTAAGTGCTATATAAACGTTAGTAGTAGTAGTATCCCCTGCTGCACTTGGATAAAGGCATAGGTAACACGCTGATCAAATTTTCAAATGACTCAAAGCTCATTGTTGTCTGACACAATGAAAATACAAAAAGATCTTCACAAGTTACAGTGCTGGGGTGAATCTGCTAAGTTGGAATTTAATAAAGAAGTATGTAAATACTGACAATGGGGACCAAAAATATTGATTTCTCATGTATAAGAAGAGGAGGCATGGATAGATAATTCATCTGGAAAAAAAATCTGGAGTCTGTCGTACCATTAAATTAATACAAGCTGATAGTGTGGTATTAGCCAAAAAAGGTTAATTCAATCTTAGGCTAAATTTTAAAAGGCATAATGTCTAACCCTAGGAAGGTAATAGTCTTACAACAGTCTTCCCTGGTCAGACCACATCTGGAGTCTTGTGGTCATTTCTAGGGAAATGTTGTTGGGAAGGACAGTGTTAAACTGAAGAGGATAGAGAAAAGGGTGACCAGAAGGGTGAAGAAATTTGAAATTGTGTCTTACAAGAACTGATTAAAGGAATTAGTGATATTTTGCTTGATGAAGAGAAAATTTAGGGGCAACATTTTAGCTGTCTCCAAGCATATTAGGGACCATCAGGAATTAAATCTATTCTTTGCCCAGAGCATAAACTAGGAGTAAGGGGTACAGGTTAAAGAGTGGTGAATTTAGATTTTCTGTACAGGAAATTTCTGCTCCATTAAAGCTATGGAATGTGGAATTTCATTAGAACTAATGAATGTGGAATGGACTGCCTTTGGTGGTAGTGGGCTATCTCCTGAATGGAGGCTTTTAGAAAAGGCTAGAGGAACATATGCTTTATCTTATAGAGGAAAGTCCTTTGCAGGAATGGGTTATACTTGTCTCTTGACAATCTAATGATGACATTCTATGATTTCTTTTTCTGAAGATATTTAGGAAAGCAATGAAAAGGTACCTTTTCTGGATGGTATGAGGATAGTTATATAGTTCTGTGTTCTGTGGTATATCTGTGTGAGTAAGGTTGGTTCAGTATAACAGGATTGGCATTGGCATGAGCATACCCATGCAACTCCTTTCTTGAATGGGAAAGTGAGATCAAGTTCTTAAGGTTTTTTTTAATCCCTAGGACAGTGGACATAACCCAAGAGTGGCATATGTCCTTTCAAAGCATCACTCTGTAACCCTAAATTACCATTACAAACTGTATTTATGTTAAAATAATGCAAATTTCTATACACATTCTTTAAAGCTGAGTTGAAATGATGACTAATAGTTCACATTACAGTTATTTTCCATGTGTGAAAAGACGTTACTTTCATGATTTTTTGCCACTTTTCTCATTTAAAAAAAAGAAAATCATGGGGTGACTCATATTTACAGTTGGCAAATGCAAAAGAAAGACTTAATGGAGGTAAAAATCACATAGAATTATAGAATACTAAAATTTTTTACAAATGACTTTAGAATCTAGAAGTAACTGGTTGGTGCAGAGTATATAGGGCATTGTACTTGAAATCAGGAATACCTGAGTTCAAATCCAACTTCAGATACTTGCTAACTGTATGACTTTGGGCAACTAACCTAACCACTATCTGCTTCTGATTCTTCATCTATAACGTGGGGATAAAAATAATGTCTCCCAGTACTGTTGTATTGATCAAATTAAATTACATATAGCACTTCTCAAACCTTAAAGCACTCAATAAATGCTAGATATTGGTCTTAAAATTAATTATTTTTCTTCTTAAAAATTTTTTCAATTACAAGTAAAAAAATTTTAACATTTACTTTTAAAAATTTTGAATTCCAAATTCTCTCCCTCCCTCCCAACCCTTTCCTATTGTTGAGAAGAATTTTGATATGGGTTATATATGTGCAATCATACAAAACATATTTTCACATTAACCACATTGCAAAATAAAGCACAAACCAAAACAAGAAAAATAAAGAAAATTTTTAAAAAGCATGCTTTGAAAAACATACTTAAAAAGCATTCAGACTCCATAATTTCTTTCTGTGGAAGCAGATAGTATTCCTATATTGTATGTATGTATTGATAAGAATAGCTAAGCCATTCACAGTTGATCATCGCACAATATTGTTGTTACTGTATAGAATGTTCTCTTAGTTCTGCTTGCTTCACTCTGCGTCAGTTCTTATAAATGTTTCCAGGTTTTTGTAAGAGCATCCTGCTCATCATTTCTTATAGCACAATAATATTCCATCATAATCAGATACAGCAACTTGTTCTGCCATTCCCCAGTTGATAGACATCCCTTCAATTTCCAAAATTGAGCTGTTATTGATTTTTTTATACATATATATCCTTTCCCCTTTTTTTAATCTCTTTGGGATACAGACTTAATAATGGTAATGTTAGGTAAAAGAGTATATACAATTTTATAACCTTTTGGGCATAGTTCCAAATTAATATTAGCTATTATTGTTCTTACAATCTAATCCAATTCTTTCATTTACAGATGAGGAAACTGAGGACCAGAGGAATGAACTTATTTTTCCAGATGATATTAATAGCTAATTATTGGCAGAGACAAGACTAGCTCCCAGGTTTCTTCACTCCGAATCTAGGTTGGGTCCTTTACATTATACTGCTGAAAGTTTCTTAGATCATTAGTAACAATTTTATGTTACATTAATATGTTCAAAGTCATTCAAAGATGGAATTTTGGTGTGTGATGATCTATTAACCATGAAGATTGCTCAGGCTAAGGGTTATTGTTAGTTTATGATTTTAGATAATTTTTTTATATTGTCAAATTCTTTTCATTAAAAAAAAAGTAGTACACCTCCTCCGACACCACATACAAATACCACATAAATGCGAATATTTGTTCTATGAACTTCATATAGACTCTATCCAAAAGTATCAAATACTGAGATTATACTTAACTTATTTTTGATATGCATCTCAAAATGAGATCCTCACTTGACTGGGAAGAATGGAGAAAAAGGAGAGAGTACAACACCCTCTGTAATCTGGTGTTAAGGGACAAGATCTATAGTCTAAGTTTTTTCTCTTAAGTTTTTGTTATATGTAAGTAGACAACATTGACCCATAGTATGTCAAAATTCATTTAATTCGCATAACAGAATTCTATTTATTTGGTTATATTTATGGAAATTGGTAGTTAGGGGCCAACCCCTGAGGTGAGAGCCCAGGTGAAGTTATGTAAGAAATCTGTAATGGATCCAGTCAATGTGGTTTTTTTGTCATTATTTTCTACCTTCATTTGGCAACATGTGTATAGGAGAAAAGGCAGAAGAAGATAGTGGGAGTGAGCCAAGCTGATCCATAATGATGTGACAAGGGGACAAGGGGATCTAGAGAAGGAGACAATATAAAGTTGCACTGGTTCACCAAGGGGTGAACTCACAAGGAGAGTGTGATGGGTGCAGGGGAGATGACCTGGAAAGAACGGAGTAGTCAAGGGAGTAGGGGTCACAGTATGGATGAAGAGCAGGGTTTGGAAATGGAAGGCAGAGGGAGAAATAGGAAGCCAAAATTTCGGAGTATATGAATATGGAGGTATAATGAGAGTTAAAGCTCTCTCCTCCCATTAAAAGGCCTCAGGTAAAGCCCATTTTAAGGGAAGCTTGATTAGGGGAGGCTTGTTTTGTAGTAAGGCCCCCATCTTTTGTTAATCAAAGAGGCACAGGTCAGGAGAATCTCGTTGCCCTCTGGCTCTGAGAAGGGTATATATACACACTGTGAGGTGAGATTTGAATGTTCCTGTGCTAGATGAAACTCTTGAGTAGCTGTTAAGGAGCCCCACCCCCCCACTCCTGCTTTAAAAATCCAGATGTTGGCGCTTCTCTCTCTGATAATTATGCAATGGTCAGATAGATGTCTGTTGATCTCTGATGTATGTATTGCACATGGTCAGGCAGAAGCCCTATCTGGTGGTATTTTCTCTGTTGGTAAATGTAATTTAAAAAGATGGTTGACCCCTCAAAAGTTGCTTCCCTTTTAGAAAAGGAGATCTAAGAACCTGTGCAGCAGAACCTCCTGTATATGCCTGGGTGCTTGCTGATACAGAGGTGATACATTTAGGAGTTGGTGAAGACAGGATGAAGGACATGACAATCTTTGTATGTGGTTGAGATGGGATGGAGGAATACATCATGAGAAATGAGTAAGTTGATAAAGTGGAAGTTTAAGATGTTTGAAGGAGTATAAATATATTATGCTGACATCCCCCCTAGTAGGAGAACAGGAGTTGGAGAAGCAAGAAAGATCATCCTTAAGAATATTGTGGATACTTTTTAAACCACAGCAATGATAAAGTAAGATAAAAAGAAAAATAAATATCAGGGAAAATATTTCCAAAAAGAAGTTATTACAAAATTATATAAGAATCAATTTAACTTTGCAAAAGACCAAAAGATCAGTATTCAGTTTTATTCCTCATGTGGCTCTAAACCAGTTATTTCCACTAAATGTGCATATCTGAACATAGGAAATTCTCAGATACTTTTAATGATACTTGCAATCAACAAAACATAATCCATTTTTTTCTAAGCTCTAAATTGCATAAATAATTAGGTACTTCTTGAAAATGAATGGAGAGTAATACAGACTTAGTAGCAGTGGCAATGTTGGATCACTCTACTACCTGAAGATCAGTGAAAAATTTTCAGCAATATAGAAACTAAAAGGGCATACACACAAAACATTAATATTTGGTCAGTGGAGTAAGCAATCTTTGGTAGTGATGATATAGATGAAAACTATTTGGATTTACTCTTTTCTGTGATGTGATGGTCAGGAGATCACTGGTGATTTTGTTGATCTAATTTCATCTATATTAGAAAAAGATCTGTTCTTCAAAGAACCTAAAAAAGTTTTTTAAAAAAAAAAAACCAAACCTTTCCTTTTGCTTTTAAAACACTTCATTTCTCAACAAATACTCAAACAGCTCCCTTGCCCTTACAAAGGATATTCCCCAAAATCAGTTCAGCAAAATATATCTAATAGCATGATGGTGTCTAATAGCATGTCACTTTCCACTTCTGAAAGTGATTGATTATTAAAAGAGGTGTCTTTAATTATAGTAATGTGATTTTGCTGTTGAGTCTTATATTGTCAAATAATCCAGATCAGCTCTTTTTTTCATAATTCCTTAAATTATCTTTTTTAATCTTTTGATTTTGTTCTGTTTCTTATTTCTTGAAGTCATTGATTGCTATTTTGTCCATTCTAATTTTTAGGAAGTTCATTTCTTGGGTAAGGCTTACCACCTTCTGTTCTAAGCTATTAATTCTCCTTCCAAGATTTTTCTCCATAGCTTTCATTTCATTTCTAATCTCTTGCTTAATTTCTTCCAAATTCTCTTCCAAACTCTCATTGTAGCCAAACTATAGGCTTCTCTGATATTCTGCCTGCATTACTGGGTATTATTTTCTTCTGGGTTTTCCTTTTGGTTGATTCTTGACTAATATTATTTCCTCATAGTGTTTGATATCTTCTGTTGCTTTATACCTCTTGCCTCAATTCCTGATTTGGAATTTAAGAGACCTTCAACTGTACCTGGCTTTCTGCTTCCTGCTGGTGTCCATACACCCAAATCCATATGGCTTGGAACTGGAAGGTTACCACCATACTTGATCCTTGACTCCATTGATAAGGGGACTCCCTTCTGGAAAAATACATGATCAAAATGAAAGACTGAACACCATGTTTCAGAAAATAATTAAGCCAGGCTCTACCCTCCCTCATTCTCTTGAATGGGGTAGTCTAGCACAGTAGGGGTAGCTGGTTTCTATGTCAGTTAATGAAGCTGTATTCCGAGCTCCATTGTTCCCTGTCAGAACTTTGCTGTTGGCTGTCCTTGATCAAGGTACTAGGGGGTTCCTAATTAGGGTAATATCTTTTTTTCATTCCCTGGGAGCCTCCTCCTAAGGCTGCTGCCATGGTGCAATGCTTCTTCTAAGGTTGTCCTGATCTCAGGGTACTGCTGTGACCTACTGATTTCCATCACCCCTCCTCTCACCCTTCGTGCACCTTATAGAGCTTATCTAGCCGATTTGCTGCTGTGGTCTTACATTCCTTCTAGATAAACCCAAGTAGGGTTTTCAGCTACGGGGAAACTGCTGCTTCTGTGCTGCTGTGATTTACCTTCTTAGGGCACCACCAAGTTCTCTCAGGCTCAGGGCTTCTTCTCCGTTAAACAAATTTTGCATGAAAGATTATGAATTTTATATAATAGATGTTTTGTATTTTAAAATTCCTTCTATCTTGTATCTGAATACACATTTTTGTATCATTTTCCTTTATTGTATTTATTATCCTTTATTTTAAAAATTGTACGACTATATTTAGACTGCCTTTCCACTTGAAAATTATGTGGAATATGGTGTAAGATGCTGGTCTAAACTTAATTTTTGCCAGATGAGTTTCTAGGTTGTGTGTGTGTGTGTGTGTGTGTGTGTGTGTGTGTGTGAGACTTCTTGTTAGATGAAGAATTCCTTCTCTTATAGTAAGTGTTTCTGGTTAGGTGAACATAAGGTTGCTGTGTGCATTTATTTCTAAGTCTTGCTTATTTTCTCTAAATGAGTTAAACCTAGGGCTCCTCTTGTGCTTCATAGTTTATTGACCTCTACCATTTATTTCTAATACTTATGGATAATTTTTTTAAATGACTTTCTGAAACATGGTGTTTAGTCTTTCCTTTTGATCATGTATTTTTCTAGAAGGGAGTCTCTTTATCAGTGGAGTCACCGATCAAGTATGGTAGTAACCTTCTTGTCCCAAGGCATATGAACTTTGGTATATGGATACCAGAAGGAAGCTGAAAGCCAGGTGACAGTGGAAGGTCTCTATACCTGAATGGAGTTACCATCCTCATCTGGAATGTCTGGTCCCATTCTCCACTTATGCCCCTGCTGGGAAATTGATAAGATGGTTTCTCTTGAATACGGTAGCATGAAAAGTCAATAATCTTATCTTTCATCAGGACAATAACAAGGCAATAGGAAATGACTGCCTTCTCATTCAAGGATGACTCACAAAGGAATGGTGGAAAGCTAACTCCAAATAATGAGCTTCTTCCAAGTATGCTCTCTTTGCTAAAATGTTTGGAGTTGTACTCTCCATTCTCTTCAGCATGTTCATCGCTCTATTATTAAAAAAAAAATTTTCTGGTCACTTTTCCTAACCATTAAGTCTCCTTTTGAACTTTCCTTGAAGAATTTTAATGTTTTTTCCTTATCTCTTCTTTCAATTCTTTTACTACTGTAACCAGTACTTCTCACTATGGTGGCCTTCTTCACTTCTTCCTCTCCTCAGGGAATGAAAAGAGTGACAATCCTGCTAGATCACAGTCTGGCTACAATGAAACTTTCCCTTCTATAACTGTCCATGCTTTCCTTCCTTCCCTCTACCTTTCTCCCAGTTTAGGGCAGACTAGGAGCCTCTGGGGTCCAATAGAAGCACTTTTAGCAATCCACAACTGGAAATCACAGCACAATAGAAATTGGAGACATAATCCCTAAATCAAAAGATTCAGGCAATATAATGGCAATATATTTCATACATGAATTCTTTGCCTATTAGGAGATTTATCATATTATTGGTAAAATGAAATAAAATCACCTATGGTTTAACATTTCCCCCTTTTTTGTTCTCTAAGCCACCAAAGTAGAATGGAAGAGACCCAATTTATGTGCTCTTAAAATATAAACCCCACTTAGAATCACCCCCTTTGCAACCTCTGGATACAAAGACAATGTCAAAGATTTTTTTTCCTAAAGACAATGCCAGACGATCTCTTTTATTTAAAGGACTCTGATGTTCTTTACCACTTGGACACCAAAAGATGAGAGTACAGGGAGTAGTAAACTCTGGGGTTAAATCTTCACTTATAAGGATAGAATGATTGGAGAAAGTAGAGAATCTTGGTTGTTTGCTCAACTTCTTAGACACAATCCCTTTCATTCATAGAGGCAGTCTTCTATGTTCTCTTTGGAAACTGAGTGCCAGTTTTACCCCTGCCTCCCTTCTGCTTTTTGCTGCTTAAGTACCCACCTCACCATCCCCACCCACCAGTGACTTCTTTCTCTGGTTGCTCTCTTGCTGCTTAAAAAAAATCATGTTATTAACTAAGATAATCCAAAACTAAAAATTACAAGAAGCTTGGCTATCATTTGAAATATTTATACCTTCATGTCTTCAGTACTAGTCCTGGAAGGGAAGATATCAGCCTTTTTATTTAATCTGTGGGTTTTTATATCATTTCCATTATCTTTTCTAGTTGTATTTACTACAAAATTAATCTCTTCTTTTGAAGATTTCCTTTTGTATCCCTTTACCCTCTAAGGACCTTTCCTCTCATGTTAGACACTTGAAAATGAATATTTTTTAGCTTATCAATTTCTGTGACTTCCCTCCTCCTTATTTGGTATATATTTCGCTGTATTGAAGTTAAGGAAAACTGGATTTATATATAACCTTCCACTCAGTCATCTTTCCTTATTTTCTGTGTTTGTTTTACAAATTCTCACTATAAACACACTCAGTTTTTTTTGAAAATCTAGTTATAATTTCCCTGTTAAAACATTACCTAGAAAAGCATCCTTTACCCTTCTGGCTGTTAAGTTACACTGAACCTTAATGAAAATATGAGAGAAGAATAACAAAGGATGAATATGGTGGCCACAGCAGGATACTAGACTATAATTTCACTGTCCAATGTACCTAGTTTAGAGGATCATAGATTTAGTCCTAGAATGGACTTTGGAGGTCAACAAGTTTAACCCCCCCCTGGTTTTAAGAAGAGGAAATTAAGGTGAATTGACATGTGCAAAGTCACAAAAATAGTAAATGACACAGGTAGTGTTGGAACCTAAAACCTCCCGATGCCAAGTTTAGCATTTTTGCCATTGTTACATATTCCCTCTGAGCTATCTCAAGAAGCACGCTTAGTAACATAAGAAGAAAAATGAACCATTCTTCTAGGAGAACAACACTGTTAGTTGTTCCTTCTTTAATTATCTTCCTTATTGTTTTGAGAAATTGTTTGATAGAGTAGTTACACAGGAACACATTAGAAATGGTAGCTAATCAGGCAATATTTTAAAATGTATCCTATCTACATAAAAGGAAGTCAAAGGTCAGTTTGTACTGACTATAATAATGAATACACATCTTGAGAGACAAGATGAGAATCTGTTATTAGTTATCCTTTCTTGTTTTAATTTTATCCAAACTTAGATACAACCAAAATCTGACAATAAATTCACCTGGGGACATTTAATTGGATTTGAAAATAGTAATTTTTAAATGATGATTTTACTATGTGGTTTGATATTCAATATATGATCAAGGAATGAAAATACTAAATAATACGAACAAAATATTTCATTCAAGCATGACTTTTGTACCAGACTGCTGTCAAAAGGAGAAAAAAGTAAGCACATCTATGAAACCAAAGCAATTATTTAGCCTTTGACCAATGGTTGAATACGGACAGTAAGTACTCTTTCCATAATTATTAGTATTGAACACCATTTTCTAATGATTCTTTGCTTCTAAATTTCTACATTAAGAATGTTGAGTTTGTATCTTTTTCTGCCTGAAAAAATATCTGTACACATTTCATAAGTAATTTCTTTAGAATTTAATGCACTATTCAGAATTTAATCAATATTTGCTAAGTACTTATTATGTACTGGACACTGAAGTAACTAAGAGGAGGGTTTAATTTGATGGGAAAAAAATTTTAAGCCTCAGCTTCCAAGTATCAAATTAAGATATAACAGTGGTAATACTCAACAAAGTAGTTGTTAATCACTAGTCTAAAAATGTCCAACCCTGAGAATGGGCTACTATTAACTTTTGTACCTCATTTTACAATATGAATAACCTTCTGGATGGGGCCTTAAATCTTGTTTAAATGAAAATTACAAGGAAAACTGTAGTTAAGCAAAAAAAATATACTGAAGCAAATATTACTAAGCAAATGAGTAAAAATGCAAAATTTTTCCTTAGGTGTTAAAAAAAATAATTTTATGTCAAGTCTACAAACCAAATATGATCCTAAAGTGGGGGAGGGGCATGGATAGATGTATTTTTTCAAAATGGCTACATCAGTTAATGATTTCTATTAAAATGAAATGTTAAAACTATGGCAAGTAGCACATACGAAGGTTTTAGTATCTCAAACGCTGATTGCAAAGTCAATATTCTTTTTAAAATCACTAAAATCATTTAACCCCCCCCAAACCCTAATTAAAATAATTATAAGGCATTTCAAGTAACATATTTGTAAGATCTGTTTCTGCAAAACACAGCTGTTCTGTTATTTACATTTTGCTAGTTTAAAAAAATAAAATCGTGGTTACATAAATGTATATTTTAGAGAAAACTTTTTAGAAACCTGAATCTCCCATAGGGGTTGAATTTAAAATCTCCAAAACCCTTAATTGAAAAATTAAAAAAAAATACATACAAATGCACCTCAAAATTGCTCCTGGTATATTTAAAGATGCAACAGATCACTCATTTATCAATGCAACAGAAGAAAGGCACAGGCAGAAACTTGCACAGGAACAGTTTACATGGTAATTTCTTCACCATCACCAGCAGCAGCAGCATAACCTCCCCCTCCTCTCTTTTCTTCTCCACTAAAGAGACACACTCTTTCCACTCCAATCAAAAGGAGGCAGAGCCAACCTTCAATTTATTTGGGGCTACGGAAGGCTCGGTCTTGAGAGAGGGAGAAAGAGAGCTGAGAGCCAAGGCTGGGTGGGGCGCCTCCGCCCTTCTCCTGGGTGCACAGCTGAGTGGGCGGGCAGGCGGGCTCTCGGGCTGGCAGCGGAGTGGTTGGTGGGCTCTGAATATTCTGCTACAAAGAAGGAGGGAGGGGAAGCGGTGGGTGGAGCAGGGCGGAAGCCCTGACAGGTGGGCCAGACAGCGTGTGCTCACTGCCAGGGGAGGATGCTGCTTCGAGAGAGGAAAAGGGGGTGGGCAGTGGCGGGGCCAGCGCAGCGAAGGAAGGTGCCAGCTGAGGGGCAGGGCCCCGGAGCGCGGCGCTAGCAGGTTGTGTTGCGGGAAATCGGGGGCATGTTGGCTGTGTGTGTGCATCCTCTCCGCCAGTCTGGCAGGGAGCTGCACGCCTGAGCGCGCTGGAAGCTACGTCCTGTACCTTGGTTCCTCCGCCAGGAAGAGAGGGTAGGTGCCAGGCGAGGAGAGGGTGGGACGGGGATTACTGTGGGCAGGACCCGCCCGCTAGGTAGCTCACTTGGGCGGAGGAAGAGGAGGAGGAGGAGGAGGAGGAGGAAGAGGGAGACTGCACAAGCGCTCGCTAGGTTGCACAACGTGCAACTCCGCGCGCGACGGCGGTTGTGGCGTGGGGAGAGGGGCGCTTGCCCGGGGATCCTTTGGCCCTGAAGCTCAGAACGGAGAGGCGGTGGAAGAGAGCCCGAGGGGGGCTACGGCAGGGGGCAGGTAGCCGGTGCTGGGGTGCCAGCCCGCCGGTGCTGGGGTGCCAGCCCGGTGTGCGCAGGTGGGCTGCGCTGCGACGCCTCTTGGTTGTGCTGGGGCAGACTCTTTGGCTTGGCACCTTCCTTTCTTCCTTCCGGGTATGCGGTGTGCGCGCGGGCAGGTGTTCCAGCGGAGCTGGGGAGGTGTGCGGAGGAAGGAGCTATAGAGAAACGTGCCTCCTACCCTTTTTAGGGCAAGCGGGGCCACCCACCCCAGGTTGCCTCTCCAGCGATTTTCCCATCTGAGGCGGCTCAGGGACAGCAATTTCAAAAGACGAAGTTTGGGGTGGTGCCCCACTTCCCAAACAACACTAACAGCCAGCTACAGTCACCGAGTCCCATATAGTGTATCCAGGCTGAGAAGCGCCCTGATCTTGAGAAGGGTACCATGGGCACCTTGTGACTTTTGGGGGAAGTCCGCCTGCGCCCACTTTGCCTGGCAGGTTTTACTTCTTTTTTTGGAAGGTGATCCCTTTTGTATTTGTAGTTGGATATAGTATGTATGGATGTATGTGTGTATGTATATATGTATGTATGTATGTATCAGTGTTGGACAATCGGGAACTAATTCCGAGTTTGGAAGGAAGTAGGGGTTGGGGTGGAGAGGAGAGAATTTATTGTAAAAATTTCTGTTGTACCTTGAAATTTGATATATTTAAAAAGAGTAAGTTGTCACAGAAAAAGACGACATCCTCTCCAGGGGTGATGAAAGAGCTACTTTTCTAACTTGAGAGATTTAGTTTTGATGGTATTAAGTGCAGTTTACATTTGTATCTGCCTTAATTGCAACTTATGTTACTCCTTTATGAAGTAACAGTTATGGACCGAGCTCACAGAGCTTGAATAGGGTTGCATCTCAATGGCTTTCCTCTGGAATTTCATGAGTAAAAAATACTTAACCAGAGACAGACTAAATAATGTGGAATACGTCCTTGCTTATCAGTTCCTTCTGATTTTTATACATTTACCTGCTCTCTGTTTCTCTAATAAAGTGGAGCATATCTGTACTAAAATAGAATGGGATCATAGAAATGCTTAATTTACGTAATTTAGTGATTCGTTGGGGAAAATTTTATGGTACTAGTTGGAATTAATTTGTTAACAGCCATTTTAAAATGATTTTGTCAATAATGGATGGATATGTTTTCAATTGTTATGAGATAATATTTCAAACCATCAAGTAAGTGATGTGATAGAATTATCTTAAGTTGAAATGCCGTACAGCGTAAGCAAACAAGTTCTGTAAACACAATTCTTTTACGTAGTTATTTTTAAGGTATCCAATTACTAATCTATAGCATGTTAAGAGAGTGAATATACCTTTTTCAAGTATGTCTGACTGAGCATTTTAATAAGCCAGTCTTCCATTTATGGATAAAGTTGCTTAACCTCTGTCTGCCTTAGCTTCCTCAACCATAAAATGGGTATAATAAATAGCATCAAATTCACAGGGTTTGTTGTCAGGATCAAATGAGTTATTTACAAAGAATTAAGGTGGTGCAATGGACAGAATGCCAAGCCTGGAGTCAGGAAGAACTCATCTTCCTAAGTTCAAGTCAGGCCTCAGACACTTACTGCCTATGTGACCCTGGGCAAGTCACTAAACCCTGTTTGCCTCAGCTGCTCATCTGTAAAATGAGCTGGAGAAGGCAGTAGCAAACCACTCCAGTATCTCTGCCAAAAAAAGCCCAAATAGATTCACAAAAAGACAGACATGACAGGACTGAATCAAGACAGAACAACAATCAAGTACAGTGCTTTGGCACATGAGACAATAAATCAATTATATAATATTTTAAACATATAATATTATATTATATATGACACATATAATAAATTAATTATCATTCCCATGATGGGAACTTTAATATCAGATCAGTTATTTTGATGTTTGTTATATAATTTTCTAAAAAGATTCTAAAAGGATAATAGTTTTTTCTTCTCCTGTACGACTACAGGTGGCACTGTTGAAGTCAAGAGTAAAAGTTGCCAGAAGTTAACAGAAAATAAAAGAAAATAAGAGTGAAGAAGCGTGATTAAGTGCAGAAACCTGAAAATCCACGGGTATGTAAAACAGTTAAATCAACCATCTATGTTCTTATAATTGTATTCCTAATATTATGAACACATTTGCTGTTTTATCAAAATTTTGAAATCTGTTCTGAAATTATGGTTTAAAGAAATATGAATAGTAATACAGTGAAACCTAATTTGAGATAGTCTCAGATGATGAAAAAGATTCTTTACTATCGTGGGTTATAATTACTTAAATTAAACAATTGCATTAAATTTCTTGGTCCCTTGCATAATGAAGTGCATTGTTCCTTTGTTATAACCATGTTGGCATTACTGTCATTATTTTTCTTTGAATGGAAATAGGTTTATATTTGTAGTGGCCATTTTTTATTAGGAATCAATCAGTTTCAATAAAGGCTTATTAAGCTACTATTTGCTAGTCATAGTGCTAACTGTTGGGGATACAAAGAAGCAAAAAGCAATCCTTTCCCTCAGGGAGTTTACTATCCAATGGGGAGACAATATGCAAACAAATATGTACAGAGCAGGCTATATACATGATACATTAGAGATAATTAATAGAGAAAGGCCCCGTGATTAAGAGGATTTGAGGATGTCTTCCTATAGAAGGTAGATTTAATTGTTGGGACATATTGGAAAACAAGTGAGAATTGTGCTTTAGAAAATCTCTCTCGGTGTGAAAAACTACCATTGTAAATATTGTTTAAACAATTTTAATAATTGTCAATGGAACATTTTCAACAAAATAGAGATAGCTGTACTATTCATGTACTTTTATCTGTTTTTAATAAAAATACAAACGCTATAAAGACAATTTCCCTTAAACAAGCTTTTATCTTCTCTCTTGTATTATGTTATTTTGCTTGTCATGTAGCTTTCCTACAAGCTCAAAAACAGGCTTTCATCTTCCTTTAATCTTTCTAATGAAGCAATAGGGGAAAAAGAAATAAACATTTATGTAGCACTATATTCTAGGCACTGTGCTAAAGGACAAAAATAGAAATATAATTAAATTCTAAAAATTAAATTTAAATTAAAAATTATATTTTAAAAATTGAATAGAATTCATGTTCTTTGTTTTTTGTTAGTGTGACATAAAAGTGCAGTTTTCAGATGTAACTTTTTAACCACAATTCAAGCAAACTACAACTGGTCTTCATCAGAATTCGTATATTCATATCCTAATATCTTCTATCACCATAGTGGGAATGAGTCAGAAGATCTATTTCTGGCTGTCACTAATTTTCCAAGTAACTTTTTAGTGGGGGGGTCAGTTTATCTTATATCCTATCTTAAAATGAGACGTCTGGATATCTATATGAAATAGTTACCAAAACATGAATTATATTCATAGTGAAAATCTATATTTGATGTTCTCAGAGGAAAAAAAATTTCTCCCATTCTATCCTAATAATAGTAAGGGATCATTTGTTTTCCTAGGAAGACAGAGAAGAAATAGTCTTTCTTTTAAGTCAAAAAAGGAGATAGAGCAGATTGAGAACTTACTTGAATACTGAATTATATATGATAAATTCATGGTGGAAAAATAATAGGTGCTTTGGAATATATTTTTAAGAAATTTTTTCTTACTTCCTGCTTATTGCCAAAATAGAAGCTATTTGCAAGTACCAAAATATATGAAAGTCTATTTCAAATAAATGACTTGGCACCCAGATTTGTAGTGTTATTTATCACTGAGATTGGGATGTAGGTAAGGGTAGATTGTATAAGGAAGACCTTCCAGACCTTGAGTCACATTCTGAGTTTTGCACTGAAAATTTCTGGCCGTTTTCATTGAAACTACATAGTAGCTTTTTCCAAATACCTACTGTGCCTGTCTTCCCAAATCACCAAATGCTTGACTGGGCCCCCCTCTAGAGCTTAAAGAAACTCAGAGAAAAGCCAAAAATGTAATCATGGTGCTAGTGAGTGGGATTAATAAGTAGACATTTGATCATTCTGAATTTTCCCCTTTTCCTGTTCTTAGTAGATAGGGAATCCAGCATCTTTAACTGATGTACTTCTTCCTGAGATTAATCCAGTTTTAGCCCAGCCCCTAGAAGTATGAGATGGGTAAAGATTAGGTTCAGGTTTTGCTGCTGATCTAAAGAAATCCAGTGTACTCCAGTGTGATTGAAAGAGCTCCAGGAGGAGAGGTGATTCAGAAGTATTGTTATATATTCTGGATCAGATACAAAATGGCCCTAGGAGTCTCCTAATGAACGTAGTATCTATTCATCTATCCTCCCCAAAGCAAATCAGATATGGCCTTATTCTCTTTAGGGTGCTGAAGTCAGGCATGCTGGATGGACGGTAGGTCCAACAGTATCACTCTCTTAGTTTAGGTTCAATATTGGCACAAAAATGAAGGACTCACACATCATTCCACAGTTAACAAAAAGAGATTTAATTTGCTGTGAACACAGCAAAGGTATGTAGCAAGGATACATTGGCTCTTAGCTTCTCTGGAGAAGTCCCCCACATGGAAGTGTCTTGTCTTCAGGGGATAATATGGTGAAGGATGTAGTAACTTACATGGTTTTCAGGAATCCACCAAGTCCAAGGACCTAGTTTTCCATGTGGCTGGGACTTTTTATGACCTTAGATGACCAGAAAATTCCATGGAGAAACTGAGACCAACCAGATCTCAGGGATAGCTTTGTTTTCTTGTAAGTAAGACCTTCCCATGTTTTGGGTGAGAGGAAAGAATACTGGCCCCATCATAGGGGGTGATGGAGGGAAAACTGTTTCCCTTTGACTAGAAAATAGGGAAATAATCCCTTGATTAGGGTGTGCTGAGAGTGTCAGGGAGAGAGGAGAGAAAAGAATGTGATGAGTACCTGTTTCTCTTTTTCTCCCCGAGACTTGCCACCTGGAAATCCCTGTGATTACTCATTAAGTATCAGGGACTTTCCTGCTGTGGGAAATCCCAAGTTTATTCTTCAGGGCAAGGAGGAATCTTTTGATATCCATTCTATTCAGCAAATATTTATTATGTACTATAGGTAGAGTACTGTTTTGGGGAAAGATGGGGGGCCTGGGAGGAAAGGAAGAGAGCATGGAAAGCTTTAAATCAGACTTGGGCACTCGCTGGGTTCCCATCTTAGGTATTAACGTTTACTCCTTACTATCTCTTGCCTTTCATCTCAATCTACTAATCTCACCTTTGCAACATCTTTCCAAAATGCCTCCTTCTCTTCTGGGACACTGTCACTACTCTGGTGACACTCTGGTTATCACCTAACACCTGGGCTGTTGCAATAATGTGCTTGTGGGTCAAGCCTCTATTCAGCCACCCAAGTAGTTTTCTTAGAGTACAAATCTGACCATGTCACCCTACCTGCCCAAACTCCACTGCCACCCCACGTAGTAAACATCAATGGTTCCCTTTGCCTCTGGGACCATATATATAGAATCCTCTGTTTGGCATTCAAAGCCCTTCATAACCTAGCCCCAAAATGTACTCTTAGATCCAGTGACACTGATAAACAACACACTTTCTCTCTCCAGGTATTGGCTGGTCCCCATGCCTGCAACACTTTGCCTTCTCTGCTCTGACTGCTAACTTCCCCGGCTTCAAATCTCCCCCCAAATCCCATCTTCTAAAGGAATCCTTTTCCAACCCTTAATTACAGTGTCTTCCCTCTCTCAAGTATATCCTTTTTATCCTGTATATAACTTGTCTACACATATTTGTTTGTTGTCTCCCCCATTAGATTATGAACTTCTTGAGGGAAGGGACTATATTGTGCCTCTTTTTATGTCCTCAGGGCTTAGCATAATGACTGGCACATAGTAGGCTCTTAATGTTTATTGACTGACTGACTGTACCTCTTCTCTGAGCTTAAGAGGCTGTGACTTACCCAAGGCCACACAGTCATCACCATCAAGTCTCAAACCCAAAAACTGACACTTGAACCCAAATCTCCCTGACTGAGGCTCGCTCCTATTGACTCTACTACTTTCTCATTTTAAAATATTATTTTAAAAATATTATCCTTATAACATATATTTTTGGGTAAATGATTCTGATAAAAATAGGACACATCAAGTATCAGTTATTAATAGATTTTAAAATAAAATCCTGTTCTGTTTAGTTTGTAACAAGTGAGAGAGAAATGAGAGGAGGAGAAAGAACAAGGAAGAGAGGGAGAGAGAAGAGAAAGAAACATAAAGAGGAAGAGAGAGAAAATAACAGAGAGGTAGAGAAGGAGGAGAAAGGAAGGGAGAGAGAAAAGAGGAAGAGAAAAAAGAGGTGAAGAGAGAGAAAGAGAAGACAGGAGGAGAGGAAGACAAGAAGAGACAAAGCAAGGGAGAGAAAGAAAAGAGGGAGAGAAAATGAGAGTACAGAGAAAGGGAAGAGATGTGAAAGATGAGAGAAAAAAGAAAAGAGAAAGAGAGAAAGGGAGAGAGAAGAGAGAGAAACAAGACAGAGAATGAGAGAAAGAAGAATGAGAGGGAGAGAGAGATCAGGAACTTTATGTAAATGCTGTGCTGGTAGCTGGATAACACTCCAACAGGCAAGTCCTTGACATGGTTGCTATGATAAAAATGGAGATGTGATGTGGCGTAGAATGAATGTGCTGGAACACTTAGGTAACAGTCTCTGCCAAAAGTAACTAGTTACTAGTTATATGACTAAGTAAGTCACAGCTCCTCGGAGCCTGCTTCTTCATCTACCAAATCGGGCTAATATTTGCATGTTTGTTAGGTAATGTTCTTTGTAAATCTTAAAGCAGAGTATTAATGTGAGCTATTGTTAATAATACTAAAATAAAAGCTGGAGGTTTCCTTAACCAGGAAAGAAAATAAAGGAAGGGACTACAGACTTGTCAACAAGTTGTAAGGTCTTAAATAAAGAGAATAGGTCTGTTATTTTGGCTTGGTGCCGTATCAAATCAGATCAAAGCAGGAGACCAAAAGATGTAGCCATATTGTTCTTTGGAACAAAAGTAAAAGATCCCATGTAGGCATTTTCCTCTTTTAGGAAGTTATAACTGTACAGGTACTAAGAGCACACATATGCTAAGTGAGTAAATTCAAAATGATGCTGGTGAGGCTATCGTAGCTAGAGGTTAGGTGTCACCCTTTACATTCAGTCATTTCTGTGTAATGATCTTTTTCACTTGTAATAGTTCCTATGCTCTCAACAGGATTTAATCCTTAAATTCATCACGATAGTGCATTCATTCCATCATTCTTATCAATGGCATATGGTTAGAAGGGCTTAAGATACAGATTTTGGCACAGACTTTTTCTCTACACCGTCAAGAAACATTGAAGAGCTACTATGTGATATGGTGTTGTGAAGCATCGTGTCTGCCATGATGAGAGCAGTGGGTCTTTTAGAGTCTTTGCATTATATAATTGGATAAGAAGCACAGTGATAATAGTTAGCATTTGTATCAGTTTGTGAAGCTCTTTACAAATAATCTCACTTGGTCCTCACAAGCCTTGGAAGATAGGTACTGTTCATCTTCTCATTTTACAGATGAGGAAACTGAGACAGAGGCTGGATGACTTGTTCAGAGGCATAGAGCTAGTAAGTGTGTAAGGCTTGATTTGAACTCACATCTTCTTGATTCCAGGTCTAGCCACCTAGGTACCTCTGAACAGACAATATGTTATGCTGTCTTTTGAGTAATCCAGTGAATGGTTTAGAAGTTTGTTGGATAACAAAAATAACAGTAATCTTGACCCTTGGGACCTGAGACTGCATGTTCGCAAGGGCTGAGCCATAGCTCCCAAGGGGTGAGAAAAGCTTTGCATCAGGGTGTTGACATCTGGGTTGGGGAAGGGCGGATATTTCACACGTTTTTTTTGTGTGTGTATACACATGCATATATATATATATATATATATATATGTGTATATATATATACACACACACACACATATGTTTGTATGTATGTGTATATGTGTATATATACATGCATATAGACACATACCTACATGTATATGTTTGTATGTGTATATGTATACACACATATGGACACATACCTACATGTATGTGTTTGTGTGTATGTGTATGTGTATGTATACATATATATAGACACATACCTACATAAATGTGTATATATGTGTGTGCAGGAGAGAGGGGAGACAGACAGACAGACACCACTAGTCCTGGGGCAACCTTCTCTTTACCCTCTACCACTTTGGCCTTTATAACATAAGGCAATAAAGTATAGTAGAAAGAGGGCTGGAGAAGGAAGGAAGGAGAATGGAAGGAAACAAGCATTTCTTAAACACCTTCTTCATGCCAGGCGCTATGCTAAGTACATTATAAATATCTTATTTGATCCTTACAATACCCTGGGAAGTAGAAGCTGTTATTATCCCCATTTTGCAATTGAAAGAACTGAGATAGACAGATTAAGTGATTTGTCCAGGGTCACTCAACTAGTCAGTTGTCTGAGGCTGGATTTGAACTCAGGACCTTCTGACAGCAGGCCAAGGGTTCTATCCACTGTACCAGCAGCTGACATTGTGGGAAAGCAGAGCTATCCTTTTCTCTCTTTATTCTTCTTTTTAAAACCTAGACATATATACATATATATATATATATGTATATATACATATATATACATATAGACATATATATATATACGTATATATATATATATATATATACGTATATATGTGTATATATATGTATATACACACACACACACACACACACACACACACACACACACACACACTGTGAATAGACTGGGAGAAAGATGGCCTCTGAAAGCTAGTGAAGTGGTTTAGGGGGATGACAGACACTTGGAAAGCCCAGGGTTCTTTACAAGGAAAATAACTGAAGGGTAGAGAAGGATGTCTCATTTCCTTTTCTCCTGTGAGACATCTTGATAGCTTTTAAATCTGAAAATATAAATTAAAATGTTAAAGAAACAACTTGAACAGAATGTCAATTTTCCATTTTTAAAGTGTTATTTTTTTAATGTTTTTCTACAGAATTCCCTGAGTGCTTTTCTTTTTTTAAAACATCCAAACTATAAGGACAGGAGTGGGGCAGGGATTGATGGAGGAAAGAGTAGGAGAAAAGTAGAGAGTCTTAACATACTAGAGTAAGCCAGGCAGAATATGGAGGTTGGACACACTAATGCTACTGGAGGGCATTTTTTGAATATTATTAAAAATAAGTGCTTTTCTAGGCATAGTGCCATGAGACATGATACATGGAATTTGACATGGGTATTTTCTGTGATCTTACTCTGTGCTATACTTCATTAAGTAATAGTCACTTGAGAACTTCCATGGGAATTCTTCATAAGCAAAAGAAAACCGGTAGTTTGATTTTTAAAATTAGGATCTGGAAGAAACACACTAAAATGTGTGAAGGAAGAGGAACATAAAGAAACTGGCATTTCTAAATGATGAGATTTTATCATTCCCATTGACCGATAATACAGCTCAAACCAAATATTTAAGTTAGAGCATAATGGAGCATTAAAGTGATATGCCACTTGGAATTCTTGTTCTATTTGTACTACTAAATCTTTGACATTTGTAATGTAAACAACATTTTTGGGGTTTGCCAAATTAAAGGTTAGAACGTTCTCTGGGAGGTGTATTGCTGCATTATAAAGTACTTATTTTTCCTGCATTGATGCTAATCAAGGAATTCTTGGTGGTAGACAATTACGTAATAATTATAGGGATATATTGGGTCTTTAATTTCCCTGGTATGAGGAGATCCCTCTTGAAGAAACTTCTATCACCAATGCAGGTCAGTACCTTTAATTGCCTGGGAGGGTAGGTGGTACCAAGAGGCTAAGAGACTTTCCCCAGGGTTCTAAAATCAATATATGGTAGAAGTGGGACATGAATCCAGGCTTTTGCTAGAATTCTTTTCAATAGACTATGTTGCCTTTGTATATCATAAACTACATAATAGAAATATTTTCATTCAAGATGAAATGAAGGACCTTTGTTCAGTTTCCCCAAAGGAATGTCATTTAGTTTAAGATATTCTATTGTGCATTTTTATATTTACTTCTGTAGGAAAAATTGCTCTTTATTATTAATGCATAACATAAGATTGGACTTCTTTCTAGGAAAGCAGATGCCTGCAAAGTGTTTTTTTTCTGTTCCCATCTTATGTTCATTATAAAAGCTGTTTACTTGTGAAGGAACATAGGGCCCAATATGTAGAGACAGGAATTTCTAGATAAGTTTAATATTAAATCAGTTAGTCAAGCAACATTTATTAAATACCTACTGTGTTTCAGGCATTGTACTAAGGATACAAAAAGAGGTAAAAGACGCTCCCTGCCCTTGAGAGACTCACAATCTATTGGAAGCAACAGAAACAAATATTAACAATTTACATACAGAATAAAAAAGAAATAATTAAAAGAGGAAAGTTACTAGAATTAAAAAAATTTGGGAACCTTCCTGTAAAAGGTACGATTTTAATTGGGATGTAAAGGGAACCAAGGGGATTCAGGAGGCAGAGTATTCCAGGCATGGGGGACAGCCAGAGGAAATGCCAAGGGCTGAGAGATGGAATGTCTTGTGGGTATGTAAATTTCAGGAACTTCCCAAGTGGGGCATATAGTTCATTTCTTTGAATAAGATATATAAGCTGGCTTCACTTTAACATAAGATATATAAGCTGACTTTACTTTAACAACTTGCAATATTTTTCCTTGCCTAATCTGTTGTTCTTATGGATTCTTCTCTTTAAGTATTAACAACATTATTCAATTTGATGAAAAAGTAAATTTTCATAGCAAGCATTTGCTGATTCACTGTCCAGAATAGGGAGAATGGGAATGACCTGATGATATGGTCTTCTTTATGATGCCGTTCCTGTCTCCTTCTTGGTATACCCTATGATGGCTGGTTTCCCACAGTTTTAAATCGAATAGTTATTCTTTAGGTAGACCTTGGTAATGCATTGACCTTTAAGTTCATTTTCTATTTCTTCTGTAATATAATGAGCTATGGCACCATTTCTAAATGTTTTCTTCCCATTTTGTGTGAATAATCTGCTCAGAAGAATCCAAGTCATATTAGCAGACATTTCCGATGCCAACTATATATTTAGAAATGAGAGAATGAGAAGCTTAGTATTTTTAAATGTTAAGCACTTATAAGCAATTTTTCTTTCTGTTTGAATTTTTAGTTCAAATTCTCTTCAAAATGCATAGATTTGAAAAATAAGCACCTGGTAATATTAGAACACAATTAACTGTGAGAACTCTGAGTTTCTTCATTCCTTCAAATGTAACATGAAGGGGTTGGGGCTAAGATCACAGAGTCAGAGTTAGAAAGGACCTGAGATGTCATTGTAGTCTGCACCCCTCATTTTGTAGGTGAGGAAATAGGCCCAGGATGATTAAGTAACTTGCCCAAAGTCACATATTTGAGATTTGAACTCAAATCCTTTTATTCCAAATCCAGAATTCTTTTCACTATACCACACTAATTAAAGTTCATTCCAGATCCAAGATTTTGGTTCCTCTCATCTTTAAGAGATTCATAATTAGAAAGGTATATGTATAGTTAAAACAAATGTTGCCATTAACTTTAAAGAATAAAATACATTTTTAATTTGCATTAAACATTACTTCTATAGTGATACTAAGTGCAAAATATGTCGTTGACAAAAAAACAGAGCTGGACAGCAACTATGTAGTATTTTTTCCCCCAGCTATAATCATCTGTTTAAACTATTTAAGCATCTATATATAGAACTCCCTAGTTTAATATAGTCATTCCTGGGAAATCAATCAGCAAGTGTATATTAAGAAACTACTCTGTGTTGGCCACTGTTCTAGATGCTGGGGATACAGATAGAGTGTGAAACAATACTTTTTCATAAAGGGCTTATATTCGAATGAGGAAGACAAATATGTACACAGACAGTTCTTGCTTTACAAAAATTTGCACTTTACAAATTCAACTTTACATAAAGAATTATGAAAGAACTCTAAATGAGGATCCTGAATGAGCATCTGATTGAGCTGCTAGCTGCAAAGATTGCAGAAGAAAGGGAAGCTTCAGAACCCAAGGTCGAATCAAAAAGATTCACAGCAAAATAGTTGACAGAAGCAGTTCATCATTTGAGTGAATTTTTTTCTTATATTGAAAAAAAAATCGAAGTCATTCCCCAGTTGATAAATGGTCAAAGGGTATGAACAGGCAGTTTTCAGAGGAAGGAATTAAAACTGTCTATAGTCATATGAAAAAATGCTCTAAATCACTATTGGTTAGAGAGATGCAACTCTGAGGAACCATATCACAGCTACCAGATTGGCTAACATGTCAAAACAGGAAGGTAATAAATGTTGGAGAAGATGTGGGAGAGTTGGAACACTAAGTCATTGTTGGTGGAGCTGTGAGCTGATTCAACCATTCTGGAGAGCAATTTGGAACTATGCCCGAAGGGCCACAAAAATGTGCATACTCTTTGACCCAGCAATATCACTTTTAGGATTTATCCCAAAGAGATCATAAAAATAAGAGAGGGTCTCACATGTACAAAAATACTTATAGCCACTCTCTTTGTGGTGACCATGAATTGGAAATCAGAGAATGCCCATCAATTGGAGAATAACTGAACAAGTTGTGGTAAATGAATGTAATGAAGTACTATTGTGCTATAAGAAACGATGAACAGGAAGACTTCAGAGAAGCCTGGAAAGACTTATATGAACTGATGCTGAATGAAAGAAGCAGAACCAGGAGATCAGTGTACACAGTAATAACCACAGTGTGTGAGGAATTTTTCTGGTAGATTTAACCCTTCACAGCAATGCAAGGACCTAAAACATTCCCAAAGGACTCTTGAAGCAAAATGCCTTCCACATCCAGAGAAAGAACTATGGAATTGGAAAGCAGAATGAAGCAGAATATTTTCTCTAGTGTTATATTTTCTTTCGTTTCAGTTTTTCTCATGGTTTCTCCCATTCATTTTAATTCTTTCATGCAACATGACTAATGTGAAAATGTGTTTAATAGGAATGTATGTGTAGAACTC
>CM053771.1:354913901-354929581 GCA_028658325.1 Potorous gilbertii
TTCAAGGTGTTATTTTCTTCAGCATTTTTTTGGGTCTCCTTTATCAAGGTATTGACCCATTTTTCATGTTTTTCTTGCATCTCTCTCATTTCTCTTCCCAGTTTTTCCTCCACCTGTCTAACTTGATTTTCAAAATCCTTTTTGAGCTCTTCCATGGCCTGAGCCCATTGTATATCTATTTCAGATATTTGGGATACAGAGGCCTTGACTTCTATGTCTTTCCCTGATGGTAAGCATTGTTCTTCATCGTCAGAAAGGAAAGGAGGAAACATCTGACCACCAAGAAAGTAACCTTCTGTGGTCTTAGTTTTTTTCCCTTTTCTGGGCATTTTCCCAGCCAGTAACTTGACTTCTGAGATTCCTTTCTACACCCACCTCAGCTCCAGATCCACCCAGCTAGTGCTTGGGGTCTGAGATTCAAATGCTGCTCCCCAGCCTCAGGGCTTTCAGCAGGGTGCGGGGTTGCTATTCAATGTGAGCTTAAGTTCTGGTGCTCAGGTGGGGGCAGGGCCACCTCACAGGCTCAGTTCCCTCCAGGGGTTTATTGGGAGACCTTCAACAATGGATCTGAGCTCCTGCCTGCTTTGGGAGCTGCTGTCTGCTGCTGCCTCTGCCACTGCCTCCCGAGGGAGCCTGAGCTATGGAGACACCCCGCTCCCCTCTCGGCCAGCCCAGAAATCTCTCTCACTGACCTGTAGCACCTATAGGTGGAGGGACCTTCGTGGCTGCCAGAGATTCCATCCCTGAAGCCTGCTCTGATCTGCTTCTCTCAGGCCACACAGCCAGGGCAGGGCTGGTCTCTGCTCTGGGTCTGATGTGCAACAGACCTTTGGTGCCAGTTTTTCATGGCTCTCTGGAACAGAAATCTCCTCCCTTCTGTTGTTGTGCAGCTTCCACTGCTCCAGAATTTGTTGGGAGTTCCTTTTTACAGGTAATTTATGGGCTGTGGGTTCAGAGCTAGCATATGTGAATCTTTCTACTCTGCCATCTTGGCTCCTTCCCTCCTTGGTTTTTGTTTTTAATTGTTGATTGAGGATGTCTCGAATTTCTGTGTATACTTTTACTTTCTGGATTCTGTTCAACATCTTTCATTCTTTACTCCTTCCTTCCTTTCCTTCCTCCTTTCTTTCTTTCTTTCCTTGTTTCTTTCTTTCTTCCTTCCTTCCTTCCTTCCTTCCTTCCTTTCTTTCTTTCTTTCTTTCTTTCTTCCTTTCTTTCTTTCTTTCTTTCTCCTTTCCTTTCTCTCCCTCCCTCCCTCCCTTCCCGTCTAGATCCCATGAGTCCTGTGGGTGAAAGAACCACTCCTGATGGGAGGTACCTTTTCCCCAAGCCCTAACTGCCATAGCACAAGTTGATTGCTAATAGCACATGAATGAGCTGGAAGACAACCAACTACAATCCTTTTGGTTAAGATAGAGAGAAGCCCATCAGACTTATCTTAGAATCCTACAGTGTGCCCTGTGACTGTGTTCTCCACACCTGGAGCGCTGCCATCTGATCTACTTATGCACCCTAAGCCCCTGAACCTTTCTCTACTGCTCTATTCTTATGAATTCCAGGCCTTTCCATCTTCCTAAGAAATAAACTTTTATATATGTTGCTTCCCCAATTAGAGTGTGAGTACGTTGAAGATAGGAACATTATTGCTTTTTCAGTCTGTATCTTGAGGACTTAATACCACAGTGCTGGCCACATAAGTAAGCCCATAATTATTTTTCATTCACCCCATAGCTTTTAAAATATGAATTAACCAATGAGGTTCAAGTTCTTCAATCATATGAATCTTTTAAGGCACCTTTCCCAACCTGTACCCCAATCCCTGCCTTCTCTTTGGAATTGTGACTCTTACCATCAGAATGTTATTCTTGGTGCTTCTTATCCCACTTGAGTTAATTTCCTTTTTAGAATCTCATGGGATCCTAGCTTTTCTAGTTTTGAACTCTTTTTACTTTATATTTAGGGGACATATCACACTATGCCTGATATTTCCTTTTTTATTTTATATTCTTAAGGTAAACTCTATGTCTTCTAAGGCTCCAATCATTTTTAAGTCACCAGGCAACCCTCCCTTATTACTTAAAATAAGATCCAGATGGATTCTGCCTTTCCAACCTTCTTACACATTGTCATTCTATGGTCGTGCCATAGTGGTCAACACATACATGCCAAGGAATTTAAAAGTACCACGTATGATAGCAGCTTTTCTTAACATCATTGTGATAGCAGAGTAGTTTAAATAGAGCACAGTTTTCCATGTAAATATCAGCTGCCATATTGTGCTCACTATAGTTGTCTCTTTTTATATATTTAAAATACGTGAATAAGCTGTTAAGTGCAAAACCAAGTCAAAAACTTCATGACAATAAAGGTGGTACACATTTTGTGGCACTTTGGGGTGACTTGTTCATAACTACTGAACCATAACGATTTGCTTTTTAATACCCCAGAGATTTGGGGGGGTAGCATTTGGTTGTATCCATTCCTGTGACTTGGTACTGACTGTCTCTCCCTTCTCACCTCTGCTTCATAGAATCCCTGGATTGCTTCAAAAATTAGCTTTTCCTGGGGGCTTTTCCCTTCTTGGAGATGACTTTCCATCTACTCTGTGTGTATCTTGTATGTACCTTTTTATGTATGTTAATTGCCTTCACTAGAATGTAAGTTTCTTGAAGAACAAGATTGTTTTTCCTTTTTTTTCTATTCTAAACACTTTGTATAATGTCTGGCATGGGGCAACCCTTGAATAAATCCTCATTAATTGATTCTTAAAAATAAAATTATTAGTGAGTCTCTAGTTTTAATAGAGAAATACCTCTTAGTTGATGTCTGAATAGTTGAAATCTCCCAACATAATCGCATCCTGTATCTATGTTAGCTTTGTGATTTTCATCTGAAATTTCCCTTCTCATTCCACTAGTGATCTTCATGACTTCCCATTGCTTTCCCCCTCTTTCTCATTTCTCTGGTTTCATCCATATGTTGACAATCATTTTCCCCTTCCCAAAGTGTATGGATTTCCACATATCAGTTCATCATGCTACTCCAGTTCCATTTCTGTATTTGGTTGCCATTGGGAGAGAAGACAGAGAAAATGATCATGAAAACATTTCTTAAGTTGTTTTTGTTCTCCAAAGTAAAGGATGTATAAAAATAAAATAAAGTAAAAATAGCAATAGGGGAAAATAATAGTGACTTGGCAAAACTTCTTAGGTTACACATCAGGATCCAGGACTATCATTGTATTTGACATATTATAAATGGTTAACCAACCCTTTCTTTTCTTTGAACTTCTATTGCATGTGATTAATATTATAAAATTTGTCACAATTATATATTGTCTTTTATGACATTCTCTGCTTGTTTAATGTGTTAATATTACCTCTCTCTCACTAAGAGATTATGAGCTTCAGCAAGGGAAGGAGAATATCTAATATATTTTTTTCTCCTCTAGTGCCTAATACCATGCTGGTCACACAGTATGTGCTCACTAAATGCTTCTTCTTGTGTTTAATTATGGAAACCTTAAGAGTTTAATTGTTTTTGACACTTTTTGTCATTTATTATAAATCTCTAATTATTCAAAGATAAAAACTTTTAAGGAAAAATATTGAATCTATCAGTCAACAATCTATCAATCATATAGACAAAAGTAATGAAATTTGAAGAGACTATGAATGCTATCTGTTCCTTTGTGAATATGTAATTTCATCCAATTGCCTTCCAGAAAGCATTTATTTTATAAAGTGAAATACACCTTTAAATGACACTTTTTGAAAAAGGTGTCTTCAGACACATGTCAAAATCATTTGAGTGTTCTTTAAAGGATGTAACCATAGTAGCCCAGATAGGTTAGAGCTGGAAGAGAATTTTTAAGTCATTTATCTAGTTCAAGTCTCTTATTTTACAAGTGAAGAAACTGAAACAGGTTAAATAAATTGCAAATGGTCACACAGATTATAAATGGTGAAACTTGGATTTGAAGCTCTGATATCTTACTCCAAATCCAACAAGCCTGCTACTTTATTCTGCTTTCTGAAGAGTAGAATGATTCTCTGATTACTAATATCAAATGAGATGTAAATTGGGGCCAGTGTTGTCAGCTAGATGGCCCAATGGGGAGAGTTTTGGACCTGCAGTCAAGAAGACCTGAGTTCAAATCCAGTCACAGACATTTATTAGCTGTGTGATCCTGGGCAATTCTTTGCTTCTGTTTCCTCACCTGGAAAAGGGATAAAAACAGCAAATGCTTTACAGGGTTGTTGGCAGGATCAAGAGATATTTGTAAAGTGCTTAATGTAATACCATGCTATATAAATACTTACTCCTTTCCTTCTTTTCCCCTTCTCAAAAGAGATATTTGGCACTTTCATGGAGGAAATCTGGCACAAAGTCCAAATTGAAGAGTGATTCCCAAAAGATGGTGAGGTCCTCCAGATCCTCTTGTCCGGGAATGACATTGTGTGAATCCCATCATACTTTGGGATGTTGCAGAGCTTCCTAAGTGAAAGTTCTAATCACTGAGTTTACTCTAACTAGCCACATAGGAAAAGCTAAGTGGATGAAAAATATCCATCATTCTGGCTATGACATATAACTAGACTAACGACCCATACAGATGGTCTTCAACTAGAAATGGACACCTTCTCTGTAATTTGTCATCATAGACTTGTCTCTTGCTCATGGTTATGCAGATAGTATGTGTCAGAGGCAGGACCTAATTCTAAGACTGACCTTCTGTCAATTGTGCCATGATGCTTCTCTTGTTTTCATATGTCTACTCAAATATGTGATTTGTTATTACTTTCTCATTAATATCTTGAGTTGATTAAATAATTGTGATGTTATAAGTAATTTGTGTTTGTTTTGAACAAAGACTAATTTTTAAGACATTTATAAAATAAACCAATTAAAATATGTATTAGTAAGAGGGCATTTTAGATATCTGGCACAACTCAGTTAACAATAATATGTAAGTAATTCACTTCTTGAATGCCTAGAAAGCCCATGACCATGGATATTATGTAACCTAAGTCAGTTCTGCCAAGAAGTATTATTTCTGTGAAAAGAACTACAGTCCAAAAAGCAACCACCATTTAACTGCTAGTATTGATTTCATGCATAGGTGTTAGAGAAAAAGTAAAGAGAGAAAAAATATACTTCTCTGTGTTGAAAAAAAAAGGTGTTTCTGTGGTACCTGGTGATTTCTGAGGGCCATTTTGAAATATGAGGATGGGTGTTATTTGGACCTTTTATACTCTGTTTATTTGCCATGAGTTACATTGAGCAATTATAACTCTGTCATCTGATGGGGATCTCCGGTAGTACCATAGACTTAGGCCAAATTCATTTGAAAGGAAAGGAAAAACAAGATTAACTAACTCTTCTCACTGAGCTGACTATAAGTGGGGGAAACAACTTCCCTTAGAGCATTTCTGAAGGAGTTTTGGGAGTGGGAGGGGTTCCATAGTCGTTAGTGTAAGTTTTAGAAGGGAAATAGGAATTTGTTTTCTTGAATATGGATTTGCCTCCAGATTTGGCACAAATCAGAGCATTTAGAAGTGTAGCCATTATCATAGGACACAGAAAAATTGGTGAATCAGATGCTGACATAATAATTTTAGTCACAATCAACAAGCATTAATTAAGCATTTACTATGTGCCCAGGTACTGTGCTAAGTTTGGAAAATGAAAAGAAAGGCACAAAAAAGCAGTCCCTCTTCTCAAAGAGCTACCAGTCTAGTGGAGGAGAGAACATGAAAACAATTATATGTGCAAACAGCATCGCAGGATAAATTGTCTATAATCAGTATGAAGAAAGTGCTTATATTAAAGAGGATTGGGGAGTGGTCTTGTGGAAGGTGAAATTTTAGGTGAAACTTGAAAGAACCCAGAGAAGCCAAGAGGCAGAGATGAGGAGGGAGAAAATTCCAGGTGTGAGGGACAGCCAATATAAATTCCCAGAGTCTGGAGATGGGAGTGTCTTGTATGAGGGACAGTACCAAGGCCAGTGTCATTGGATCAAAGAGTGCATTATGGGAAAGCTTATAAGGTATGAGAAGATTAGACAGGTAGGAATGAGCCTTATGAAGGGCTTTGAAAATCAAGCCAAAAATTTTGCATTTGATCCTGTAAGGTGACAGAGGATGATGTGGTAGAACTTGAACTTTAGGAAGATCGGTTTGACAGTTGAGTGGACAGAAAATGGAATGTAGTGGGGAAGAGACTTGAAGCAGGAGACCAGCCAGCAGGCTATTGAAGTAGTCTAGGCATGAGGTGATGAGGGCTGGAATCAGGGTGGTAGAAGCATCAGAGGGAAGAAAGATGCATATACCAGAGATGTTACAAAAGTAAAATCTAAAGGACTTAACATCAGATTAGATGTGAAGGTTGAGAAAGAGTGAGGAGGTGAGGATGCTATTATATAAGGGTCATGAGCCTGGGTTGACTGGGAAACTCACGGTGTTTTTGACAGATATAGGGAAATTCAGAAAGGGGAGGGATTTTGAGGGAAGATAATGAACTCAGTCTTGGACATGTTGAGTTTAAGATATCTATGAAACATCTAGTTCCATCTATCCAAAAGGCAGTTGGAGATGCCATTCTGGCAGTTGAGTGAGAGAGAACTCAGAATCTTGTCAGCATAGAGATGGTATTTGAATCCATGGGAACTGATGAGATCACCAAGAAAAATAGTATAGACAAAAAAGAGGAGGACCCAGGACACAGCCTTGGAGGACTCCCATGGTAAATAAGTAAGACCTGACTGAAGGTCCAGTAAAGGAGGCTTAAGAAGAAGCAGTAAGAGAGGTATGAGGAAAGCCAGAAAGATGTCATTGAAATTAATGTCTGTGGAGAGGTCAAAAAAAAGATGAGGATTGACAGAAATCCATGAGCTTTGGCAAGCTTGTGGTTTGGAGATTTTAGTTGAATGATGAGGTCAGAATTGAGATTGTAGATAATTAAAAAGAGAATTAGAGAAGTGGAGGCATTGATTGTGGAAGGCCTTCTCAAGTTGTTTAGCTACAAAAGGAGAGATATCAGGATAACTCTCAGGGTTGGACAGATCAAATGAGGATTTTTTTTAAGATGGTAGAGATATGACCATATTTACATGAAGTAAGATGAAAGTAGTAGACAGGGAGAGATTCAAGGAAAAAATTCAAAATCAAGAGATTCCAGTCAGTCATAGAGGGAACAAACAGTCTGCCTGAGAAGAAGATAGAGTGGTATCACTTGTGCATATAGAGGGGTTTGCCTTGGCAAAGAGAAGAGTCATCTCTTCATGTGAAAAGGAATCTAAGTAATGTAAGATGAGGAGGGGAGAAAAAGGAGCTCACCATAAATAGTCTTCATTTTTTCAGTAAAATATAAGGGAATGTTTTCAGCTGAGGAGGTGAGGGGAAGAGGAATTATGAAAGGCTCAAAGAGGGATGAAAAGTTCCAGAAGTGATTGAGGCAGGGAGTTGACTAGGAAGATACTTCAAAATTGCCTTGCTTCATTGAGGGCCCAGTTGAGACCCTCAGTGTATTGAGGGCCTCAAATGTATTGAATGTACATTTGTAGCAGACCCAGATAGTACAGTTTTGTGATTTTTTTTCCAGATGCTTTTGGCAGCTTGTGAGTAGGAACACAGACAGTGGACTGGTGGATAATGGAGAGCTGAGATTTGACAGGATAAGATTGGTGCTAGAGTAAAGGAGCAAGTAACTCTTGAGAAGAGAACAGGGTAGAGTTGGATTGATTTGTTAAGGGGTCAAGATGAAGAAATGACGAGAGTGTAGCCAGTGCAGGGGATGGTCTGGGAAGGAACTGAGAGGTTGAGGGATTGGCTGTCCCACTGAGGACAAAGTACAGGGTTTGGGGTTGCAAGGCAAAGGGGGAAGTGCAGTAATTGTAAATGGTGATCAGATAAATAGTTTGAATATTTATTAGGTCTAATATACACTAGAACCTCAGTACTCATGATATAGGTTTGCTTTAGAGGTAAGACTAGCAGATATTGAGATAATCAAAATGCTTCAATAATTAAGTCACCTTGGATGGTGATCATATAAATGCCTAATGTAAGTTCTATCCTTTAGTGATAAGTGTTCTAGTACCTGAGCCTTAGTCACGGGCAAATGCAAACATTGTGGAACATCTTATTTTGTGAGTCTTGCCTTGGTTTTTAATGAACCTTATTGTCTTCCCTAAACCCTGTTGATATGTTCATAAGGCTGGACCTGAGCCCTATTCAGGTTCAATTTTAGTATGAAATGAATATGTCATTAAACAGTTAACAGAAGGCTTATTTAGCCGAAACATAGCAAGAGTATGAAATAAGGTTGTAAAGGCACATACATTTTATAGCAGATTCTTCCCGTCTTTCTTCTTTGTGTATAGAAATGTCTCTGCGTCAGCATGGCAGGATGTGGTGACTTTCAAGGTCTTCAGACATCCACCAAGGTGGAGGGGCCCCAACTCTTATGGCTGGGACTTGTTATGCCCTTAGGTGATTAGGAAGTTGTATCACGAGGGGCAAAGGTCAACCAGGTCCCTGGGACGGCTTTGTAGGCTTTTAGGAATAACTAATCCCAGTCGGAGGGTTTGATAGATACTGGTCCTAACACATTCTCCCTGCACACTTCCCTGTTTATCTTTAGTCTACTACCCTCCTTCTAGTCAAACAGATTAGCACTTTTACAGTCAACTTTGATTATTTTTCCTCTCGCTCACCACTTCCCCTGTTCCATAGACAATCAACTGCCAAATCTGTTGATTCTACCTTTTATCATATCTCCCTCCCATCTCTCTTTCTTTCTGGTCACAGGGAATCACCCTCGTTCACACCCTCATCATTTCTCACCAGAACTATTTCAGTAGACTGTTAGCTGGTCTTGCTGCTTCCATTCTCCAACATTCCTAAAACATAAGAGCTGACCACGTCACTTCGAAAGATATAAATTCCTCCGTTTAGCATTTAAAACCTCAAAAACTTACCTCACCCTCCCATGCTTTAGTATGGTTCCAGACCAGTGTTTCTGATTTTTCCTGAATGTGGCATTACTTCTCCATCTATGTACTTTTTAACAAAATGGCCCCATACCTAGGATGTACTCCTTGTTCACCATCCTTCTAGTGTGCACAACAGAACTCTGTTGATTTTTCTCTGGTCTTCCCCACCCATTTTTCCTGATCCTTCAAGCTATTAGTAGGCCAGCTTTGTACTACGTGGAACTACTTTGTAGTTATTTACTCTATACACATACGTATATATATATATATATATATATATAGATATATAGATATATAGATAGATAGATAGATAGATATAGATAGATATGGATATGGATATAGTATTTGTTTATTTAGTATACTATATTGTATATTTGTTGTTTAGTTTTTCTAGTCATGTCCAATTTTTTGTGACCCCAGTTGGGTTTTATTGGCAAAGATATTGGAGTGGTTTACCATTTCCTTCTTCAGTTCATTTTGCAGATGAGGAAACTGAGGCAAACAGGGTTAAGTGACTTGTCCAGAGTCACATAGTCAGTAAGTGTCTGAGGCTTCATTTGAATTTAGGAAGATGTCTTCCTGACTCCAGGCCCAGGGCCCTACCCATTACTCCACCTGACTGCCCTGCGTGTGTGTGTTTATATAGTATTTTACTTATTTCCCCCTACCTCACCCCAGAAGATTATATGCATCTTGAGGGCAGACTTTTGTTTAATCCCTGTAGAACTGTGCCCTCCCTTTAATGAATAGTTTTTGACTTGAATACTGACCAGATTATCTCAACTACATACTTCATAGCAATAGGAATAAAGCTAACATTTATATAGAGCCTACTAAGTGCCTGGCACGGTGCTAAGCGCTTTATACTCTCTTTTTTATTTTCAGAACAACCTTTATCCCCATTTGACAGTTGAAGAAACTTGAGTCTGACAAAAGTTAAATGACTTGCCCAGGGTCATACAGCTAGTAAGTATAGGAGGCTGCATTTGAAGTCAGGTCTTCCTGATTGCAAACTCAGTGCTCTGCCCACTGTACCACTTTGCCACATGAGGAGAAAAAGGATTCTAATCACAGGAGCACGAAAGGCTGCCAAAACGATTTTTATAAAGTTCAAGTCTCACCCTATTATTCTCTTTCTCAAAAAAATTCAGTTACCTGTTAACTTCAAGGATCAACTATTGGGCATTTAAAGCCCTTTACAACCATGCTAAGCCTACCTTTCCAGTCTTACTCTGCTTTCAATATCCATTTCTCATCCACATTCCTCATCCACCATCTCTACCTCCATACCTTTGCATTGCTTGTGCCTTCCTCTTATGCCTCTATATCACACTATTTTATTTATCATATGACAAAAGCAACATATGATATAAGTGGTAGGGAATTGGCCTATAATATCTATGATAATATCTGTATAATATATGATAATACCTGTATAATATAATGTATCTATGATATTGATATCCACATAATATAACAATATGTAATGTAATAATATATAACATTTATATAATATGTATATATAGAAATATATATAATACCTATGTAATATAATATATATGATAATTGGATCATAGATTTAGAGCCACAAGAGATAGTTAGAGGTCATTCTTTCCCTCTTCCCATTTTTTAGATGATAAAACAGAGACAAAAAAGTCAAGTGACTTGTCCAGGTTTTTTTAACTTGTAAGGGGATCTGAGGCAGAATTTGAACCCAGGTGCTCATGATTCCAAGTCCAGTGCTCCATGTACAATACTACCCTATACTCCCTCTCTGCTCAAGCCCTGCCTCTGATCCATGTTGCCTATGTGATTCTGGGTAAGTCCTTTAACTTCTCAGTGGGGGCGGGGAGAGAATTTCTAAGACTACGCAACTACTGAGAAGATACCAACCTTCGTTGGTTGAGTCTTCTTGAATTAAATGAATCAAGCCTGGTCTTTGTCCATAACTACAAGTACCATGTTTCACTGTATCTATGGTGCCTAGCACAGCACCTCCCGTAGCATAGGCTCTTGTTGATGGATTTCAAAAATATGATGGAATTTCTGGTCTTGCATTTCATACCTTGTAAAATCAGTCTCAGTCTCTGCTTTCATCTGCTAAAACCCATGATCAGTGCATAAAGCATTTCTTTAAACATCACCCAGAAAAGGACAATTTGCACTTTGAATCTAAGTATAAAACAGGTAATTCTTGCTTCACTCTTTGGTGGGAACTTATTTATACTTTAAATAAACATGTGAAAGAACGTTCTCTAGGCCATTTATGTGCTGTGTCTTGGAATTCTTAAAGTGTGATCTGAATATAAGCTATTAGGTTATTATTTAACTGGAATGGCTCTCTGATGACAAATCTTGCTTTGGTGTCTCTAGAAAAAAGGAAAGCAATAAAAAATGAATAGGTTTTTTCTTTTCATAAAAGATACTTGGTTTTATATGTTTAAAAGTTACCACGTGCAGGTAAAATAACTTGGCTACAGCCTGTTCTTAAACAAATTGCAGTTTTTTGTGGCTGCTGCTGTAAATCTTGAAGATTCAATTGTACACGTCTTTGAGGGTTGGGCAAGTAGATGGTGTAGTGGATAGAGAGCCCAGGGCTTACAGTCAGGAAGACCTCAGTTCAAATCTGGCCTCAGACATTTACTAGCTGTGTGACCCTGAGCAAATCACTTCATCCTGTTTACCACAGCTTCCTCATTTGTAAAATCAGATTGAGAGAAGGAAATGGCAGACCACTCAACTTTTTGCCAGGAGAACTCCAAAAGGGGTCACAGAGAGACAGACATGACTGAAAACAACTAAATAACATGAGAGTTGGAACTCCTCTGTGGTTTATTAATCTTTTTGTGTAATGTATCCTTCATATGACTGGAATTTGAATGTACCACCAGCTAACCTATGAGTATTGTACATTTAATTTCTTTTTTTGGAGGTGATCACATTTAAAGGAAAAATTGTGGTTAACTGGGTAATCTCTAAACTATTTCCTATCATTGTAGCGTATATAGCAAGGAAAGTGAAGTGGCTAATAAGTACATTTCTCCCCTAAGGGGTGACTCATTTCATTTCCACCTCAGAGTAAGAAAACCCATCATATACTATAAGTGATGATTCATTAGATTAGGAAAAATTGCTAATCTGTACTACTTTTATAAAGAATTCCCCTATCATATCATCTAATTCTCTACCCTTTTCAGTGGAGCAGTAAATGAGCTAATAGTGAAAAAAATAAGCACTTTACTTTGGGGACTGGGATGAGGGTAGTTAACCTTAATTTTTCAAATCTAGTGAATGATCAGTGATAGTTAAATATTACTTTTACTCCATATGGTTTGTAGGATCATAAATTCAGAGCTGGAAGGGACTTCAGAGAATCTGACTCAACTCCTCCAATTTCTAATTGTAAAAGCAAAAAAAAATTACTTGCCTACAGATACATATTAAGTTGAAGAGCTGGGGTTTGAACTCTCCCCTCTACCACCTTTCGTCCTGTCCTGTTCTTCCCCTTTCCCCCTCCTTTTGCATTCTGTAATAACAGTGCAACTCAAAATAAGATGAACAGCAGAGATTAATGTGTCCTATTGCTGGTGTCCTTGTTAACATCAAGACTTCAACACAAAAACTGCGTGAGTCAAAAATCAAATTGCAGTGCCAGGGACAAGAACATTATTGCAAAAGGACTTTCATGAGAGGAGTTGAGTCCAGTTCCCTTGAATGGCCTTATTTTCCACTTGAGTTACTGCTAGACAAAAATGTAATAATAAAGCAAGACTGCCCACAAATATTCCATAGACTCAAAGACATACCAGCAGCTAAATTTATATGCAAAGACTATTTTCAAATCTTTTTGGACTATAAGTTTTACTCAGAATCCAAATAAAATACTATTGTTAATTTGTAGCTTACAATTGTCAAGAGTGGAAAATGCACATGGACCATGATGATAAGCTGCTCAAGTTGCCGATGCAAGCAATTGTGTGCTTAATAGTCACAACACAGGCTCAGGAAACAACTTAAAACAATCTTTCTGGAGTACAGCTTTCACTAGTGGAGCTGTGCTATTCATAGGAATAGACAGATTGGGGATAGATTCAGCCTAGATGACACTTTTGGAATGTTTTAAAGTATGAGTTTTCTGCTGAATGCTCCTGTAATTTACAGATATATTCATTTCTAAATGTCGCCAAAGAGCCTGGTAATCCTGACAGTTTGCAAAAAGGAGTTGTGTGGTTGCTATGTGCAAAACCCTAGACCAAGCTAGTGGGAAATAATATCAGGGTGGGAAAGTATTGCTATGGTAACAAAGTATTTTCTTTAAGAGAGAGAGAGAGTTGGATAACTAAGTAAGAATCCCTGGAACTTGGGTAGGAATGTATTTTGCATAAAATAAGAAGACAGAAAGCAGCAGTCATTCTTCTACTAAATTTCTCTTTTTCTCACTGAAGTACCTTTTTTCTTTTATGAATTATTTTCTCAAAATTAAAAAAAAACTCACGGAGTGTTCTAATTTCTTAGATAAGAATACATTTAAAAATAAGTATTAAATGGGGCAGTCACAGAAACAGTTCTTCAGAGAAACTGATTGAGTAAAAATATAATTTTGCTGTTTAAATTCAGTACAAATTGATATTCCTAAAGTACAGGTCTGACCGTGGCACCCCAACCCCAACATCCAATAAATTCCAGTATCTCTTTATCACGTCTAAAACAGAATATAAAGTCTGACATTCACCTGACCTCCCCTCCCCCCAACCTTTCCAGATTTTTTTAGACCCTACTCCCCACAGCAGATCCAATTGTGGTAAAGGTGGTTGGCAGTAGTTTAAATATGCAGCCTCTTACCTCCCTCAGGTGCCTAATTCCTATAGCCCTCCCTCACTCAAAGCAAAGTGAAGTGCAAGTCATGTCATCATTTCTCTGATGGCATGGTCTTCTTCGGCAATGAAGGATGAACACACAATTCCTACAACTAAGTTACTTGAAGTATAACAGAGGCGGTCAAGGTGAGATGTGAAAAGGGCATCATACCAATAAGTTGATCCAAGATTGAGGTTAGCAGAGACAAAGGACAGAGATCAAGACAATAAACAGTTTAAGGGTAGATCATGATTTGTTCTGTCATGAAGTTCCAGAGATATTTGAAGGGGAATTAAATATTCTGGTTGGTTCTACAAGGAAGAACTAAGACTAATTCAGGGAAAGTTATAGGGTAGCATTTTAGCCCCATATAAAGAAAGACTTCCTGATAATGAAGCGAGAAAATGGAATAGTCTCTCCCAGGAGTTTAAAAAGTACCAAGTCACTGGAGACATTCAGATAGGGATGGAATGCCATTTGGAGGGGATGCTATAGAAAGAGTTTTGTACTTCAGTAAGGGATTAGACTAGATGACCTTTCAGGTCCTTTCTGACTCTAAGGTGCTGTGATGAGTTGGTTCACAGAAATCCTCTTGGTCCAACCTGAATCAATCCTTTTACAATTTATCCTTTTTTTTTTCTTTTCTGGTTCTGTATGGTTCTTTAATAAAACAAACCCATATATACATGACAGTTGCCTAAGCTGTTCCTTTGCCTTTTTCAGGGATATAGAAATATATGTCATGTCTGTCCACTGTATGAAATTTATGTTTTAATCCATGAAAATAAGGAGCCCAAAAGATTTCTAATAAACTTTTAGGTTAAATTGTATGTTTTGAAGTTAATTGTTTCAGTTATTAACCTAAAAGCTGGCTTTGAATGTTTTTAGTTAGCTTCTTGATTAATTGCTTAAATTAATTATGAATATTTGATTAGAAAATTATACCCCAAAGAAGTTATGAAACATTCTTGATATTTAAGATGCTATCAACATAAAGCAGTTTAGCTTAGCATATGAAAATATATCTGATTTTAAAGTCTCCATTGAAAGCAGTGAAGTTTAAAATAAAATTATTAAAGGAAGGCATTTCATGGCATATTCATAAATATTTATTGAGGGCGACTAGGGTCAGTCTGCTACTAGGGATTCACCAGCTCTGAGCAGTTGATAACACTTAGGTATCACATTTTAATACCTAAGTGTTATAGGGGACCTTCCAGTCCCATTGATTTCAGGATATTTCTCACACAGCCTGGCTATCACTTTTCAAGTTCACATTAAAATTTATATTTGCATTTGTAATGAGAGGCATATTTTTTTATCTCCACTGAACTTAATCTCAGTACAATGCTAGAAGATTTTTTACTTATTTCTTCTCCATTTCACAGACCTTGAGAGTGAACAGAGTAATGAACTGGGTTCATTGCATGAGATCCTGGTTCCAGAGGTCTGGCTTTTACTTCAGGCTCACCTAAGCAAGTCTAAAGCCCGAAAGCCTGAAGTAATCCATAGCCAAATCCCTGTTTCCAAACTCCCCACTCTATCAACTTCCCTTTATTTGTGTGGAGATTGTTAGTGAAGCTGGGACTCAGAATTGAAGCCCAGAAATGGAAGGAAACAAAAATTCGATTCAGAAATTGCAATTTGTTGGCCCCATGGTTGCTCTGCATGGTTTGCTAGTTCTTTCTTACTTCAAGTTTAGATTTATCATTTTTCAGTCAATTAATAAACATTCATTAAGCACCAATGATATCCATGCATTGTGCTAAGTGCTGATATATATATTATATATATATATATATATATATATATGTGTGTGTGTGTGTGT
>CM053771.1:354930081-354950729 GCA_028658325.1 Potorous gilbertii
GCATTGTTCTAAGTGCTGAGATATATATATATATATATATATATATAACATATATATGTACTTCAAGTTTAGATTTATCATTTTTGATCAATTAATAAACATTTATTAGGCACCAATGATATCCATGCATTGTGCTAAGTGCTGATATATATAACATATATATGTACTTCAAGTTTAGATTTGTCACTTTCAATCAATTAATAAACATTTATTAGGCATCTACGATATCCACGCATTGTGCTAAGATATATATGACACAATGACCAGACTAAAAAGGGAAGGACAAAAAGAAAAATAGATTAAAATTGTAAACTCCTTGAGGGAAGAGAGTCTTTTGCCTCTTGTTTGTATTCTCAGCATTTGTCTTTGTCCTTCATTTTTGAATAGGATCATGACATTAGGGAAATTACATGACTTGCAGTTGACTTTGATTTGAGGGAGGAAGGGCTGTGCAAGGTAACCAGCCTCACTTTCCCCTCCTGAGTCATCTGGGTCCAGTGGCCAGAAATTCATCAAGACTCCTGGAGATGGCGTGGGATGCAATGGGAGACTCTGGCCCTTGTAGGCTAAAGCCTTTTCAAGTTCTCACTTTAAGTGAGGTGATGCCCATTCAGTAGGCCTCTTTGAGAAATGAGTAAAGGGATGGCCCCTTTAATTAGAAAAAAAGAAAAAAAATCAAGTTGGGAGGGGAAGACCTTGCTCAAGGTTGCTGTTCCAAAGAGAAACAGTTATTGTTGATATTCACTCCAAGCAAGTAGGGCCCAAAATATAGCCATTAAGTGGGACTTGGGCAAGGACCCATTGTGGTCCAATCCATGAGCTTCAGAGTGAACTGGGTTTGCGGTTGGAAGGAAGGAAGGAAGGAAGGAAGGAAGGAAGGAAGGAAGACTGTGTGACCCTGAGAAAGTCACTTAACCCTGTTTGCCTCAGTTCCTCAACTGTAAAATGAGCTGAAGGACACTAGTATCTTTGCCAAGAAAAACTCAAATGAGGTCACTGACAGTCGAACATGACTGAAATGATTCAACATCTAAACTACTTACAATGTGCTTCTATGTAAGATACAACATAAAAGCAAATGGTGGAGCCATATATAACCCAGGGAAGGAAAGAAATGAATATTAATGTTATAACTCAGCCACTATGCTAGCACTTTACAAATATTATCCTATTTTATCCTCTAACAACCCTGGAAGGTAAAAGGCTACAATTATTTCCATTTTATAGTTTAGGAAAGTGAAACAGAAAAAGGTTAAATGATTTACCCAATGTCACATGACTAGTAAGTGTCTGAGGCTGGATTTGAACTCAAGTCTTCCTGATTCCTGCCACAGCACTCCAAACTCTGTGAGATTCTCTCAACTACTCATCTTTGGCTTTTTTCTAGTACAGATCATATTTCATGCTCCACTGATATTTGTCAAAAGATCCTCAGCTCCCATGTAAGGATCTAAACAAACGTGTATTAAGTAAAGGCTAGACACATTTTTTTCCTACTCCAAAGAAAATGCTGAAAAGGAAGGAAGGAAAGAAGCTAGAACTTTCCAAGTATTATCTCACATAATAGAACTCAAAGTGGCCTAGAAACGATTGATAAAATTTTCCTTTCTCTCTTCAGTCCCAAATACCCCAGAGTCTAGCGGCTTGATGCACATTATCACCCTGTGCCTTGGACAAGAACCTGTAGTTGATAGAAAGGCAGCCCTCTGACATTATCATAAGTTCCAGTTTTACCCCAAGGACCCCTACAGGCATCCAACCTTATGACCACCCTAAGAGCTTAAACTTCCCTAGATAGAAAATAGAGTGGTCAGAGAGACTACCCTCTTCCTGATGAACCCATAGTGTCTGAATGACCAATGGTGATAGTGGAAGGCAGAATTTGGTTCCTTTGCTCCCCTTTGTTTTAACTTAAATCCCTTGCTATCTATCCAGGACTTGTTGGCAGTCCCCTTCTCCCTAAAAGGCTGACATTGTCTAGGAGCCCCCCTTTTTTCTCACTAGAAACCTAAGTTCCGGAACTTGAGATCCAAGGACTCACTTTTTGGGCTTCATGGTGGGAACAAAGTTAATATGGGGGTACCTCTTAAGACATTCATTAGCAACTATGTGGGGAGATACTTTCTGTAGGCATAAACTTCTTCACCTAAGATCCAATCAGTAGATATGCGGGTGGGGTGGGGTTGAAAGTAAAAGATAGACTTAGAGGAGTATTTGAGATAGTTTTGGATATATGTTGAGTCTGAGACATTGGTGTGACAGAGATAGTAAGAGCTAACATTAATATAGTGTTGTAAAGTTTGCTAAACACTTTACATATATTCATTCATTTAAGATGTCAGATTGTTTAAAATGAGGGGCTGGAGGCTGGGGAGAGATTTAATTACCTGCCATAGAGGGTGATCCTTGAAGGAATGTGAGTATCTTTGAAGATATTCCAAGAAGGAGACTTGTCACATCTTTCCATTCTGTTTTACAAAGTTTTCTCAATTGCTCCTACCCTAAGTGTTTGAGATAAAGAAATAAAGAGAAAGATTAAATCATTCCTGTTGTTGAAAGTTATGTTGACCATTGTTCCCAGCCTTGCTTTATCAACCAGTGTCGGAAGAGGCTCTGGTGGGGAAGGAGACCCCTAAGTCTGCAACTTTCTGTATCACCTGCTCTTTGTCATATCCCTACCTAGAAATTGTTGCGTTCTTGCTACTTTGGGGAAGAACTGAGATGCAAAGGCCCAGCCTCCAAGAACCTATCTGAATTGTCTCAAAGTTACTTACAAAAGCTCTCCCCACTTTGAAACCACTGCTGCCCTTCAGTGATCAGTCATCAACGTGTTCTACCTTGACCTCCTTATGATACAATTCCTTTAATTCTCTTTGGTCTGTTTTGCCTCATTAATCAAGGTGAAAGTCCAAATGAAGAATTTTCCTTTCAATACTGTCCTTAAAGAACTTACGTTTGCCATGTGGGTTCATTAAAGGCAGAGATCATGGACTGGTTACCTATCTCTGACATCATGATCAGGCAAGTGCCAATTAGTGGGGCTGCTTGGATCATGGAAGGTTCAGGTGTTAAAGAGTCTAGTCCTTTGTGGGACAGGTTTTCTGTAAGCATAGTGAGGGCCAGAAATCAGATTTTCTGAGGAGACTGTGTAGTATAGTGGAGAGAGCACTGGAACCAGAGTTGGAGGATCTGAGTTTAAATCCCAGTGACCTTGAGCAGATCACATGAAACTTCTTCATCTATAAAAGAAGGGGAGGGTTCAACTAGATAACTTCTAAATCTATGACCCTGTGAATGTAACTCTGTTTCTGTAAACTTGATTCCTTTAAAGAAGCCTATTATGGGACAGTTTTGTCTCATAAGAGGCTCAGGTTCTCAATTCTTTGGGTAAAGGAGAAAATTTGTTATAGTCAGAATAACCTGTAAAACTCCCTTGAATGATCCATAAAGTACAGTTGTAGCTAGGAAAGGCCCAGAGCAGGGTGGGGAGTCTGCAGCCTCGAGGCCACATGTGGTCCTCTAGGTCCTCCGGTGCAGCCTTTCACTGAATCCTTATTTCACAGAATATATCCTCTTAATAAAAGCATCTTTTCTGTGAATCTTGGACTCAGTCAGAAGGCCACACTCAAGGACCTAGAAGGCCACATGTGTCCTTGAGTCCACAGCCTATAGTTTCTTTTAAACTGAAGTTCTCAAATTGGAGTCTGTGAACTGTTTTTTAAAAAATATAGATGATTGAATTTCAATATAATTAATTTTTTTGTAATCTGATGTATTTTATGCATTTAAAATTATTATTCTGAGTAGTCTATAGGCAACAGCCACAGGGGTCTATGACACAAAAAGTTGTCCTTTTTTTTAAAAACGTTTTCTTTAAAAGTAGGTAATCCTATCCAATCCTACAACAGAGAACAGATATATCTGAGACGGTTGCTATGGAAACAATTGAATGTAAATCTTATTTTCACTACATTCAAGTAAGCTTCTCCAGAGATGCAAAGCCAGGACTTGTCCTCAAGTAGAATAAAATAAAAACAGATAAAACGGTTTAGGTGGCAGGAAAATTGATGATTAAAGGGAAAAAATATCACTCTTCAGACAGGCTTCAAGGACAAGTTTGATGTGATCCATAGTCACCATTGTCTTTTTCTGTTTCACCTGCTAAAGCAGCTGGGTGACTGCACAGTGCATAAAGCACTAAGACTGGAGTCTGGAAGAGGGGAGTTCAAATCCAACCTCCTTACTAGCTGTGTGATCCTCAGCAACTCGCTTAATTGCTAGTTGCCTCAGTTTCCTTAACTGTAAAAGGGAGACAATAACAGCCCTTACCTCGGAGGTTGAGATAATGAGATGATAATTGAAAATTGCTTAACATAATGCCTTGCACACAGTAGGCATTATGTAAATGTTAGTCCCTCTCCCTTCCCCCATAAGGTAAGAAAAGGGCTCCAAGTCAAAGTTTACTCCGTAGGGTGCTTCGAGGTAACCAGAAATCCTAGGAAAGGAGGTTGGCTAAGGCTGCCTCATTCACTAGCTCTGCTAGCCCATGCAACAGATATGACAAAGACAATGTTGTAGGTTCACAGTCAGCTGGATGCATTATGAGAAGCAGGTGTGAACTGAGACCTGGGATTGAACTGAGACCTGGGACTGAGCAGATAGCAGGTTCACTTCTCCCACTGGTCGAATAGAATGAGGGAGTAGGCAACTTGATGACACAGAGGATTGAAAGCCAATTTAGAATCAGGAAGACCTGAGTTTGAATTCTGCCTCAATTACTTTCAAATTGTGTGACATAGGGCAAATCACTCAATCTCTCTCAGGCTCAGTTTCCTCATCTGTGAAATGTAGGGGGTTGGCCTTGAGACCCTAAAAATCCTTTTCGGTTGTAAACCTATGATTCTTTGATCCTATTTAAAGTGTCCTCCCTCTCAAATAATAAGCAAATAAAAGGAATTGCTGTATTCTAGACACTGGGACACGGAGACAAAAGTGAAACATCTTCTACCTACAAGGAGTTTATAATCTAGAGACAACATCTAAAATAAATAGAGTGTATTTTTTTTTGTTTTGGGGTTTTTTTTTTGGCTTTGTTGTGTGGGGTAGACACTTCAGCTAGGGAGATCAGAAAAAGTTTCTTGTAGAAGCTGGCAACTAAGTGGCCTGGAATCAGTAAGGCTAATCTATGTGACTTCAAATATGACCTCACACATTTCCTAGCTGTGTGACCTTGGAAAAGTCACTTAACCCTATTTGCCTTAGTTTCTTCATCTATAAAATGAGCTGAAGTAGGAAATGATAAACCACTCCAGTATCTGCCAATAAAACTCCAAATGAGGTCACAAAAAGTGGGACAAGACTAAAAAACGGCTGAGTGACAACAGAAGTTGGCATTTTGAACTGAATGTTGAAAAGAAGCTAGAGATTCTGAGCTATATAAGGAGGGAGTAAATGACCAACAGCCAGTGCAAAGCATGGTGGGAGAAAATGGAATCACTTAAGAGGAAGAATAAGAAGGCCAATGTAGTTTTCTCATAGTTTTACTGGAAGAAGTTGTATAGACAAGGGCTTGGTTGTAAAGGGTTTTAAGTAGTACCCAACAGAGTAGTTTAAATTTGATCCTTGAAGTAAGAGGAAGCCAGTGAAATTTAATGAAGGGAGGAAAATGTCACTGGCTTTCTTGCCATCCTTCAAACTCTACCTCTACCTACTGGCTTCTTTCAAGACTTGGCTCAAATTAAGTGTCACTGAGTTGTTGAGTAGAGAAGTACAGATATTCCATGTCTTAAGAATGCAGGATGGTGGGAGAGATCATGGCTGGGGATGACTGGGAAATACTGTGGGATTTTTAGGTGTACTGTGGAAGGAAGGAAGCTCTGACCTTCTTAGTTGGACCCAACTAGTGTTACTGAATTTGTAGTGGAGTATCATAGGGAAAAGGAATCCAAAGAGAAGAGAAAGAGACTGAAAGAAAAATTGAAGAGATAACCAACTAAATCTGCTATTTATGTATGTATGTGTTTGTCCTTCATTGCCAAAGAAGACCATGCCATTAGAGAAATAATGACATGACTTGCACTTGACTTTTTTTTGAGTGAGGGAGGGCAGTGCAGGTCACCAGCCTCACTTCTCCTCCAGAGTCATCTGAATCCAGTGACTGGATATTCATCAGGATGACTGGAGATGACCCAGGATGAGGCAATTGGGGTTAAGTGACTTGCCCAAAGTCACACAGCTAGTGAGTGTCAAGTGTCTGAGGTGAGATTTGAACTCAGGTCCTTCTGACTCCTGCACTGGTGCCCTATCCACCGCACCACCTAGCTGCCCCTAAATCTCCTATTTACAAAAAGCAAAGAAACAGAATCAGAATGAGACTGGAACAAAATTTACTCTACACAAGATACATAAAAAAAAAAATCAAACTGCAAATATATTCCCAGACAAAATAAAAGTAAAATTCACAATGTCACTATTAAGCAAGGAAATGACATTATGTATGCTTAACAGAATCAAAGACAACAGACCAATATCAATACTAAACACATGTAACTATTCACAGCCCTATTCACAGACACAATCAGGTACTTTAGACCAATCCAGAGTACATAATCCAGGTATGTAATTTTTGTACCCGAACCTCTTGTTTGGTTTTGAACAAACTAAATTAACTCCATAGCAGAGAAACTCATTACAGGTTCCCTTCTTCAACAAAGGAGGCAGACCTTAAATAAAAAAAGAAATGTTGTTTTGACTAAGTACTTATATAAATATTGGCATTAGAAATACCATATATGTTCATATTTTGATACTTTGAAAGTTATGTAATTTAATTTATGTGCCTTTCTACCATCAAAGATCACACACATTTGCATTTCATGAATTCCTGTGGCAGAAACTTTCATCACCTGGACACCAACCTTTAGGTAATATTTAAAGAATGCCATTCAATTTGACAAAAACAAATGTCATTTAATAAGGGGGAGTAGTAAATAGACTAGAAGATGGTTTGGGATCAGATCATAGAGAGCCTTGACTTCTGGGCTAAGGAATTTGTATTTTTTCTTTCACAAACACTGAAAGTTAAAAGTTTCATTGTATTTTCTCTTTCACCTAATACATGGTCAGTTTTGGATTTTTTTTTAAATGCCAAGTGGTACTGAAAAATATGGTTACTCTTCAAAGGTCTCGTTCAGGACCAGTCATAAATCTTTTATGTTTAAATTTGTTTAAACAGTTTAATTCTGTATTTTCATTTTTATTTATCTTTCTGAGAGAGGAACCTTAGTCTCCTATTAAATTCTCTATTACTAGCTATATCTTTATACAATTCACTTAATTTAAAAAAATAATTTAGACACTAGGAAGTTTGTTACATGTATTTAGAGTAAATTTTGTTCCAGTCTCATTCTGATTTTTTGCTTTTTAGATGTACATTTTGCAAATAGCAGATTTAGTTAGACCACTCTCATATGATTAAATTAGATTTCATATTATTACTCTATTGATGTTATGGAGTTACACATATGTTTTTCTCAGTTTATTGATTGATTTTCACATCTCCTTTCTCTTTGTCAATACTTTGCCCCTGTGATTACCTTAAATTGGTTTGCAACTTGATATTCCCATAAGCTCTCATTCCCTGATCCCCTTTGCCTACTCTTTCTCTGGTTTGGGAGGTTTTATTTAACTTAATTGATTTCTTTTATTTAGTTATCTATCTCTTCTTTGGTCCTTTATCATTCCTTTCTCAGTTAGGGAACTAATTCAAAGTTTTTTCTCCAACTTCTTACCTTCGTTAATTTTCTTTTGACTCCACCTTGTAAGAACCTTTCTTTGCTTCATTACCTTCTTTGTCTCCTCTCTTCTAGTTGGTATTTTCCTAGTAGACTGTCAGTGGATCAAAGTGTATATGCATAGTTCAGTGATGTTTTCTATATAATTCCAAATATTTTTTGATTATAGGACCAATTCACAATTCAGCCAACAGTTTCTTAGAGTACTTGTTCTCACACAGCCCTTCCAGCAGTTGTAATTTTCATCTTTTGTCATCTTTGCCCATCGACTGTGATATGAAGTCTCCATTGTTTTAATTTATATTTTTCTTATGATTATTAATTTGGAGCATTTTTGCATAGGGCTGTTGCTAGATTAGATTTCTTCCCTTGAAAACTGGCTGCTCACATTGGCCATATATCTATTGGTACTTGCTCTTAAATATTGGAATCAATTTCTTATGTATCATGGCTCTCAGATGGAGAAATTACTGCAAAGATATTTTTTTCCATGTTAACTCTTTTCCTTCTAATTGTAACTGAATTACTTTTATTTTTGCTAAACCTTTAAGTTTGATGTCATAAAAATTATCTACTTTACCTTTTGTGATCCCCTTTTTTGATCAAGAACTTCTTCCCTAGCCATAGCTGTGAAAGGTATCACGTTGCATTCTTTCTAATTTGTTTATGATATAACCTTTATTTTCTAGGCTATGTATCTTCATGTAGCATATTCGTCTATACCTAATGTTTCTCAGAGCGCCTCCCAGTTTTCCCCTGCAGTTTTTGCAAATAGTGAGTCCTTAATCCAGGAGTTTGTGTATTTGGTTTTATTGAGTACTATGTTAACTGTATTCAGTTGTTTCTGGATCTTGGATACAGTTTTTGTTCTATTAATCAATTTTTCAATCAGTCTAAATAGTTATGATTACTGCTTTATAGTACAGTTTGAGATTTGGTACTACTAAGCCTCCTTAGCACTTCCTACTTTTAAAATTTTATTTTTCTTGAGATTCTTAACCTCTTATTCCTCTAGGTGAACTTTATTTTTATTTTCCTTAGTTCTGTAAAGTAAATTATTGAGTAGTTTGCTTGGTATGGTACTGAATCTTAAACCGTATTAAGTCATATTATCATTTTTGTTATATTAACATGGCTCAACTATGAGTAATTCTTTTCAATTTGTTGCTCTTTTTTAAATACAGTGTATTATAGTTATATTAATATAATTCCCTTATGTGTCTGGGGAATCTGACTCCCAGACATTTTGTAGAAATTTTGAGTGCAATGTTTTTCTATCTCTTTATGTTGAGAATAGTTTGTAATGTTTGAAAAGTCTGTCGGGTTTTTGGTGGAATTTTTTACATCTTGCTACTTTACTAACGTTTGAATTTCTGTTAATGTTACATGAATCTCTAGGACTGTTTGAATAAACCTCCATATCATTTGTAAAGTAATAATTTTGTTCCCTTTTTGCCTATGTTTGTTCCCTTAGTTGATTTTTTTCATGTAATACTGCTATAGCCACTTTTTCTGCAATTATATCAAATAATAGTGGTAACAGTAGACATGGTGGCGTTACCCTTGATTTTACTGGAAAGACCTCTAACATTTATTTTTTATGGATGATGCCAGCTCTTGGTTTTAGATAAGTATTGTTCACTGTATTAGGGAAAGTTCTCTTTATATCTCTTGATCAAATGACATAGTAATTAAGACACTTAGCATAGTGTCTGTCACATATTAAGCATCATACAAATATTAACTATTATTATTGTATAATTGCATGATTTTTACTAATTTGCTTACTAATATGTTCTATAATTTTATGGTTTTCCTATATTGAATCAATCCTCTGTTCCTGGTATAAATTCAGCCACTTCATAGGGTCTAATCTTTATAATTTGGAGGTTGTCCCCTCTTTGACATATTTTATTCAGTATTTCTGCAATATTTATCAGAGGTATTGGACAATCATTTATCTACCCTCTGACATCTCTCCCCATTTTAAGTATCAGAACCACATTTTTCAGAAATAAGAGAGGAGTGCAGTTAATGAATATAGAGAGCTTTTTTCTAGAAATGTGTTCATCTGTGAAAGGGAAAAGAAGGAGGGAATGAACACTTGTTCCTAAAATCCTTAAAATTGGGTTTGTAAGGATCATGAAGATTAAGAACCCAGTGATAGGGAAAGATTGAAGAATGATTGACAAATGAATGACAAGTAACCTTTCAGGAAGGATATGATCAGGGGCACAAGAAGAGGAATTGGGCTTTGTGAGGAACCTTTCCTATCGTTATTGATTAGGGACCTGCTCATTTTAAACTGGAATGCCTTGATAAGTGAACTGCCTGCTCCTGGGAACTTTGCAATTCATGTTGTTATTGGTGAAATTGAAAAGTTTCAACTTGTTGACTCTTCCTGGGTGAGTTCAGCATGACAGTGTCCTATAGATTCTTTTCATCTGCACTGTTCCCTCTTTCCCCAATACTTCTTGAAGATTTTCTTGAATGAGTTCTCCCAATGGAGTTTCAGCTCTTTAATTGTAATTTTTTTGGTGGGGGAGAGGAGAACCATTCCTAGATTTTTCTAATTGAGATTTATTCAGGGCCCATTGTTTTGATTTGTAAGGACACCAAGTATTTTGCTGTCTTTTTTGTTTTTATTCTTGATGTGGGGTTTTTGGGGGGTGGGAGGAGGTATAGGGTTGGACTATCTGTATTCAATTTCTACCATTCTTTTTTTTGGAGTATTGTTGCTTTATTAACGTTTTCCCATCTTCTGTTGTAAATGCTTAATTCTCTGGTTTATCTTTTAAAATTAGAGATATTCTAATTTCTCTTTATTTTCCTTTAATTGTCTTAATTTCCTGTAAAGGATGTTGTAATTCACTTCTTATTTCTGGAGGTCTCATTTTTGCTAGTGTACTATTAATCCTTTGTTTTGGAGATTCTTTCCCACTTTTACCCTTTGCTATTTATTCATTGCATTAGGGCCTCTTTTTTTGTTTATGTCTTTTGTTTTTCTGTGAGGTTTTCCATGTGAGGAGATCCTTGTTCTCTCTCTCCATCTCTCTCTCTCTCTCTCTCTCTCTCTCTCTCTCTCTCTCTCTCTCTCTCTCTCTCCCTCTCTCTCTCTCTCTCATTACCCTCTTATTTAATGCAGTTTTGGGGAGTTATTTTCACATGAAGCAGTTTGCTTAAGGTCATACAAATAATACCATGTTTTGAGCCCAAATTCTCAGATTACAAATTGGTTCTCCCTATGTGTTCTTTTCATCTTGGTTCAGGGACTGCTTTCCTTGGGTCTCTAAGAGCCCTACACTCTTTGCTTTCCTAATTTACTTCTGTTTCTACTGTGAGCTGTTTCCCATACCAGGCTACCAGACTTCTTTGTCTTCACTGGTCTCTAGCTTCTACCAAACCGATTCATGTTTTTTCTCTATCATTAGCCCAGAAGCTTGACTTCCTTTTTTATTTACAAGTTGACTGTCATCCAGAGCCACATTATTTCCTGTAGAGTAGTTCCCAAAAGATCTTTTGTTTATCTCATAACAGCTGCTGTAGTCCACATGTATATATTCTGCGTATACATGTGTGCATATATATGGATGTACTTTATAATAACTTTTGCTCTCCCTCACCCCAGCAACCCTGTGAGGCATGCCATGTAAGTGTTACTCATTTTACAGATGAGAAAATTGAGTCTGAGAGAGGTTAAGTAGAAAACTTGCCTGTAGTCACAGCTAAATGTATCTAAGACCAGATGCAAACCTACGTCCACTCCAAGCTTTAAGTCAACTGCTCAGAGATACAGATTTATACTTCCAAATCATTGCTTTTGTGAGAAAGTATGACAAAATGAAGTACTTAAGGCAGTTTTGTGGGTTGCAGAGAATTACATACAGCTTTATAGTTGGGTTTTATAATGTATTGATGGTGATGTTACAAAAATGATATTAATAGTGGCAGCCTTGTGTTGGCCATTCTCCTGTAGAAGGAATTCTTAACTTAGAGTCCACAGAAGGGTTCCATGGGTAAATTTCAGGGGGGGGCGGTATCCAGGAACTAAGGTACAAAAAAATTATTTTTAATCTGTCACTGAGATTTAGCATTTCCTTCACTTGTTTAAAAACATTCTGAGAAGTATAGCACCCAAAAGGTTAAAAACTTAAGTTCTATAGGAAATTCATCTGCGCATTCTTTTGCCAATGAACCTTCAAGGAATGGGATATTTGCCATTTTTCCTGGGACAAGAAAATTTCAATTTGACTTCATTAATTTGTTTGAAAAGGATTCCCAGAACATCAGATAAGGCCACAATTAAATAAGTTCAAAAATAAAACAAAAAAATTCAAAGCTATTTTAAAATTATTTGCACCTCTATTTTGCTCCTTGGTTGAACATAATCCATAATTCATAGGAAATACCTCACAATTCTTTAGCAAGATAGTAGAGAAATATGGCAGATTATGAATTATCTTAGTAGATAATTTGTAGAGCAATTTGTGCTCTGTCTTCTCCCAAATTAAGATTTTAATATCATAGGTCTTCAGCTGAGAGGAACCAAGGTGTCCATCTATGCCTTCTCCCTTAGATTGAGGAAACTGAGACTCAGGGAGGTCATGACTTGACCATGATCACATAGTTGATAAATATTAGAGGTGGATATTTGCTTTTGTCTATGTTTAATATTTGCTTTTGTCTATATTTAATACTTAACATTAGTTATTTCTTGAAGTTATCTTTTAAGTTGATTATATTCTTTAAGCTGATTAGAACAATTTATTTTAGAAGAAACCATATTAATATATTTCAGCTAAATATATTAGATAATCAAAAAAACACACTGGAGGGAAAAGTTGGTTGTCTAAGTGATTTGTCTCTAAAGCAACTTGTTTTTGTAAATAAATACAAAAAAATTAAAGACTCTATGAGACTTTTAAAAACTAGTTACTACTTCCTTAAGGAACCATCTTGGCAATAAAACAGATTATACTAGTGTTCTTTTCTATATCGGGATAAAGTGGTTTCCCTGGATAGATAAGCATGTGGCTCATTGCCTTCTACTATGCATGACAAATAGTAAACTATATGAATTGTTTGACATCAAACTTTATTCTGAGAATATTAAAATATTTTTGTTTATCAGAGAATTTTATAATGAGTAGTACAGACAACAATTTTAAAACACAATTAGTGTGAATGATATTTGCCATATAAATTTGTGGTACTTGACGGGGGTGAATTGTAATGTCAGTAGCAAAACATGACGGATGAATTTTGTTCAATTAAAGGTATTTTTAAAGGTAGACATATCTTTACTTATGTTGTTTATTACATTCTAGTCAACTACAAAAAACCTACAAGGAGGCTTTAACTAACTGGCTAACATCTTAGCCTTGAGTTCATGTAGGTTATGGAGTACAATATGTAGACCACCTTATGTTCCTAATATCCTTCCCTTGCCTACTGAACCCCAATCATCCTGTAAAGCCCAACTTAAATACCACCTTCTTGATTTTTTACACTTAGTAATGATATTTCTCTATCTCAGACATCAAATACCACTGTTTTTATCTCACTTATGAATCAATAAGTTCTTATTTTTATAACATATATAATATATACAATATGTAATACAGTATAAAATTATGAATTTTGTGCATATGTTTGTCTTCCCTACTAGAGAATAATAGTAGCAGCATATTTAGGGCTTTAAAGTTTACAAAGTACTTTTCTTATAATGGAAAACGTCTGTGAACTGTTTAATACAATGTGATCATCCCTACCTTACAGGTGATGAAACTGGGAGACTTGAAAAGTCTGTGACTTGCTTGTAGATACACAGCCAGCCAGATTGGAACCAAGGCTTCTTGACTCCAAGTCTAGCAGTCTTATGACCCATGAGGTAGGAGGGGGTTTTGTCTGTTGTCATTCTCTCTTTTTTTCTCTTTCTTAGAGCTTGGTACAGTGGTGCCTCTTTGAATATTCATTCAATTTTACTTATTGAATTTATGAGTGTGCACCATCCTTTTTTGCATTACCAGTATTCTCTTACTTAGCTTCACTCCAGCATGTGCACCATTGGCCTCACTAGAACACTATCATCTCTTAACTTTTTTTCAGATGAGGAAACTGAGACAGATAGATTTTATCATAATCACACATCTAATAAGTATCTATGAGGGTAGATTTGAACTCAAGTCTGCCTGACTCCAGGTACCAGAAGGATCTAATACTTTGGTTGGTTCTTTAAGAATTGTTTATTGGCAAGGGGAACACATTCCAGTTGGAAGGAACATATGGGCAGAGAAGAGAAAGTAGAAGGCATGTTCAAGAAATATCAGTTCAATTAGCTGTAACATAAGGTAGATGAAAAATCCTGGGACAGAAGGCTGAAAAGGTAGAGTGGGGCCATATCTTTTTGTGAGGAGGCAGTTGGCAAATGTAGGGGACCTTAGGTGTGAGGCTGAGTCTTTTGGGCTTTATCTGGTAGATAATGGGAAGTCATGGATGGTTTTTGAGCAAATGAGTGGCAAAGAGTGATATGATACTCTTAGGAAATTCACTATGGCAGCAGTGTTCAGAGGATATTGGGATCATAACAACCTGCAAGAGGGCTATTGTAATGCTCTAGAAATAAGAACTTGAAGTAGAGTGTAAGTAGAAATCAAAAGAAAGAGATGACTGTTCCTAGTGGCAGAAATGGTAGACCCATCAAGAAGTTTCTTTTTTGGGAGGCAGAGGAGTATTTGGATATATAGAGGTTGAGATACCAATGGATATGTAAAGGAGATGGTAGGCAGTGTGAGCCTGGAATTTGGGAGCATCCTAAAGGCTAGTGACACATTTGTGAGTCATCAGCAGAAAGGTGATAGTTGATTTCACTTCCTGCTTTACTGAGAAAATTGAGGCCATCTGTCTCAAGTTCTCCTTTTCCTTACTCTATGCTTTAATACTTCCTTTCATTATCCTTTTCCTTTACGGCTATCTCTGATGAAGCATTGGCATTTTTATTTCTTCTCCAAGGTCCATCCTTCCACACTGTCTTGATCCCATGCTTTCTGGAGTATGTCAGGTTCAGCTAAATTGTGATGGCTACAAAGCATTCCATAATCTCTGATTTATTGTTGCTGTATGCATTTTAATAAATATATGTGTATATATACATATATAAGAATATGATGTTTCTTAACATATATCATATTAAAAATTCCTCTTTCCTTTTGGATAAAATTATATTGCTTGCTAGGATATGTATCAAGAGATATTTGCAACTGCTTAAGCAAAGGCCCCAGTAGTTGTGATATTTAAAGATAAAAGAACTCTATGTTCCTATTAAAAAGTGTCTTTCTGCTTATCTTTACAGATTTCACTATTTTGCCTTATACCTCTCATTTCTAAGAAACTCATTCCCTATTTCTAACAGTTATAATTTCATAGCTAATATTCTTCTCTGTCCAAATGGTCTAATTTTTTGTAGAATCCTTGTTTGATAAAAGATTTATAAAGATAAAAGATTTATACCTCCTGACCAGAAAAAAGAAAGATGAGTGTTCTCTTCTTATGCTTGGCATCCCATCTATCTAATCACTTGCCCTTGAGTTCTTGAGAACAAGAAAACTGAAACATCACTCACGTGTATCAAAGAATGGGATCTTTCTTTCCTAGATAGAAAAGGAAAGCTGATGAGCCCCTCCTTGATGATATTCTCCTCACCACCAGCACCAGCACCTTATGAAGCTGCAACTCCCATGAGCCATCTAGGAGTTGATGTTTTTCCCACGGGCTGATCTGAAACCAAAGGTCCCTCTGTTGCTTAGATGGGTAGTGGAGATGCCACTTGATACAGACCCAAGAAACAGCAGCAGTTACTTCTCCAACGTTCTTTGCTGACTGCCAGGAGTATCTTTGGATAAAACTGCATTAAGCTATATAACTCAAGTGTCAGATACTCTTTTCTCTCAGACATAGGTCACTAGCATGTCACAGTATTATTCATTTAGAGACAATTGCTACAAAAACATAGGAAATAATACGAACAAAAGAATCTGGTCAGTTTCCCTTTTCAGTTATTCCAGCAGACCCAAACAAAGCACTTAAGATATCCCCTCAGTCATTCCTTCACTTTAAATCTTATTCACTGACTTCTTCCCCTATTACTCCAAACATGTCCAAACCCCCTTACCTTTTAAAAATAATCATTTGATTCTACTGTCACCTCAAGCTATCATCTTGTATTCCTTCTCTGTTTCATAGCCAATCTTCTGGAAAAGGTCATCTATACTAATTACCTCTATTTCTTCACCTTCCACTCACTTAAAAATCCCTGGGAATCTGGCTTCTGACATAACTGAGAATAGAAATTGTTCCATGTAAAGTTACCAGCGAACCTTTAGTTGTTAAATCCAATTGCCTTTTCTCAAGGCTCATTCCCCTTGATCTCTCTACAGCTTTTGACACTACTGACCTCCTCTCCTCCTGGCCCCTCTGCTGTCTTTGCTTCTACTCTTTTTCTCTATTCCTTCTTGGTCTAGATGATTCCTAAATCTTTGTATCTAGACCTAATCTCTCCTCTGATCTCCAGTCCTATAGTACCAACTTATCATTGAACACCTGGGTGTCCTGCCATCTTATCGTATACTGGATAGAATGTTCAACTCACCAAGACTTGAGTTTGAATTTTAGCTTATTTACCAACTATATGACCCTGGGCACGTCACTAAATCTCTGTCAGTCTCAAGTTTCTTTGTCTATAAAATAAGGAATAGTATATTGTTGTACAAGTTAGAAGGAGGGAAAGGGATTAGATGAGTTATTTAATTGGTGAAAGGAACTCCCAAGTAAGGAAATTCATACTGCCAATACATGTCAGTACCTTTTTGGCAACTAATAATTTAAAAAAGTGCTTCAGTCATTAAGAGGATAAGTAACTTACCCACAATCACATAGCTGATGTGTGTCAAAGGCACATATCATGTGTGTCTTCTTGGCATTGAGGCTAGAGCTCTCTATCCATTATACCAGTGGTGTCAAACTTCCCCCAGACATCCACAAAACTCCAGAATGAAACCTAAACTACATTAAAATGTAATCTAGAAAAGTTGAACAAAATAAATAAAAATATAATGTAACATTGATAATGTTAATTTGTGGTTTTCAATATTTAGTACCATTCCTATTTGAGTTTGGAACCACTATACTATGTTTTCTTGTTATGAAAAATAACTAGGACATAGTAAAATAATGAAATTTATTGACTTACACAACAAACCTTGCAGCTTTTTATAACTATAGAAACTTGATAGGTGATATATCCTCCTTTTACTGCAATCACCTATTTTACAAGTCTTGGTAGTGAATGAACAAGATTTGGCCCATATTCTTCATCATGAAACTTGTATTGAATTTGATATCAAGTGTGTTTTTGACAAATAAAAGATAAAGAGGATCCTGGAGGGTAAAATGGATAATTTTGATTACATATAATTAAAAAAGGTTTTGCACAAACAAAACTAATGCAGCCAACATTAGAAGGAAAACAGGAAACTAAGAAAATTCCAGCAAGTTTCTCTGCTAAAGGTCTTGTTTCTCAAATTTCTAAGGAATTGAATCAAATTTATAAAAATAAGAGCTATTTTCCAATTAATAAATGTTTAAAGGACATGAACAGTTTTCAGAAGACCAGCTTTATCAATGGTCTTATGAAAAAATGTTCTAAATCTCTGATAATTAGAGAAATGTAAATTAAACAATTCAGAGTCTCATACACATCAGATTGACTAACATGAGAGCAAAGGAAAATGACAAATGCTACCGGGGAATATGGAAAAATAAGTGCACTAATGAACTGTTGGTAGAATTGTGAACAGGTCCAACCATTGTGGAGAACAATTTGGAAATATACTCAAAGAGTTATGAAATTGTATGTACCCTCTGATTTAGCAATACTGCTACTAGGTCTATATCCCAAAGAGATTAAAGAAGGAAATGGACCCTTATGCCTCATTTTGTGGTGGCAAAGAATTAGAAATTGAGGGAATGACTGAACAAACAGTGCTGCTGTCAGAAATGATGAGCAAGATGGTTTCAGAAAAAATTGGGAAGACTTGTGTGAGCAGAACCAGGAGAATAGTGTCTATAGTAATAGTAGTATTGTAAGGTTGATTAACTATGAAAGACTTAGCTACTCTGATCTACACAATGATCCAAGACAGTTCCAAAGGATTCCTGATGAAAAATGCTATAAACCTCCAGAGGGAGAAGTGATGAAATTTGAATCAAGATCAAAAAAAGTATGTGTGTGTGTATGTATATATATATGTATATATATATATATACATATATATGTATATATATATATATACATATATATATGTATATATATATATACATATATATGTATATATATAAACACACAAACATGTATATGTATATCTATACTTTTTCTTGCTTTTTTGCACACATGACTAATATGAAAATATGTTTTACATGTGTATAATTAATATTATAGTGCTTACTTTCTCATTGGGTGGGAGAGGGACTGAGAGAAATTTTATAACAAAAAACAAAAAATAAATAACAATTTTTAAATAAATTACAATATTGACATAATCACATAATGTTTTTGTTATTAATAATATTGATTATACCTATAGTTTTTTTAATATATAACTTCCCTACACTCTTGGTATGAATCTATCCTGATCATAGTTTATGATTTTTGTGACATACTGCTTTAATCTTAATATTTTTGCATCAGTGTTCATTAGGAAATTGGTTTGTAGTTTTCTTTCTCTGTTTTTACTCTCTTTGTTTTGGGTATCAAAACTATATTTGTATCATAAAAGGGATTTGGTAGAAAGCCTAATTTTTTCAAAAATCTTATATAATATTGGAATGAATTGTTCTTTAAATGTTTAGTAGAATTCTCTTGTAAAGCCATCTGGTCCTGGGGTTTTTCCTTAGGGAGCTCACTTACGACTTGTTCAATTTCTTTTTATCTGAGGTAAGGTTATTTAAGTATTCTATTTCTTCTTCTGATAATCTGGGCAATTTGTATTTTTGTAAATATTTATCCACATTTAGATTGCCAGTTTTATTCACATAATTGGGCAAAATAACTCCTAATAATTGCTTTAATTTTATCTTCCTTGGTTGTACATTAACCTTGTCTGTTTTTTATACTGGTAATTTGGTTTTCTTCTTTCTATTTTGTTGGGGGTTTTTTTGTTTCATAAAAATAGCATCTAGTTTTATTCATTCAATTTTGGGTTTGCTTTCAATGTTACTAATCTCCTTTGACTTTAAGGATTTCTATTTTGGTGTTTAATTGGGAGAGGTTAATTTGTTCTTTTTCTAATTATTTTTAATTGTGGACCTAATTTGGTGTTCTTTTTCTCTCTTTTATTGATATAAGCATTTAGAGATATAAATTTTCCCCTAAGTAGTGCTTTGACCTCATCCCATAAATGTAGTGTGTTGTTTTATTGCTGTCATTATCTTTAATAAAATTATTATTTCTATGATTTGTTCTTTCACCCACTTGTTCTTTAGGATTAGATTACTTATTTTACGTTTACATTGTTGAACTTGTGTCCAATCTGCTTTAGTTAAGGCCCTTTATTGAATTTAATTTTTATTTCATTATAACCTTAAAAGGATTTGCTTAATATTTCTGTTTTTCTGCATTGGTATTAGGCCAATTTTTGTGAAGTTGTTGAAAAGTAGGTATACTCCTTTCTATTCCCATTCATTATTCTCCAGAGGACTATCATATCTAACTTTCCTAAAATTGCATTCATATCCTTAACTTCTTTCTTGTTATGTTAGAGTTATCTAAGTCTGAGAGGAGTACATTGAGGTCCTCCTAAATTGAGGTCCTCCATTAGTATGTTTTATGGTCTGTTTCTTCCCATAACTCATGTAATTTTTCCTTTAAGAATTTATATACTATGCTATTTTGTGCATATATGTTTAATATTGACATTAATTCATTGCCTATGTTACCTTTTAGCAAAATGTAGTTTCCCTCCTTATCTCTTTTAATTTGTCTATTTTTGCTTTTGGTTTGGTGGAAGTCATGATTATCACCCTTGCCTTGGTCGTTTTAGCTGACATATAAAGGATTTTGCTCCAGACCTTTATTTTAACTCTGCATGTGTCTTCTTTGTTTGAATTATATCTCTTGTAAATAACATTTCTGTTGGATTCTGTTTTTTAATCCATACTTCTATCTTCTGTTGTTTTATGCTTGAATTCATCCTGTTCAAATATCCAGTTATGATTGCTAACTCTGTATTTCCATCGATCCTATTTTCTTCTATTTATCCTTCTGTTTTTTACCCTGTAGCCTCCTCCAAAGTCTTCTGACCAGTGGCCCCCTTAATCTACCCTTCTTTTTATCATTTCTCTTCTTTCTTTTTTCCTCTATCTCTTCTGCTTTCCTGTTAGGTAAGATGAGTTTCTATACTCATGTGTGTGTGTGTGTGTGTATGTGTGTGTGTGTGTGTGTTATTCCTCCCTCCTTGAATCAGTTTACATGAAAGTATTGCTTGCTTTTCTTCACTGCATTTTCCCCCTCCATTTTAAATAATTTCTCCTATTACTCCCCTTCTTCTCCCCTTCTTGTAGTGCATCCCTCTTTCTCACCTTTCCATTCTTTGGGGTTTTTTTAGATCATCCCAATATAATTGATTCATACTCATACCCTCTGTCTGTGTAGACTCCTTCTAACTATCTTAATAATGATAAAGTTATAGCATTAATATGTATCATCTTCCCATATAAGTATGTAAGCAGTTCTACTTAAGAAGTCGCTTATGATTTTTCTTTCATGTTTACCTTTTTTTGCTTCACTTGAGGCTTGTGTTT
>CM053771.1:354951229-354986737 GCA_028658325.1 Potorous gilbertii
TATTCAATTCACTCTGTGCTCTCTGTCTCTGTGTGTGTGTGCATGTGTGTATGTGTGTGTGTGTGTGTGTGTGTGTGTGTGTAATCCCACCAACTACCTAGATACTGAAAAGTTTCAAGAGTTACAAATATTGTCTTTCCATGTAGGAATGTAAAGAGTTCAACTTTGGTAAGTCCCTTATGACTTCTCTTTGCTGTTTACTTTTTCATGCTTCTTCTCATTCTTGTTTTTGAAAGTCAAATTTTCTCTTCAGCTCTGATCTTTTCAACAAGAATGCTTGAAAGTTCTCTATTTTATTGAAAGACCAGTTTTTCCCCTGAAGTATTATACTCAGTTTTGCTGGGTAGGTGATTCTTGGTTTTAGACCTAGTTCCTTTGACTTCTGGAATATCCTATTCCACACCCTTCAATCTCTTAATGTAGAAGCCTCTAGATCTTGTGTTATCCTGATTGTTTTTCCACAGTACTGGAATTGTTTCTTTCTAGCTCCTTGCAATATTTTCTCCTTGACCTGGGAACTCTGGAATTTGGCCACAATGTTCCTAGGAGTTTGTCTTTTTGGATCTCTTTCAGGTGGTGATTGGTGGATTCCTTGAATACTTATTTTGCCCTCTGGTTCTAGAATATCAGGGCAGTTTTCCTTGATAATTTCATGAAGGATGATGTCTAGGCTTTTTTTTGATCATGGCTTTCAGGTAGTACCATAATTTTTAAATTGTCAAATGCTGCTCCCCAGCCTCAGGGCTTCCAGTGGTGGGCCCAGCTGCTATTCAGGGTAAGATAAATCAGGTTCTCAGGTGGGGGCAGAGCCGCCTTCCAGGCTCAGTTCCCTCAGAGGGTTTATGCAGAGACCTTCTGTAATGGAGCTGCTGCCAAGCTCCTGCCTGCTCTGGGAGCCTCTGGCTGCTGCTGCCTTTGCCGCTGCCTCCCTAGGGGACCTGAGTTATGGAGACACTCGGCTCCCCTCTCAGACAGCCCAGAAGTCTCTCTCACTGACCTGTGCGTCTGTGGGTGGAGGGACCTTCGCGGCTGCTGGAGATTCCATCCCTGAAGCCTGCCCTGATCTGCTCCTCTCTTTGCTGCAGGGCCAGGGCAGGGCTGGGCTCCACTCCCGTCTGGTGCACGATGGACCTTTGGGATCGGTTTTTTCAGGGCTCTCTGGAATGGAAATCTCCTTCACTCTGTTTCTGCAAGACTTCCACTCCTCCAGAATTTGTTGGGAGTTCTTTTTACAGGAGATCCATGGGCTGTGGGTTCGGAGCTAGCATATGTGAATCTTTCTACTCCGCCATCTTGGCTCCTCCCCCTTAATTACCTTTTAACTCACATTTTCAATTGAGCAAAATTATTAAAGGGAGGGGAGTGAATGGAAAAGATTTTTTTTTTCCCTTCTCATATTTCTTGCTTGATGAGACAGCATGATATATGGGAAAGAAAAGTGAGCCAAGTGTACTGAAACCTGAGATCTAATTCCAGAGTTGCCACTCACTGGCCTGCCTGCCATTTGTTGTTCATTCATTTCAATCATGGCCACCTCTTTGTGAACCCATTTGGGGTTTTCTTGGCAGAGATTCTGCGGTGGTTTGCCATTCCCTTCTTTATCCATTTTAGAGATGACGAAACTGAGACAAATAGAATGAAGTGACTTATCCAGGGTTACACAGCTATTAAGTGTCTGAAGCCACCTTTGAACTCATGCCTTCCTGACTTCAGTCCCACCACTCTATCCACTGTGCCACCTAGGTTGCATTGTCACTGGCCTGCATGCTTCAGAGTAATTATGAAACTCTCATGAGATGGCACATGTAAAAATGCTTTGAAAACTGAAAAGCATTCTACAAATATAATGAATCATTAATTTCTTTTCCTTCCCTGGAGTTTTCTAAACTAACAGCCTGAATCTTCACCTTCTCAAAATTCTCAGCCTCACTGAAAAACTTCCAAATTCTTTAACTAAGAAACAGTTATGGAATACCTCAAATAAACCTCAAAAGAGACTAGTGGTCTCTTGATTACATATGACTGTAAGTCATGTAACATCATAATCTCATTATAAAGTACAATTGAAGATGCCTCAAGTAGTACTAAAGAAACCCATAGAATATGGTGGGTGTAGGTATGCTCCGGCATATTGCCAGTAGTGATTTCCATTTGGTAAGTAGCATAAAAGATATCAAAAATATGTATGGTTGGTAAAGGAGGTAACCTTGTCATGTAAAAGTAGTGAGGGAAAATGTGGTTTGTGTACTACTTTTGTATCTTTCGGATATTAAAAGGAGCAGAGGAAAGCCTCCAGCTAATTTAGTGAATCCTCTATTAAGGATTAATGGGAGAACTTTGATGAGAATTGTTCAGGACAGGAAGACTTTGAAGGGATTTTGATTTTCCCTGCTGGAGGAAGTATCTTCATTTCAGTGAAATCACAGATCGATCCAAGTTTAAAACATTTGTCTAAATATTCCACTAAGAAATACATGCCTTCTTCTAAGCTTGATGGTTTTAAGTCCACCACGTAGGAAAGGACCGATAATTTATTTATCTGAAGAATGTCAAAATAATTGGCAGATTTTCTACTGACTTCTAGAAAAACCTGCAAGGAATTTAAGCAGGAATCAATAGAATCAAGGCATTATATTTATGTTTTCAATCAGTTCTGAAAAGTTGATGCTTTTTAAAACCAAACTTGATGTCTTTTTAAAACCAACTGTGCTGTAAGACTTTGTACTAATGAAATAAGCAGTGGTATTCCTGTAAAGGTGAATTCCAATCCTTCTAATTTACTTGAGTATGACCTGTCACTTTATATGTTTATAAGCATGAAATGTATTTAAAGGGGTATGTATTATTATTACTATATTTATTTATACATTAGATATCACACATAGAAGATGGATTGTGTCCAAAATGAAATAAGAGGAAGACTGCTGACTGAACTGACTTTGGGAAATTGTCTTTAGTGAGCTCAAATTTCTACTTGAAACAAAGGCCCATCTTTTTAAGGTAAACATTGTTCCAATGATGTTGTATAACTGAGAAGTGATCGATCCAAGGGGTGGATGGTTTCACTGACTGAATGCCAGAAAATGGCATGGTAGAAGTGAGTCAGCATAGCCTATTAAACATGAAAAATTGCATAGAAGTAGCATGAAAAATAAAGGCATAGCCAGACAATGAGGTAGAGCAGTTAGGTAGTGAGAAGAAAGGATAGCTAATGCCTAGGCACTCAACTAGCATTCAGGGTGCCCAGTATGTTGGAGGATCTCTGGGGGGACAAGGGTTACTCAAGATGAAGAAGTATGGATGGATTGTCATCTTCAGCACTGAAGAAAGTATTATTTGGGGTGAGGCACAGCTCTATTTGTGTATTCTTTGGCAAAAGAAGAAAGGAAAAAGAAGTATTCATCACTTCTGGAAGACTCCTTCCCTAGAATCTCTAGCCTAGATGACAGTGACAATATCAATGTGTATCTACGTGACACACCTAATTCCACACTGAGTAGTCATTCAATAATAATTTATTAAATGCCTTATCTATAAAGCACGGATGAACAGACCAACACAAGTAAGAATGAGAGAAAAAGAAAACAAGTTGTGCCTAAAATAGCTTTTGAACCAATAGATCAACTATTGTACTCTGCTAGATGAGACCAAAGCTGCAAATCATCCTTTAGCTAGCAACGCCTCCCCGCTCCAAACTACTCAGTATACCAGCAGCAGACAGTCTTTCTAACATGCATTCATGGGGAAATTCAGCATTTCATTCACAAAAAGCCTAGGTAACTTCTGGATCCACATATGGATGGTGTGGTGGAACCATTTGAATGCTGTGGATAAGTTCACTTACGTTGGTAGTGTACTTTCCAAGGATGTACAAATTGACAATGAGGTTGATACAGGCATTGCCAGAGCTAGCTCAGTGTTTGGGAGACTTCAAAGAAAAGTTTGGGAGAGAAGAGGTATTAGACTGACTACCAAACTGAAGGTCTACAGAGCTGTTGTGCTGACCTCATTGTTATATGCTTGTGAAACATGGACAGTCTACCAACACCATACCTGGAAAGGGAATCACTTTCATCTGAACTATCTTAAGAAGATTCTGAGGATCACCTGGCAGGATAAGGTACCGGACACTGAAGTCCTTGTTTGAGCTGAACTGCTTGACAAACTGTGCTTCAGAGAGTATAATTCAGATGGGCTGGTCATGTTGTTTGAGTGCAAAATGTAAGTTTGCCAAAAAGACTTGCATTGGGCAAGGCAATCACATGGTGGCCTGAAGAAACAATACAAGGACCCTCTTAAGGTCTCTCTTGAGAACTTTGGATTTGACAGTACAACATGGAAGACACTGGCAAAGGACCACTCAGCATGGCATGCCCACATCAGAAAGGATGTTGTGCTCTTTAAAGCAGAATTGATCCAGCACAAAGTAAACGCAGAATGCGCAAATTTGGAATATCTACCCCAAATATTCATACAGACTATCTGTGCCCAACCTGTGGTAGAGCGAGCTCATATTGGTCTGATCAGCCACAGTCAGACACAATGAAATTTCTCTTTATCATGGTGATATCATTTTGGTCCTCTTCAAAGATGAAGGACAACCATGTTACATTATTATATTAGGTAACAGGCTGCCATGTTTATAAAGCACTAGCATAGATAGCTTCATTAAGACCAGGACATTTCAGGCTAACCTTATTTTGTTTTTTGACAGGATTACTAAATGAAAATATTAGGTGAGTACTATAGAGTGTGCATAGATTTTAGCAATGTATTTGATAAAGTACCTCTTGTTTTTCTTGTGGAAAATCTGGAGAAATGTAGACTAAATTGTAATATAACTGAATGACCACACTCAAAAGATATTCACTAATGGTTTAATGACAACTGAGCAGGAAGAAGTCTACAAGAGAGTGCCCCAGGGATATATATTTATTTATATTTGTCTTTTTAGTATTTATCATGTTTATTATTTGGATAAAGAATAGATGCTGTATTAATCAAATTTACAGATGACACAAAATCTGGAATTATAACTAACACACAGTGACCAAGATCCAAAAGATCTTTACAAGCTTATGCGCTGAGCTAAATCTAATGAGATATTTGATAGGAATAAATATAAAGTCTTATATTTGGCTTCAAAAAAGTAACTTCACAAGGGCAAGGTGAAAAAGGTATGATTGAATAGCAATTTGTCTTCAAGAAATCTGTAGGTTTTAATGAGTTCCTAGCTTAATTTGAGCTGATAGTCTGGTGTATCAAACGAAAAAAAAGCCCTTAATATGCTCTTGGGCTACACTGAAAGAACTTTCAGGAACAGGGAAATAATAACTTTATTGATCTCTCTTATCATCAGACTTAGTATATTGTAGTCATTTGGAGCATCATAGTTCAGAGAGGCCATTGATAATAAGGAAAGTGCCCAGAAAAGGGCAACCAGGATTATTGAGGACCTTGAATCCCTAAGGATATTTAGAGAAATGAGGACTCGGGAGGGACACATAACTGTGATCAAATACTTGGAGGTATGTTATGAGACTTTAGGAAGCAGAACAAGGAGCAATGAATAGAAGACAAGTTTAGACTTGATATTAGGAAGAGCTTCCTAACAATTTAATCTGTCTAAAAGTAGAGTGGTTTACCATGGAAGTTGGGTAGTTTCCCTTGTTCCCTTGACCAGTTCTTGGATGTGTTGTAATGAGGTCTCCTTCTAGGTTGACTAGAAGACTCTTGAAGTCTCTTCCCATTCTAAAATTCTATGATTTCCTGTGATTTTCATAGTTGCCATCTTGTCATTGCCCTATTCAAGAACATTGGGTGGCTATTACCTATAAGATTAAGTCCAAATTACTTAGCAAGATATTCAATGCCTTCACAATAGGACCTCAACCTGATTTTCCACATTTTTCTCTCATTTCTCCCTTAAGAGAATTATCTTCTTTCAACCCTTGGCTCTTTACACCATGACTCCAAAATGCCTCATGCTTTTCTGCATTGACATTTTTGTAAATGAGGAAATGGAGGTCCAGAGAGACTTTTTCCAATGTTGCATAACTTGACATTTCTCAGTAATAATAATGTCTTGAAGAGTATTATTTAAAATGAAAGCTTATGAAGCACAAAAAAAAAAAAACCCCACATCTGAACTGGAGTTTCTCTGACTAAATATTTTGGCACTATTATTTAAGTTGACTTCTCAACAGTATATTCTAATTTATTTATGTTAATGACAACTATAGAAAACTCTGCAGATAAGATGTGCTCCAAAGCTAATTTTAATATACCCCTTTTTTCTGTCACCAAATATTTTCACCAATGTCTTAAAAGAAATTAGGAAACCAGTTAGACTTCAGCTTCACTTTCTGTTCTGACCCAGTTCCACTGTGATTCAAATACTACTAAAGGGAAAAACATCCTGCAGATGGCTGCCAAGAAAATAAAGGAGGAAAAGCAAAGAATCTAGATGATCCAAAAATGTCTATTCAGTCCTTAAGTCATTGTTGTTGAAATGTTTCAACATGAAACTTCTGAATTTTAGATCTGAAGGGAATCTTAGAGTTCATAAGCATCCTGAGAATTTCTAGGGTCCCTTCCAGCTAATTTCTTAAAGAATTTTAGTCCTAAAAACAGCTAGCCTATTAGTATGGATAATTAATCCTCTGAAAGAGTCACATTATTTAAATTCATACTTCATATTTCCATTAGTCTGTAACCAATTACTATATTTTATGTAATTATAACTTCGAACAATACAAATTCAAATATTTCAGAGGATTCATTTTATGTAATAATAGAGATCCACCTAAGGTTCTTAACCTTTGTCTCTTCATCTCTCTAAAAGTTCCAAGTATATAATGCTAATATTTCTAGTATTTTATTCAATTCCATAGATTTATTTCATAGACAGAGCTAGAATTCATTGAAATTTTGCCTAAAGGAATTGTTTACTTTGATCTTTCAAATGTCATAGACTCTTCCTAACCACAACCATGGAGTTATATTGACTTGTTCTTTTTTGAATTTTATGACTAAAAATGCAATGAAAATATTACCCCATGCCAAAAATTACAGATATTTCCTCCCATTCTATTTTCTGTCTGTATACCCTATACCAGGTAATGAGTAAGTATTGACACCAAAACAAAAATTGGTCATCTGGAGTTCGCCTTTAGCTTCCTAGTGACAACCCTAAAAGTACTTACTTTAGGACATTTGAACTATTTTAGCAAATAAGAAACTTCTCAGAGGTTGTGTGGTAATACCAAAAGTTTAACCTAATGCACACAAAGCATATCAACTTAGAATGTAAGTTCAAATGTTATCACTGTCATCACTGCTTCAGGAATTAAAATCTAAATAGCTTTGAGACAGAGAGAGAGCTTGATGGTTCCTTGGTATGGTTTCAAAGACTCTGACATTACCCCAAATCTTTCTTCAACTGCTGACTATTGCTTGAATTTCTTCATTCTGAGCTTCAGCTCTTTGAGTAAAGGATTTGGTACCTCTTAAAGTAGAAAATACTCTAAGGGATATTTGTGAGCTATGATTGTCTCCAACTTTGAAATTTCATTAGCAGTTTATACTTTAGTGTGAATGAAGCCTCTGAAAATAATTTAGCAAAAATTAATTATATATTTACTGTCCAAGGCATTTTGTTAGTTATTGCATACACAAAGATAAAAACTGAATAATATCTGCCCTAACAGATAAGGAGAGAGAGAAAGATAGAAGAAACTACTATGTGGTATTGTGCAAAGAGTTTAGGGTAGAGTATCAGCTTTGTCATTAATTCACTTTGAGGCCTTGATTAAATCAGTATATCTCTTTGGACTTAGTTCCTTCATCTAGGGGAGAAAGACATCGATTTTTAAGTTCTTTCACAATTCCACTGTTTTATGAGAATTGGATGAAGAACTTACCATCAGTATGGCAGTTGACCTTGATGCCATGTTCATCCTCATTGAAAGCATTTGATAACATGGCTGAAAACAGCATGCTAAAAAGCATGGGAGCAAGCACACAGCCCCATTTCACTCCACTGGTGACTTTGTGGGAAGGCACAAGAGCATTGTCCATTATCCAGAACCCGGACAGACATGCCATCATGAAATTGATGTACAATGCTGATGAACTTCTCTGGGCAACCAAATTTTGCCACAATTTTCCATAAGCCCTCACAACTAACAGTATCAAAGGCCTTGGTCACATCTATAAATGTTGTGTACAGACCTCTGTTCTGCTGCTGGCATTTCTCCTGGAGTTGTTGGGCAGCAAACACCATAGTGACTGTTCCTTGGTCCTTTCTGAAGCCACACTGGCTCTCAGGTATGTGACCATTCTCCAGGTGAAGCATCAGCCTATTAAGGAGGATTCTAGCAAGAATTTTGTCAGCCATGACCAAGAGAGAGACCCTGCTGTGATATCACAGATCAGTCTATTCCCTTTTCCTTTATAGAGATGGAAAACAGAGGCATCCTTAAACTCTTGGGGGATAATCTCCTCTTGCCATATAACCTGGAATATTTCATTCAGATTTTGTATGAGCCTTACCTTGTACCTTTTGTATCTCCCTACCTTGTAAATTTCAGCTGGAATAGAATCAGCACCAGGTGCTTTGCCATATGAAAGGATCCTAATGGTGCTCAAAACCTCTTTTTCACTTGGAAGTTTAGCTAAGGAAGTGTCTAATGATGTATATGGAAAGAATCTTGTTCTCCAGTTCAGAGCACACACAGATATTCTGCAACTGTTTCCTACTGTAGGCTCCCCAATCCAGATGCTGAGGCTGATGAAATGAAGCAAATCAAGGAAAACTCTGAATACTATGAAAAAATAACCTTAGTTGGAAACTCCCAAGGGGTAAACTCCATGGAAGATAATGACCCCATAACAAAATCAGGTAAAGCCTTAGAGAGAAAAAATACATATCCTTTCTACAGAGACTTTAGTATTACCTGGAAGATGGGAAATGAGACTTTGAATGCAAAAACTAGAGACCTTTATGCCTTAGAAAACATTGTGGAAAATCTCATCCAAGAATGAAATACTCTGAAAATTAGAATGATCTAAACATATATGGACTAAATAAGACTACATAAAAAATTAAAATGAAGCCAAAAGATTGGAAAAAAGAAGAAAGTATATTAAATAGGATATAAAAAACCCACATGACTTGGAGAATTCATCTAAGAATTATAGGAGTATTTTAAAATCATGGTAATAACAAAAATCCAGATACCATTATTTCAGGAAAATATAAATGAAAATTGCCCAGAATTCTCAGAGCCAGGGAGCAAAGTGAACTTTTGGAAAGTCAGTCTATCTTTGGAAAGAAACTCCAAGAATGAAAACTTCCAGGAGCATGATAGCCAAAATCCAGAGTTTCCAGGACAATTTTTAAAATAAAATAGTACAAAGCAACTAAAAAGAAAGAGTTCAAGTACCAAGAAGTCACAGTAAAGATCACACAAGACTAGCAATTATCACAATAAAAAAAAGAGCTTGTAATGTGATACTCTAGAAGAAATAAAGGTTGATCAAATATAACCTTTCTGGCAAAACTAAGTATACTCCTATAAAGAAAAAAGAACTTTAATGGAATAGAAGATTTCCAAACATTCCTGATGAAAGGGTCAGAACCAAGAAGACATTCTGAAATAGAAATATGGGTGACAATGGAAATATAGAAAGGTATTGATATTTCTATATTGAAAAGGGATATATGGTAATAAGTTGTTTCATATAAATAGGAAGATAAGAAATAAATGTCTTTTTTTAGAACCCAAATATCATTTAAGTATCATTATAGACAGGTCAAAATGATAGAGGGTGTGTTGTAGTTTTGTTCTGTTTTAATAATCTTAGGAGAAGATAAAAATGAGAAGGAAAGGAACTATATGGGAAAGGAAAGTAGAAAGGAGGGAAAAATCACTACTGTACAACAGAGATACATAAAATAATGAACTTATACTCGTGGAGAAATGGTTAAGGGCATCGGTATTCCATGGACCTTACTTTCATCTGAACCAGATAAAAGAAAATTGAACACAATTACACAAACATACACACTCATACACAACTCAAAAGGGGTCCAAGATGGAGGACAGGATAGGTAAAGGAAGAGCTGAGCTGTAAACTAACCAAATACCCAAGTTGGAGGGAAGTTAAACAGAGGATTTAAAAAAAGGTACAAAGAATAAAAATGTGGGATAAGGGTCAGGGTAAAGGCAAGAGAAGAGATACTACAGAAAGGAAACAGGCTGTTCACTTACAATTACATTTTAGATTAACACCCTCTCTTCTACTTCCTTCTTATTTGTAAAGAGGGAAATAGGAGCAAAAGAAAGGAAAGACCACAAGAAGGCAGGATGGAGGGAAATATTTTTTAAAAATCATACTGTTAACATGAATTAGATAAATTCGTCAATAAAGTGGAAGAACACAGCATCAGAATAAAACTTTTCCTTAATATGGTAAATAGTATCTAAAATCAACCTTATATGTGATGAAGAAAAACTAGAGGTCTTTCCAATAAAATCAGGCATGAAGCAAGGATGCTTGTTGTCACCACTACCAATAATTCTAGTGGTAGAAAGAATATTATTATGTCAATAACACAAGAAAAAGAAATTGAGGGAATGCGCAATGGAGAAATAAAAATATGAAGTTTTGCAAATAATATGGTGAAGTACTTAGAAAACACTGGGTAGTTATATAAAAAATAACTGATGCAACAATTTCAGTAAAACTATAAGATTTAAAATAAATACATATAAATCATCAGCGTTATCACCAACAAAACTCAAGAGAAAAAAGAGCTTAAAAAAACTATATTCAGATTAACTGCGAAAGTTATAAAGTATTTGGGAGGGCATATACCAAGATTCATTTGGGTAATGAATCTATGAATCTATAAAATAAATGTATAAAACAGCCTTGCAGAAATAATGACAAATTTAAATAACTTTAGTTATTTGACAGAACTAAATAACTGGAGGAGCATTTATTTTTTTGTGGGTTGATTGAGCCAATATAAAAAAAAATAACAATATTACCTAAATCAGTGCTATATCAATCACACTATGAAAGGAATATTTTTACACGGGTAGAAACATAAGGAAATAAATAAGGAAGAACAAAAGATCAAGAATCCTACAGGTTATAATGGAAAAAAAGACAAAATGGAAAGGGATCTATCACTACTAGATTTCAGATGGTACTACAATACAGTAATCATTAATACAACCTGGAACTAGCTAAAAGATAGAGAGGTCAATCAGTGGGAAAGATTGTATATCCAGTATACAGTCAAAAATACACAGTATTAGGTTTTCTTAAACCCTTAGACTAGATTACTAGTATCAATGACATGCAGGAAAACATTAAATGACACTGGGCAATTGTAGTGGGGGAACATACTCTGAAATGGAGACTCAAATAGATGTGGTTAAAAAAAATACTCCAATCCCTCAGAAGTGCTGGTGCTCAGGAGATCTGATCAGCTAGTACATATGTAGACTGATAAAGTAAGTTCAGAATCTTGCTGCAAATAAAAATAGAAATATTCCCTAAACTAATATACTTATTCAGTGTATGTTCAGTTGTTTCAGTTGTGTTTGACTCTTTGTGACCCCATTTGAGATTTTCTTGGCAAAGATACTGGAGTAGTTTGTCATTTCCTTCTCCAGCTCATAAAAGTCAGGAAACTGAGGCAAACAGAATTAAATGACTTACCCAGGGTCACACAGCTAGTAAGTGCCTGAGTTTGGATTTAAATTCAGGTCTTCCTAGCTCTAGGTTTTGGCATATTCTGTCCACTATACTACTTAGTTTTCCCATTTATTCAGTACCATATCAATTTAAGTATCAAAGGAGTATCATATAGAATGAGGTGGAGGGGTGGGGAGAATAAATTCTTTGAAGGAAAAAAAGTAAGTGAAAGGTCAAAAAATTTCAAGTTATAATGAAAAATAACTGTGAGAAGAGAGTGTAGCAATACTAGATCTCAGGCTATCACAAAGCAGGAAACATCAAACAATTTGGTACTGGTTAAGAAATAGAGACTCAACATTGGAACTGATTAGGTATACAATATAAAGAAGCAAATGAACATAGTACCAGAGTGATTAGACAAACCCAAAGACTACAATTATTTGAAGGGGGCAGGTGGGAAATGACTATGGGATAGCAACCTGACAGCAATTAGGTTGAGACCTTTATCTCACACTGTATATCAAGATAAGTCCCATATGGTGACATAACCCATGATTAATATCTGGTCACTGGATTCAGATGACTCTGGAGGAGAAGTGAGGCTGGTGACCTGCACAGCCCTCCCTCACTCAAAACAAAGTCAAGTGCAAGTCATGTCATCATTTCTCTGATGGCATGGTCTTCTTGGCAATGAAGGACGAACACAATGATAGCTGCGTGACAGATATAAAAGATTACATCATAAACAAATTAAAGGAGCAAAAAAGGAAATATCTTTTACACCTCTGGATAGGAGAAGTTAATAATTCATCAAGAGATAAATTCACAAGAAAAAAAGAAAAATTTTGATTACATAAAATTTAGAAGTTTTTAAACAAAACAAATGCTGTTAAAATTAGAAAAGAAATAGTTACCTTGGAAAAAATCTAGTAATAATTTTACATACAAGAGAAGTGATTCAAATACATGTGAGCAAGAACTAACTCTTCCTTCCCTCAACAGATAAATGATCAGGTTATATAAACAGGCTGTGCTCAAAGGAAGAAATCTAAGCAATCAATGAGTACATGAAAAAACATTCCAAATCATTAATAGAGAAGAAGTGCAAATTAAAACAACTTTGAGATTTCTGTATATATATATGTAGAGAGAGAGAGAGAGAGCAAGATGACAAAAAAGAAAAATGACCATTTAGAAGGGCTACGGAAAAGCAGTCATGCCAATGCACTATTAGGAGAATTATAACTTGATATGATCAATCTTGAAAGCAATTTAAAAATTATGCCCCCAAAGTTACTAAACTGTGAATATCTTTTGACTTAGCAATTCCACTACTAGACCTATACCCTAACAAGATTAAAAAAGAATAGAAAGACTCATATGTAGAAAAACATTTTTAACAACTCTTTTTTATTTATTTCTAGCAAAGGACTAGAAACAAAGAGGTTGCTCATCAACTGGGTAATGTCTGAGTGAATCATAGTATACAAATATAATGGAATAGTAATATGCCATAAGAAATTGTGGAAAGGATAGCTTCAAAGAAACCAATTCAGGAGACCAATTATATATACATTGTTGCCAGCTAAGTGGCACAGTGGCTAGAGCACTGGGGCTTGAAGTCAGAAAGACTAGTCTTCATGAGTTCAAATCTGGCCTCAGACATATATTGGTTGTTTGACTCTGGGCAATTCACTTAACTCTGCCTCAGTTTCTCACCTGTCAAATGAGCTAGAGAAGGAAATGCCAAGTCACTCCAGTATCTCTGCCAAGAAAACCCCAAATGGGGTCACAAGGAGTTGGACATGACTAGAATGGCAACAACAAACCACCACAACATTGTAAAGAAAAACAACTTTTAAAGACTTAATAATTCTTGATCAATGCAATGACTGATCATGATTCCCAAGGATTGATAATGAAGCTTACAACCAATCCCATAAAAGAGAGGTGATGGACTCAAGGTACAGAATAAAGCGTATATTTTCATGTAAGTCCCATGGGGAGTTTTCTGTATTTAATGAAGGTTAATTTTTTTTCCCCAATGGGATTGGAGAGGTGGAAGAAAGGGGGAGACTAGTGATAGGGTTGTCAAAAAGAAAAGGAAGGAAGAAAGGAAGGAAGGAAGGAAGGAAGGAAGGAAGGAAGGAAGGAAGGAAGGAACCCAGGCAAGCAAAGAAGTTTTGAAAGTTGTATGTTGAACTTATGGAAGGTAGAAGGAGATCTGTCAATAACAGATCTCAAATGCTACTAGAATGCAGTGATTATTAAAACAATTTGGTACTGGCTAAAAACCAGAGAGGTCAAAGGTTAAAAGGAAAAGCCAACTATAAGTAATAGAGATTTGCTGTTTCATGCTACCATCCTTTTTCTTTTCGACTTTTCAAAGGGAAATATTCATTTTATTTAGTATTTAAGCTCAAAATAAAAGCAATGGAAAGGGAAAGAACTTAGAAAAACTAAAGAATTGTGATCACTGTAATAACAAAACATGCATTGGTCAGACTGGTGCGTCCCAACACTTTTTGATGAAGTAATGAATTGGAACTGCAGAATGTGGCATATTTTCAGCCATGGTCAATATGATACACTTGTTTTGCTTCCCTATATTTATATTTACAAAGGAGAGTTTTTATTTGGGAAGAGGCAGATTGTTGGGGGAGAGGATGGATGCTGATAATGATGCATAAAAAAAGAAAAAAAAATGTATGTAAAGGACACACTAAAAGTAGACAGAGCAGAAGGAAGCTCAGAAAGGGACAGAGATACAAACAGCAATTTTTATGTTAGTATTTGGTTACATTTAATATACATTTTTGAAAACCATTTTGATAGAAGTTCCCAGTTCAATATGTAAAAGATAAGAAAACTGAGTTGATAGCCACCTGGAGGCTCCTTATGATATTGCACTTAGTTAAAAAAAATTACTTTCATGGATTATTGAACTGCTGACCAATACCTATATGAATAAATGAGAAAGTGTTGAGCCAAAAATCAATGTAGCAGGTACATATGTGGTGAGTGTATGTGTATGCTTATCTATATGTATATGTATATATAGATATACACCACATACATACATGTGTATATGTATATATATTCGCATATAAACATACATAGATATGGGGATGAGTTTTTATATATGTATATATGACATATTTAGAAATGTATATGGGTACATATATTTTTACAGACTTCTGCCAATGAAGATCGACAACTCATTTGTAAATCAGGGTCACAGAGAGTTGTCTGAATTCACCCAAAGTGAATTGCCTAAAATCCGAAAGTTAGTATGTGTCAGAGACAGAATTCAAACCCAGGCTTCCAACCACTAGACTGTCCCTCAATCTTCTATAACATGTTGCTTCTCCTTTTGTTATTGCTTATTTATATATACATTGTCTTCTGTTCTGATGACTCCAGTGCTTAGAAAAGTAATTGGCATATACTAGGCACTGAATAAATACTTCTTGTTCAATTGATTGATCTGTGCTGGTAATCCTAACAAAGAATTCCTTGCACCTGTGTAAGAACAAGTTCAGATCAAAAAATAAAACCATTCCCTCATTCCTCTCTCTCTCTCTCTCTCTCTCTCTCTCTCTCTCACTCTCTCTCTCTCTCTCCCTCTCTCTTTCCCTCTCCCTCTCTCTGCCTGTCTCTTTTTCTCTCTCACTCTTTCCCCATATATAACATATATACATAACATATGTATATATGCACATACACACACACACACACATATATATATATATATATATATATATATATATATATATACACATTGATATACACATCATACACAATAAAAGCAATGGGTTCTGTGTTGGTCCTATATCTATTTGTTTCATTACAAGAAGGGCAAATAACATCCCATTTGTTGACATACACTTGCAAATGTGCACATAGGCAATGCACCCGAACACACACTCATATAAAGTCTCCAAAACATTCCCCTAAATAAAGATGCCAAGTACTATAACCAAATGGGAAACACGATTTAAAATTCTGGTCCTTTGAATAATTACATATTGACTACATGGTCAGTGTTTATACTAAATTAAGATATATATGAAATAGTACAGTATCTAATTCATAGAGCATTAGAATTCAAATTCCACCCCAGATACTCATCAATTGTGTGATTAAGGCAAATCACTTAATCTTTCTGGGCCCTTTAAGGTACTAGCTAGCTCTACATCTGATTCTGTGATGTTCTAGACTATTCCCCCCATAAGTCTTGAGTATATTTTTAGGGAGCACTTTATTGCACATTGTAATGTAGATATGATTACAGTTTTTGCTGTGACTGCTGTCAGACCGTCTGGAGCCCAGATACAAGGAAGACAAAATGTTTTTGACAACTGTGCCTTTTTTTTGTTTCCATTTCCCTACTTTATTCTGGGGAAACGACGTTCCTGGGAAATTCTTTGCATGACTTAGATTATGAGCTACCTATAAAACTCAAGCATGTAATACCTCCTTATAGAATAATAATCTTAGTGGTGGAGTTTCTGCCATTTGTCTCTTTCCTTAGAAAATGAATTAGTTTAGAACTGCTTTTGTATTGAAATATTCAGAGAAATAAGATCAAATACACACTCACCACGTCTTCCACTCTTTGTGTGTTTTTTTTTGTTTTTTTTTTTGCTTGTTTGTTTGAGAGAGGAGTGCAGTGGACAGAGAAAAGAGGATATTTGCAATTGATTTCTGTGCCTGGTAATAATTTTCATTGGGTCTTCTTTTGACTTTGAATAGCTTTTTCCCCTTGGGGGAAAAATGCCTTTGCTGACCATGGCTAAACTGGAACATGTGACATAATCCTTTCCTGATAGCAGAGAAGACATGAAGTGGGAGGTGTAGTTCAGTGTGATTCGGAAGTTTGGTCATTTCCGGAAGGAAGTGTGAATCACAATACAAGGCGTTTTTTGGAGCTGAATCAGAAGTGTCAAGGAAGTCAATTTTTGGTCAGCTTAACTAAGGCCAAAATGTGATTAGTTTAACTCTGTCTATTTCAACATACTGGATTCTCCCATTTCCCTGTATGACTTGAGATGGAGGAACAGTCAACATACAGCTAAAACAGCCTCAAAGTTTATACTCCAAAGGGAGATATAATTAGAAATTACAAAGGCTTTTTTCCAAATAGTTTACAATGATAAGAGATTTTGAAAAGTGAAAGTATGATGGATTAATTGATATTTTAATAAACATTCTTTCCTTAATGGAAATACATGAGAAAAGTATTCCTATCCATTTACAGTGAGTTGGATTGAAGTATACCCCCATGAAACACATTTGGAAACAGACCTACAGGGGCCCCTGGAGCATGTGCAGAGCTCCCCTGATAACTTCCTGGGATAGTGATTGGGGGTCATAGACCTCACCTTGGGGATACAAGAAATCTAACAGACAAAAATGAAAGAGAAAAAAAAAAGACAGAAAAACTAAAACAGAAACAACCTCTCCCCCTTTTCTGCTCCCTCTCTCCCCAAGAAAACTTCCACACTTCCAACAAATAATATAATGTGTCCAGAGGTGGTGCAGTGGATAGAGCACCAGTGCAGGAGTCAGGAGGACCTGAGTTCAAATCTGACCCCAGACACTTGACACTCAAGTCACTTAACCCTAATTGTCTCATCCTGGGTCATCTCCAGTCATTCTGATGAATCACTGGATTCAGATGACTCAGGAGGAGCAAGTAAGACTGATGACCTTGCATAGCCCTCCCTCTTTCAATACAAAGTCAAGTGCAAGTCATGTCATCATTTCTCTGCTGGCATGGTCTTCTTTGAAAACGAAGGACAAACACACATAATGTGTCCAGGAAGGAGTAAAATAACATATAGGAGCATGAAGAACAAAATCCTGTGCTCCTGCTCTCACCTTTGGAAGGACAAAATACTAGATTTTAATAAATCTTGTCTTTGTGATGGAGAATGTAAAGTATTTGCAGTTCACAGTAGATCTCCATATATTAAATGATATAATAAGCAGCAACTTCAGAAGAAACAGCACAAAGAAAATCAAGATGACTTCTGGCAAAATCACCAACCCTTAACATGGGTCAAAGGTTTTTGCAATAAAGTAACTAAGAAGTTTTCTTTCTATGATTTGTTTTTTGACCTGCATATTCTTTAAGATTATATTATTTGGTTTGTATGTAAGTTTGAATTTTTGCTTCAAATGTTCTTTATTAATTTTAATTTTTATTGCATCATGTTCAGCAAAGGATATGTTTCCTTTTTTTTATTTTTTTGCATTTGTCCGTGATTTTTATACCTCAGCACATGGTCAATGACTTTAAAAGGTGCTGTACAAACCTGACAAGTCAACAGTTATTCATTAAGGGCTTACTATGTGTCAGGCACTGTGCTAAATATCAGGGATACAAAGAAGTGGGGGGGGGGAACACAAAAACCCTCAGTCTCTGACATCTAGGAGCTCACATTATAATGGAGGAGGCAACATGAAAACTATGTACGTCAAGGTTACATATGGGTGTAAATTGGAGGTCAGCTCAGAGGAAAGGCACAAGGAGTAGGGTGAGGGGAAACTAAGAAAGGCGTCTTGTAGAAAGCATGATTTGAGCTGAATCTTGAAGAAAGCCAGGAGGCAGAGAGAGGGAGGGAAGTATCAAGCATGGGAGGAGGGGACTGACAGCGAATATACCCTAAGTTGAGAAATGGAGTGTCACGTGTAAGGAACATCAAAAAGACCAGTGTCACTGGGTTGTAGAGTATATGGAAAGGTTAATGGAATAAGAAGCATGGAAACACAAGGAAGAGCTACTTTATGAAAGGATTAAAAATCTAAATAGAATATATTATATTTGATTCTATAGGGAGCTACTCGAGTTAATTCAATGTGAGAGTGACATGGTCAGGGCTGAGCTTTAGGGAGATGACTTTGGCAGCTGGTTGAAGGAGAGGTTGAAGTAGGAAGAGACTCAAGGTGGGGAGGTCAACCCAAAAGCCAGGAGAGAGATGGGATAATAGCTAGCAAGCATGGTTGGATCAGGTGAAGGGTTTTTGTTTTGTTTTAAGAATAGGGAATAATGATAGCTAGTATTTACATAGTACCTACTATATGCTAGGCACTGTACTTTATAAATGTTATTTCATTTGATCTTTACAACAACCCTGGGAAGTAAATACTATTATTTTATCCCCATTTTATGGAAACTGAAGCAAATAAAGATTACATGATTTACCTAGGGTTACATAGCTAGTAAGTATTTGAGGTTGGATTTGAACTCAGGGCTTCCTGACTCCAGGACTGATGTTCTATCCACTATGCCTCCTAGCTGAAAACATGGAAAGCAGTGAAGCAACCAGTAGAAATGGGGCTTAGTGAGAGAGTGGGGATGTCAGAAGGAACAATGTTCTGGAGGTGATGGGAGGTCACTTGTACATGTAGAGGGTTTTGCCTTGGCAAGGAGAAAGGCTACCTCTTCATGTGAGATAGGAGTGAAGGAAGAGATAAAGAAGAGTGAAGGGGAAAGGGGTAAGACTTTTGAATGATGAGATGAGGAGAATGGGAGAAGGAGCTCTTGGTAAATGGCCTCAATTTTTTCAATAATATATAAGGTAAGGTTCTCAACTGAGAGGGTGAGGGCAGGAATGCCATGGGAAATTTCAAAAAAGATGAGAAGACTGGAAAAGGTGCTGTGATGAGTGGGATAATGAATTAATCAGAGAGGTAGAAAAGATCATCTTTCTGCATTGAGAGCCCAGTTAAAATTATATAATACAAATTTGTAGTGACCCCATTTAGCACAATTTCTTGATTTTCTTCAGCTCTATTTAGCAACACATGAATCATAGAGAAGATGGAAGTAGTCCAAGGCTAGAACTTGACAAGGCATGAATGTTTATAGTATAAGGGATCCAGGGACTCCATGGTGGAAAATGGAGTCAAGTTGAAGTAGTTGATCAAGGCACTGAGATAGGGAAGGGAGAAGAGCATAGCCAGTTAAGGCCTGAGAGAGAATTGAGCAGTATAGGCATTCCAGGTCATGGTAAGGATGAAGAACAATGTTAGAGGTAACAACGAGAAGGGAAATATAGAATGATAAAGAATTTTAATATTCTTGAACATAGATATGTAATGCTTCTGAGTAACAGCCAAATCAAGAGTATGATCATCTCTGTGTGTATCTGAGCTAGAGGTCATGGGAAACACATACATTGAAGAATTGTGGAATTGGAAGGTTTGAAAAACCATCAACATGGGTATGTCAAGTCTCTTAATATGAGGGTAAGAGTTGAAGTGTGGAGAGTGAATTGTGAGCCAGGCAAGGAAATCTTGTGGAACAAAGGCTAATGTCTTGGGCAAGTGGGGGAAGGATGGTAGATAATTAGCTACCAGGAAATTGATTAATATGGAATAAATGAACCTCAAAGGAAGAGAGGTAACTGAATATTGATAGGAGAACAAAAGTCTGGCAATGTTAGTGGGGAGCAAGGAGTATTATTCCCACACCCCCACCAGGGCAAATGAGTTGTGGGAATGAAAGAAAGCATAACTGGTGCTGAAAAGTGTTACCAGCGATATTGTATCATAAGGAAGAAGTCAAGTTTCAGAGAGCGCCAGAAGATGGAAGGTGTAAGAAAGGAAAAGATTTAAAATGAAAGCAGGTTTATTAATTATGGAGCAGGGGTGGATAGATCTGAAATGGGACATTAAGGGAGGCATAGCATCGAGAGTGTGAGAAAAAGGGAGTAGGAAGTGAAATATGAGAATGGGGTTTGTGCAATAGTAGCCAAAGGTTCAAAATCACTTGGAGGAGAAGAGGATGCAAGGGCATGACTTTGCTAATAATGAAGGAAAGAGTTCAGGCATATTATTAGTGAATGGAGAGAAGCCCATTGAGGGAAGTAGGTAATTAGACCATTCAAAGTTCTCCCTCAACGTCTGAGGGACAGGTGGTAAGATCAAGACTTGTGAAGCCTAGGAAGTCTGTCCCCCTAGTAGGCAGGAGCAAGTGACTGTATAGCCTAGGGGAGCCTGGACAGGAAGCAGGAACTGACAATTCAGAGTGATGCTAATCTAAGAATACCCTCTGGAACATAAGCAATGCATTATTCCCAGGAGGCCCCAAGAGCTAGGAGATCATAGGCATATGGCCCGGATCCAAGGTGGCACAGTGCTCCCTGAAAAGTCCCTGGGAGGAAGGAAGAGGCCACAGATACATGGACTGGATCCAAAGAGCAGTCCTCTCTGACAACTTCGTATACTATTTTCAATTCCTATTTAGTAATGTCCAGATATCTATTCACATCTAATTTTTATAAAATTATATTAAAGTACTTATTTCTTATTTATATTTTTGTTAGATTTCTTTAGGTTTGAAAGGAATACATTGAAGGCCACAGGTATGATAGTTTTCCTGGCTATTTGTTCTTGAGACTCAATTGGTTCTTCCAGCAAGTATATTTGCATTATGCTATTTGGTACATATGTATTAAGTGTTGATATTATTTCATTATCTATTGTTACCTAAACGTAATGTAATTTTTCTATTTATCTCTTTTAACCATGTCTATGTAACCATAGCATAAATGGATTGCGACTATTGACTTTCTAAATTTTTACAATGTATAAATTCTGATCCATTTTTATTCTGCTCCATCTATATTTTAATTATTTGTGAATAGTTATGTTTCAAATGTGTTTCTTGAAATCAACTTATTTTTAGATTTTGCTTTTTCTTGCCTTTTTTTTTGCCTTTCTTCTAACCTCCTTTAGAATTCATTCATGAGTATGAGTGTGAATTGTATTTGACTGTACATCATAAAATCTTATAGCTTTTAGTCTCTTTTCCCTCTCACCAATTCCATTCTTTACAAAGAAAAAGAAGATGAAGGAGGAAATAGAATGGAATAAGACCTAGCAATCTGGACTCAGTGGTTTGTTCCCACACCTGTTTCTCATTTCTTCGCCTAACCCTGATGTTGATCACCAGTTCTTAGAATTTCTTTCTCTCTTTTTTGGTTTCTCCTTTCTGATCTACTCTATGTAATTGAAATTTAATTTTCTTGTTGACTGCTCCCTCTCCAACTCTATTCTCACTCTCAAATCCTCCTCTTCCCCTCTCCCTATCTCTTATTTCTCTATCTAATTTAACATATTTTTTTTATCAAAATTGTATGTCTTTATCCCTCCTTTGCCTAGATCAAATAAGAGTGAGATTAATCAGATACCTCCTTTTGCTCTTCCATGTTCTTCTGGCACATTCTAATTATTAAAAAATTCTTCATAATTTCTTTCTGTCTCCTTACTTTTTATTTCCTTTTAAGGACAAATAAAAAACAAATATATAATCATATTTAGTAATAATACATATATATACATATATATGTATATATATATATATATATATATATATATATATATATATATATCTCACATATAAGGCCTGCCATTTATCTTTCTTTGCTCTCTCTGTGACCCTTAAGCACAGTGGGATTCTTAGGAGACACCTCTCTCCCCCATTGAAAGGTTAATACTTGATTGTCATTTAGCCCTGTCTAATTGCTCAAATATGTTTACTTTTAAAGGTTTCTCTTGCATTTTGTATTCTCTATTCAATGAAAGCTTCATTCCTTCTCCTCTCCTGCCCTCTGTAAGATTATATTCAGATTTGTAACCTGTTATTCTTGGTTGTAATATAAATTTATTTTATGTTTTGCCTCGGTATATCATTCTCTAAGATTTCTTCTTTTTTATAATAGTTACAGAAGTCTTATTGGATACTCGTTGTTATTCATTGGTACACAAACTTTTTCTTTCTGATTGATTGAAATGTCTTTCATTGTCCTGGAAACTTTGGATTTTACCTGTGACATTCCTGGATGTTTTCATTTTGGTTTTTTGCCCCCCACAAAGTTATGTATTCTTTTTTTTTCTATTTTCACTTTCTAGTTCCTGATAGCTGAGGATTTTTCTTGAACATTTTTTCAAATATGGTATGCAAATTTTTTTGTTTGGTTAGGGTGTTTAGGTAGTCAAATAATTCTTAAGATCCCTCCTTTACCTGTTTTCCAGATCACTTGTTTTTGAAAGTAAATACCTCACAAAATCTTTTGCTTTTTCAGTCTTTTAGTTTTGTTTCTAATTTTTTTGCTGTCTTGTTGAATCATTTAATTCTATTTCTCCATTCTTTTTTTCAGGAAGTCTTTTCCTTGGGTCATGTTGCTCTTCTTCTGTTATAAGTGATATATTCCTTGGGAGCTTTAATTTTTAGTGAATGAAACATTTATTACATGCTTGGGACCAAGTTATTCTTTTTCGGAGACTCTTCATATAGTAATTGTGGAGTTACTCTGTACTTCTGGGTATTTCTTTGTTTTCTCTTTTCCCATAACATTTCTTTATTGGATTTGGAGTGCTATTCAGAGTGCTCCTCCAGAGCCAGAAAAGAAAGCATACCAACTATTTAGTCATATCTACAGCCTCATTTCCTTGTTCAATATTTTGTTCCAGGTCCATTTATGTCCGACTCCATTCCTTCTTGCACTTTTGAATTGTTGTGGTAGACATTTCCTGGTCTTGTCCCCATCGCAATAATGATGCTGCTATGGTTGCCTTGCAGAAGTTCTAGGTAAAGTGTAAAGTGCCTAATTGAAAGTCCTCCTTGCTTTCCTCACTTGGCAGCCTTGACCTGAAACAGAGAGTGGAATGGAGATGAAACAAGACTTCTACTTGGTGACCAAACATTGGTGTTGGCTCCAGTTCTCTCACCATCTTCTTTTCCTCAAACAATCATCCACCTTTAGGTTGGCTTTGTCTCCTAGGTAGGACCTGAAAGGTCCATATTGAATATTTTCAATCATGTCTCTTCGAGAGCTCTGGCTTTTCTCTATCTTCTACATTCTCTGGAATGGTCAATAAGGAGTTGCTTTTAAGCTCCACCTTAGCTGCTGCACTTCTCCATTTCCCAGGCAAGTTCCCTATGGGGAGCTAGCTTTATCCCTTGTTGTAATAGCATTGACTTCAGGTTTCCTTGAGGGTCCCAAGATATGTACAGACATTCCCTGGGTTCTCTTTACACCAAGAAGTACTAGGAGCCGCCTTTGTTTCTTTTTTGTGGTTCCAATAGCCTTGGGCTAAGCTCCCACTGGCTTTAGCTCTCTCCCTAGTATACTCCTGACCAGATTATCCACAGACATCTGAATGTCTCCTTGTGTGGTCCTGGACTGGATGGAGGAGTTTATTAGCATTTCTCTTTTGTTTTATTGATTCACTTAATTTGATTGTTTCATCTGGCACCCTTTTAAATATCTGCAGGAGAATTTCTTAGGGGAGCTGTAATCTTTCAAGGTACCATCTTTAGTCAATATATCTTGCCTAAAGGGGCCAGATCCTCTCTCTTTGTCAGTTTAGAAGCATCATGCAAAATGAAACATAGATGTAATAGAAGTTAAGTAGATTGTTAAGTAATCCTTTTGGGTTTCTTCATTTTAGAATTTAGAGTACGAGGCCATCCCCTGGGAACGCAAACATCATTAATCCAGGCCAGACAGGCACACAGTGATGAGATTTCTCCAGACAGAATTTCCTGAAAAAATATGTGAATCAAAGTTGTTACATATGAGCAGAAGTCAGTTGATATGTTTTCTTTTCTGGCTCTGGAGGAACACAGCCTCACTTAAATCCAATTCACTTGCACAGCATGGCATGACCTCCCTGACGTCATGTTCCTCTTGGAGAACATAGGACAAATAGAAGCAATGGTAGGATAGGTATTCTTGACTAGACCTTCTCCTCTGTCTGCTACAGCAGAAGAGCCAACCTGGGGGAGGGGTGTTGGGGGGATAGAGAGGAGGGAGAAAGACTATACTGAGGCTAGGAGGGTGAATTTTGGCAACTAAGACATTCAGAAGCTAAACTTTAGATTGTAACTTTCCAAACAGTGGAGTCTGGACCCCTGGCTAAATTCTTGGCTGATTTCCCTCTTTGGATAGGAAATTAATCACAGAATACCCAAAATGTGTTTGGAGGGAGGGAATCTCTCTACTTTACTGTGGGATCTAGCCAGATATTTTGATTTTTTTTCCCCTCACAAAGAGTAGCATAGATCTTAAGCATATTGGCCTTCTCTGAGTGTGTGTGTGTATGTATGTGCAAGAGAGAGAGAGAGAGAGAGAGAGAGAGAGAGAGAGAGAGAGAGAGAGAATGATTCTACATGTATTTTAGAAATTCCAGCATTCCACTGGGAAATATGTCCTTTTTGTCAGAAGCCTCTTTGGTCTCTTCCTTCGTCAGTTCTTTCAGCAAAGCTAATTCCACTGATTCCTCTCTTTGAAATAGCAAAAGTGTGGCCAGTCATCAGATTCTGGAAACTTATTCCCAGTGGATTATACATGATTCCTAGTTTTGTGGCATCTATGTTATAGACATGAGAATACTTTGTAGCTCATTTTTCTTACTTTCACTGACCAGTGATTAAGTTGGATTTTGTCCCTTCCACAACTCTCTCCTTAAGCCCTGGCTCTAAAAATTTTAATTAAAGTGCTCCATTTAACATTTCTTTTGAATGTAAAATTACTTGGACAAAGATGACAATAAATCATTTTTGTACCTCTACCACTCCATATGAGAGATATGGAAAATAAAAATGTCAAGAAAAATATTTTCATCAATAAACATTTATTTCAAAGGGGGAAAAAAGCTGGATTTGAAGTCAAAGGATGAGCCAGATTTTAGGTTTCAACTCCATATAGGTGTGTGATCTCATAGAAGTCACCTGATTTGTCTGAGTCTCACTTTTCTCTTTTGAGAAACAAAACTGTGATCTGCTTTGCAACATTTTGTGAGGACAAAATAACTTGATGTACATGAAAATATTATATATGTTTCCATTTTTTATATCATTTTGATATCATTTTTGATATCATTGATATCATTTTGATATCATTTCCACATATACCATAGGAGAGTCATTAATAAAGTAGGGAGATCAGAGCTTTCCCTCAGGACCCTGAATTTAGAAAGCATTGGCAATAATTGCAGTCCTTCAGGGAAACATCAAAAATAATTTTGAAATAAGAAGCCACCCTATGGGCTGAGTTGAGCTTGCTACATTCTCTGCTTACCAGTAGCCTCCTTAGTAATGACTTGCCACTAATGCTCCAGGGTTCCTTTCCCTTCCCCACAAGGCAGCATTCTACTTACTCTCTCACCCCAACCACCAACTGAGAGCTCACTTCCTACCACTTGCCCAGGCAGACTAAGTTAAATCATTAGGTACCTTCTATGTGCCAAGTACTGTGCTCAGCACTGGACATAAAAAGAAAGACATATAATATAGCCCCTGCCTTCAAAGAGCTTTTAATTTAATAGGGAAGATAGTATGTAAACAACTTAGTCAAAACAAGATATGTTCAAAGTATATGGAAGGCACAATAATTCTTAATTATAACTTTGCTTACAATGGGGTGGTAAAACCATGTGGCTAATGTTCCTGAACTCAATTGAACTAACATTTCTGTAGCACTTTTACAAAGCACTATGTTCCCAACAATCTCTTAAGGTAGGTTTTATCATTCTCATTTTGTAGATGAGGAAATTAACTCATAGAGATGAATATTAATAATAGTTAACAATACTATAGTTCTTACTATGTTCCAGGTACTGTGTTAAAGACCTTTAAAGGTGAAATGACTTGCAGGGATTATATAGCTTATAAGAGCTATGGGACTCCAAATGAGGTCTTTCCCAATTCTAATTCAAGTACTTTCCCTGCATCATGCTAAAAGAACCTCTTATGACACTATTAACAGAACTGGAAATTCAATCATATATAATTATAGTTCTAGTTCATACTTGTGGCCAGCCTTAAAGAGAAAAAAAGAATTATTGCTTGTTATGTAATTAAAAGCCTAAATGCCATCTCCAACCAAAATTAAGTCACATTGCAAGTTATATAACGAACAAAATTCCTCAACAATATTTAATCTTACCTTGCTTATGCCCAGGAAAAAGTCTTTAGGTTCACAAAATCTGCAATAATCCTACAAAATTTTTAGTATTCTATACAATTTTTTCATTATTCTTCCGACCTCCTTCTAAGTCTTGTTCATATACTTCTTTAACCTGGTTTCAATTTATTTCAGCAAACATTTATTAAATGTCTTCTACATACAGTGTCTTATGGTAGGAGCTGGTGCTAGTAAGACAGAAACAGAAGAATACTGCTTTTAAAGAGTTTCATTCTACTGTATGTATACATATACATATAATAAAAAATTTAAAATTGTCTCAGTTTTTAAAACTCTTACTTGAATTTCTGATATAAAAATACTAAGAGAACTCACCTTTTGTCCCAAAAAAAATTTATTAAGGATCCAGAAAGATATATGTATAAGTAGTGTATGATGAGGGTATAGCCATTTCCCTTCTCTCTGAACTGAATCACTCCAAATCTTCCCCACTCAGAGCTTTCTTTATACTAGTTTCTATCCTGCTCCTCCCCTACTATACAGATTTGTAACCCTTCTACTCTTGAATGGATGAAATTGTGACAAACATTTTAAACTCATACTCTTTAAAGGGTTTATAAAGTATTATGTTGTTATAGTTACAAGCAATTCTCTTAATCCAGAGAAGTACAAAACTCATTAGATTAGCTCTCTAGTCAATATACAAACAAGTCTACCTAGCTTTTCACTCACCAAAACTGATATCAGTTGTTAAATCAACCATCAGCCTATGTTTGTAGTAAATGGTTGCATTTCCCTCAAGTCAAGTTGAGGAGAGAAAGAGTACCACGTCTGTGATGTTTCCTCTTTCCCAAACCACAAATTGCACTAGTGGTTAGTAACAGAAACACAACGGATTTTACCTCTCCTCAAGTCAGCAGATTCCCAGCCTTTTCTTTAGATAACCTACAAAGCAGTGTTTCTGTTCCAATCAGTAGCCTCCCAAGTAGAGCAGTTGAAAACTTTCTACTGACTAACTCTTCTTGGCTTCCTCTTAACTTCCTTCTTGTTACCTTCTAAACTCTTCGGATTCTTCTGAGTTCTTTGCTAGGTCTAATGTCTCAAAGTCCTGGGGGAAGAACTCACTATTCAACAAATCTACCTGGAAAATTGGAAAGCAACCTGGCAGAAATTAAGGTATCATCCAACATCTGACACTGATGAGGGCTGGAAGGGGGATGTGAGACCTCCACAAAGACCAGGGTACCAGGGGCAGGTCGTCTGGTGAAGAATTCATGGACTCAAGCATTGTTAAGGTCAAAGTAAAGATTTATTACACTTTTCAGTGGGCAAGAGTTCTTAGGAAACCTACAAACTTAGAGCGGTACACCATATTTCAAGAAATAAGAAAAGGAATATACTCAGATCTATTAGAACTGGAGAACAAAGGCCTTGAATTTAAGGCCAGATTTCTTTCCCTTACACTGTATTTTCTCTTTAACAGAAAAAAATCTTACAGGGGTAAGAAACAGACCTTTTATAGAATTAAGGAATTTCAAATTTCATGATTAAAAAGGACCAGAGCTAAATAAAAACTTTGAAATGTAGACACAGTAGTTAGGAGAAATCTGGAAAGATTGAAACAATTAGAAAAGTGGCTGAAATGATTATCAAGTATTTATTTATCAATAATGGGAGAAGATACAGATGTCCCTTTACAATCCTAATATCTTCAAGGGTCACAGAAAAGTTAAATAATATAAAAACATAGATTGGGTATAGTTTTCTTCTGTTTTGTTTGTTTTGAGAGAGTAAAGAAAAAGTGATGAAAAGAATATGCTAGAAAAATAAATGAATAAGAAGGGGAAGGAACTTACTATTTTACGTAAATGATGTACGCAAGAAAAGGGTTTATGAACATGGAGGAAAGGCTAGGGGGAATAAGCATTTAGTGACCTAGTTGCTCTCTGAATGAAAAGAGATTTGAATTATACCGGCACATTTTTTGGTATAAACATTAAACTTAACAGGAAAACAGGGAGGAAGAGGATGAGGGAGCAAATCAATTAAAAAAATAATTCATGGGGTAGGGTTATGGAGGGAATACTATAGTTACAAAATAAACTTCAACTTTGTAGAGTTGATCATAAATTGAAGATTAAAACAGTTTCTAGAATTGATGAGGAGAGGAGGACAGAAGAATAAGAAAAGACCGCTTCATTTATCAATAACTACTGTCTATTATGTGGAGCAGCTAGGTGTCACGATGAAAAGAAAGCCAGGACTGGAGTGAGGAAGACTCATCTTCCTGAGTTCAAATCTGATCTCAGACACTTACTAGCTGTATGATCCTCGGCAAGTCACTTTACCCTATTTTCCTGTAATGGTAAGGGAATTTGAAAATCTTCCCTGACCCTTAATAGGTCCATGTGACCTGCTTGACCTTTGGCCCAGTCCACAGCTTAAGGAGCTTGCCAAATGTGTGAAGCAGGAAGAAAGACTGAGGTGTAACTGAGAGAGAACCGGCAGAGCAGAGCAGCTAGCATGAGTGAGAGGAGTGATTTTGCTTAAGGGAGCTTGTTCATGGGGAGACCTGATGGAGGGAAGGCTTGGGGGATGACTGTGCTTCCTGCATTGATAATGTATATAGAATTCTTTGTTATTATGATCGGTTTGGCTTTCTGGTACCTGAATAAATATCTTGGTTTCATCTTTGAGGAAGAGAGTTCATATTTTGTGAGTTTACCCTGGAAATACACATGCATAGCCATAGCGGCTGCTGTGGATATTACATTGGCATTACATTGCCTCATTTCCTCATCTGCAAAATGAGCTGGAGAAGAAAATGACAAACTATTCCAGTATCTTTGCCAAGAAAATTCCAAATTGGGTAACAAAGGGTTGGACACAACTGAAATGATTGAACAAAAGTTTCAATTACACCTCTTGTGTTTATTTTTAAAAAATTTAATGGGAAACAGACAAAAGGAGAAGGAAACATGTGGAAGAAACAGAGGAAAGAGGGAAAATACAAAATTAACAACCATAATAGTGAAAGTGAGCGGAGTGGACTCACCAATGAAATGGAAGATAGTGGAATCTATTCAAAATCAAGGTCTGTTGATACATTATTCTCAAAGGAAAACTGAAGATTCACATGGAGTTAAACTGAAATGCTGGAGTAGAATTTATATAGTTTAGGTAATTTTTAAGAAGTAGAAATAACAATCATGATTTCAAAGGAGGAAAGAGTAAAAAATGACATGGTTGAAAGACATAAATAAGAAAACAAAATAATATTAATATTTGCTATTTAGTAGATATTCACTACGTGAAATAATACCTAAGTACTTAAAGGAAAAGTTAATTAAAGTGTAAGAACAAATATATAGAATTGTTGACTTCTAAATTTCCCTTTCAGATCTAAGTTAATCTAATCAAAAGCTAAAAAGAACAAAGTTTAGAACCTGAATAGAGTTTTAGAAAAGTTAAACTAACTTTAAAAAACTTGAAGTTTATGTCATGATTCTACTCAAAGTAGTATAATAATTTATAAAAAAGAAATTGTATTGGGGATTTCTAAAACAGGATTATAGTTCTGAGAAATTAGTAAATGGGAACAGAAAGGAATATACATATGCCTTCACTGCACATAGCCCTTTTCAAAAATACACTACATACTAGGGAACAAATACTCACAAATGGAGAAAAGCAGAAATATTAAGCACATCCTTCTTTGCTGACTGTAACACAAAACTTAAAGCATTAGTATATACAGAATGGATTCAAATTAAAATCAAAGGTAAATATTTTAAAAATAATTTAATTCAAAAGAATGTGTTGGCCAAAGAACAAAGTATAGAAAAACTTTAATTTCATTAAAGAAAATTACAGTGAAAAACATGCCCAAATTCCTGAGATGAAATCAAAACAGTCATTGGGAGAAAATGAATATGTATTATCAATTTATATTAACAAATCTGTGTATTAAAAATTTTAACAATGAAAGAGGAAGAAAAGTATAATTGAATTAGGCATTCAAATAAAAATATTAGAAAAACAACAAATCTGAAACTTCTATGCGATCACAAAAACAGAAATTCTAAAACCAAAAGACAGACAAGATTATACCAATTCCTCAAGCAATTAATTGAATAAAACTAAAATTCATTTTTAAAAATATAAAGTACATAACATTAAATAATCTGATAAAAAGGAAAATAAAATTTTCAATCTAGAAAAGTAAAAAAGAGGACTTACAGCAAATAAAGGAAAAGGAAGTTATGAAAAGCTATTTTGTCAACAAAACTAATAACAAAGGAAATATATCAATATTTTTAAAAAAAATTTAAGTACCGAGACCAATAGAAGAACATCTAGAGACTTTCAATTACCTAATCTCAGAAAAAGAAATTGAAGAAGCTTCTGCAGAAGGAACAAACCCCAAAACAAAATAACCAGTTATCCAAGAGATTTACAATGAAAATTTGCAATGAAATTCACATTCCATCAAGCATTCCATGAGTAATAAAGTCCACTATAATATAAATTATTTGCAAAAATAGGGGGAAAAGATATCTTATTAAAGTCCAGGAGATAAATATGGCATCAATCAACCAGGGATAGACACAGCAGAAAAAGAAAACTATAGACTAAAATCTCCAATGACTATTGGTACAAAAATGTTTAATAAATATTATTAAGGAGATTATAACAATCTATTTTTAAAATTTTGTGATATATTAAAAATTATGACTGTATAGAATGTACCAACAATGTAGCATTGGTTCAATGTTAAAAAATTATAAATAAAATAAAACTCATTGATTGCAAAAATAACCAAAATTATATAATTATACAATAATTTTAGAAAAAATCTTGACAAAATATAATATCCATTTTTGTTTAAAAAACACAAAAAAGCATAGAAATAAGTAGTATTTTTCTTAATATGGTAAAAGTCGACATTTTATGTAATAGAGTAAACCAGAGCCTTTCTGATAAGATCAGGAAAAAAGCAGTGATATCCATTATCATCACAACTTGTAGTTTCCAGATTCTCAAAAAAATTCCAAGTTACTAAGAACAGATTGAAAAAGATGGAAGAAACACAAAATAATAGTTTTAGAAGGAACTATGGGAGAACAGGTATATTGATATATATGTATGTGGAACTCTGAAGTGGTCCAACTGATCTGGAAAGAAATTTGGAATATACCTACCAAGTTATTAAACCACATATCTTTTCATTCAGTGATACTATTACTAGACATATCCCAAAGACATCGGAGAGAGAGAGAGAAAAGACACATATGGTCAAAAATATTTATAGCAGCACCTTTTCTTGTAGCAAGGATGTGGCAGTAGAGTGAGAGCTATGGACTGGGGAATCACTGAAAAAATTATAGTATATAATTGTAATTTAATATCATTGTGCAATAAGAAATGATGTAGAGAAACCTGGGAGGAGTGAATTGATCAACATCAGAAAAATAATTTATACAACAACATTGTAAAAGAAAATAGGTATGAAATATTTAAAGTCTGTGATTAGTGCAATGGTCAGTCATGACTGCAAGAATCATGCTTTCCACTTCTGGAAGGTGATAGACTAAGAGGTACAAAGTGAGACATCATTTTTGAGAGACAGCAAACATGTGGATTTGTTTTGAGCCACTCTACTTATCACTCTACTTATCTGAGAAATTATACTTATTGTTAGGGCTTTGTTTTTTGCGAGGGGAGAGTATCAACAGAGGATGGGACCTGGTGGAATGATACCAAAAAAAAAAGGAAGGAAGAAAAGAGTGTTAATGAATCATTTAAAAAATAAATAGGAAAGAGAAGGAAATTTAGGAGAGACATAGTCAATTAGAGTATTGTTATAATGGTGGACTTGAAATACTTATTTTTTAAATTGAGCCATATATACTATAGAGACCTACAACATTATATATAGCCTTCTTTTTTATTCTTTGTAAAGAAAAATATTCATGTTTGCCTAAATTTGAGCAGTAAACAGGAAAATATTTTAAAGGCAAAAAACTGTTTTTTGAAAATGATAATATATCTGATAAAACTAAAAATTGATTATTTTAATATCCAGATTTGTTCTAAGACACCTAGTGTATTGAGAGGGGAATCAGATTTTGTTTTTACACTATAATATTCAGAGCCCTTTTTTCCCTAAGAAGAGAATTCCAATGGAGTGTAATTAAATGTATTTTCATTTTTGTTAAGGTGGCAACACGATATAGACAGATACAGATAACAGGTTGTGGTGTTTGTTTGTTGGTTTGAATTTGGGAATGAAAGGGTAGCTGCAAAATGTCTTAGAAAGGCAATCCATTAGATAGTTAGCTGCAAAAACTCATCCTATTTGGCTAACTTCCCAAATTCTGAACTAAAACAACACAAAAAGTGCATTCAACGCAATGATTATATCAAAATAGCTTCAGAAGGGGGAGGAAAGAAAAAGAGAGAAAGAGGAAGGAGAGAACTGAGGAAGGAAGGAAAGAAGGAGAAAAGGAAGGCAGGAAGGAAGAAAAGGCAGGAAGGCAGGAAGGCAGGAAGGAAGGAAGGAAGGAAGGAAGGAAGGAAGGAAGGAAGGAAGGAAAGGAAAAGGAATAAGATATTAAACCAGTCCAGGAAAATTCTGGTCTGTTGTTCTTATTAGTCTTGGTGTTCATATGAGTTATTTTTTAAAAGCCTTGAGGACGTCCACCACCCAGTTTCTCCCAAACTCTCTCAAATTGCTGCCTGACAGTTTTAGTCACTTAAACCCCTTTTGACTTCTTTATTAACTGGAATACTTGTATCAGCATGTGCTTTGCTCCTCACTATGCCTTGGATAGCATCTTAGTTTTCACACACATTTCCCTACTTCTGGAACCCACTATGCCAAAACCATTAACCTCATCTTGACCATCTTATTTTAGACATCCTTCTTCACTGAACCAAAAGCTGCCTGGCTATTCCCTGTCTCATGTCTCTCAGTCCACCACCAGCTTAGTGTTTATCTTCATTTTCTACCAATAAGTATAATCTATGGAAAAGATGCTGTAAGCATCCTGACTGACCCACCTCCCTTATCCAGAATTCCCCTACTTTGATCCTGGAGGTCCAAGGAAGTCCTTGCCTAAACTGTGGATGTCAGAGCCAGAAGACCAATACTTTATCAGAGTCCTAGGTAGTTTGAGCAACAGGATCAAGTGACATCCAAATACTATTGTGGTAGGAGATGTATCTGTTATAGGGTACTCTGTTATATAGGCTAGGATAGTTATTTTTCTTAAAAGACATGGAAATCATTCTTGAGTTTTAATTAGCTTAATATAACATATATGATATATATGAAATATATATTATATAATATATATATTATATATACAACTTGTGTATTAATGTAACTTCCTGGTTATCTGACTATAATAATAGGGCACAAAGAATGCTAACTGCTCATTAAGCTTGACTATTGTACCATCATGGTCAACAGTCAGGGAAGCTGCATTCAACTAAATCAAGGTTGTATTTTTGCTGAATATCCTTTCTCTTCTTTGAATGTCCCAATCCCGCTATGACTAAGTAAGCCTCCTTTTGTGCACTGTCTGATATTTTTGAATTTTTTATTTTGTTCCAATCTGAAACCTAAAGTATTGGACCAGCCTGGGTCAAGTCTGGCTTACTACAGCAGTAGATGACAATCAGAAAAGGAGCAGCCCAGGAATATCAATTTGCCAGTTTTCAGGACTACAGCAGATGGAGGTTGAGTAGGAATTCTAGGACTCAGCAGGCACTTAGGGTCAGTATCAAGCAAAGAGTTAGGAATCCAGAAAGTCATCAGAAAAAGTTGAGTAACCAAAGAGCCAAGAATCAACCTGATTTTGAGGTAGGGATTGTGTACTATAAACATTTCTATTGTACTTTCTGCCAGGATGGAAATTAGTATGTAAGTATGGGTAGTCCTTGATTTGGGGGTACAAATAAGGAAAGGATCAAAGAGTTCTTCAGAAGCCAAGCTTTCATGACCAACACTCTAGTCCTGAAGGAAGAATGTGATGAAGAGAATTCCAGAGAAAAGGAAAAACTAATCTTCACCAGGTCTTGGTTTTCCTCTGACACCTGGACTTATCTGTACTGTCAGCTTAGACTATTGTTTCTCAGTCTTTTCCTCATTGTCTTTAATTGTGCTCTGATGATGTGATGGTATCTGATAAGAGGCTATGACATAAGAAAAAATTGTGAGAAAAAAGGGAATGGCCATGCAGCCTTCTCCTCTCTCCCTCCTCCACTGGGAAGACTAGTTAAAGGAATCTGGGAGTTAGAATCCAGGCTGGGTGTCGCAGCTAACCCAACACTGATAGCCCAAGGAATAAGTGACCTTTTATCCAGTGAAAGGATACATCCAGCAGCAATGTTGCCTTTCTTTAAAAATGAACTTGATGAAATCAGTCCTATGTAGGAAATGAGATAAGCTTTGAGCCTAATCTCACAGACCCCTCCCCCCTAACACACGAGACTAAGATGGTATGGGGGGGGAATTATGTACCTGAGGTATTGGGGGGAAATTTTATGTGTTTGTTCTTGCTATATCTTTGTAGTGAATATTCCTTTCTAAAAGCTAATTGATGGGAGACCATAACCAAGATGGTAGAGTATAGGCAAACCCAGCTGAACTCTGTCAACATTCCCCTCCAAATAACTTTAAAATAATTCTTTAAGTTAAATTCTGGAGCATCAGAGCCAACAGAAGTTCAGAGAGAGACATTTTCCAGGTCTAAACAAGTTCAGAGGTTGGTAGGGGAAGTCACTGTGTCACTGCACTGGGGGTTCCAACCTGGAGTAGCAGCAGCAACAGCAGGAGGACTTCGAG